>CM074455.1:10232726-10730226 GCA_037101425.1 Elopichthys bambusa
TCCACACCCATAAGACCTTCGCTCATCTTCAGAACACAAATTAAGATATTTTTAATAAAATCCAATGGCTCAGTGAGGCCTGCATTGACAGCAAGATAATTAACACTTTCAAACGCCTAGAAAGCTACTAAAGACATATTTAAAACAGTTCATGTGACTACAGTGATTCAACCTTAATGTTATGAAGCGAAGAGAATACTTTTTGTGCGCCAAAAAAACAAAACAATGACTTTATTCAACATTATCTAGTGATGGGCGATTTTTAAAACACTGCTTCATGAAGCTTCGAAGCTTTACAAATCTTTTGTTTCGAATCAGTGGTTCGGAGCATGTATCAAACTGCCAAAGTCATGTGATTTCAGCAAATGAGGCTTCGTTACGTCATAAGTGTTTCGAAATTTCAGTGGTTCACCACTGGGGGGCGTGACTTTGGCAGTTTCATACACGCTCAACCACTGATTCGAAACAAAACACTGCTTCATGAAGCTTTACGAATGTTTTAAAATCACCCATCACTAGATATTGTTGAATAAAGTCACGGTTTTGTTTTTTTTGGTGCACAAAAAGTATTCTCTTTGCTTCATAACATTAAGGTTGAACCACGCTCACATGAACTGTTTTAAATATGTCTTTAGTAGCTTTCTGGGCATCTGAAAGTGTTAATTATCTTGCTGTCAATGGAGGCTCACTAAGCCATTGGATTTAATCAAAAATATTTTCATTTGTGTTCTGAAGATGAACGAAGGTCTTATGGGTGTGGAACGACATGAGGGTGAATAATTAATTCTGTCATTTACTCCCCCTCAAGTTGTTCCAAACCTGTATACATTTCTTACTTCTGCTGAACACAAAGGAAGATATTTTGAAGAATGTTTGTTACCAAGCATTATAAACATTCTTCAAAATATCTTCCTTTGTGTTCAACAAAGACATTTATACAGGTTTGAAACCACTAGAGGGTGAGTAAATGATGACAGAATTTTCATTTTTTGGAGAACTGCCCCTTTAAGCATCTTAGAGACAGTTCACCCAAAATTAAAATTCAGTCATTTACTCACCATCATGTCTCTTCTAACCTCTCTTCTGTGAAACCCAAAAAATGACAAATGAAAAGTGTTTTTGTACATACAATGAGAGTCAAATGAGTCATGGACAAAACCATTAAAGAAGAAGAAAGGAAGTCATCCAGGTTTGGAACGACATGAGGGTGAGTAAATGATGACACTGTCATTTTAGGGTGAACTGTCCCTTTAAGCTTTAACTTTATTGGCCTACAGGGTTTAAGAATCATTCAGTGTTCGTATATTCATCTGATTGACAAGCGTAAGATCCAAAGCTGATAAACTAAGAGCACTTTACTGAAAAGGGTTTGCTGCTTCATCCTAACTGCCTGAAACTGCCAGTTAACGTTACTGCAACGTTACAGTTTGCATCTCCCCTTATGTTATGTGCAATGGAAATGCCAAACAGTATAAAAATGCATTTTGATGACTGTTAAAGAGGACATATGATAGGCTTTATCTTTTTTTGTTGATGTTAAAATGTTCTCTATTTTTGTAGTTTACAGCCTTTTTTGTGTTTGGGTTTTTTTTTTTGTTTGTTTTTTCTTTGTGATGTAATGCAAATAGTCTTTATTGGTGAAATGCATTGATTTATAGGGTAACTTCAACCAGTGTTAAAACATTCCACTGAATGTGTGGTGTAAAGCTTTAAAAATGTGGTGTTTTTTCTCTTGCACTGTTTTATCAGTGTCGAAGTGTATTAAACATGCATAATTATAATTCTTCTGCAAAATTCACCGATGATTTTTAGTGCTATTTCTCTCTTTCTCTTATTTCATTCTTCCCATCCTGTCTCACATCATACATAGTCTGTTTCAAGTTTCCAATGCTCCAACCCCTGATTGGCTGAACTGTGAAAGCAGGAACACGATTGGCCTGCATGGGTCAGGTGATCAGGTTGTTTGGCTTCACACTGGCATATCCCTTAACTCTAATATTAACCCCACTTTTGTGAATGCAGCATGGGTCTAATGTATGAACATTTCGTCACAGAAAGACGGTATTACGTTTGTTTGTACCCTGAGCTAACATACTAACAGAAGTGCACTTGTACGCTTGACTATCCCAGCATGCTTTTTGAATGCGCTTGTTTTTCTAGTACACCGCGTCCCGTAAAGTAACCTCCCTTCTTGTTTCTCTCCGTGTTTTGTCCTCTCTGTTGCAGAGGCTGCTTTACTATCCCAATCCCATGTAAGACCACTTTCTTGTTCCTTTTCTTAAAAACAAACTGAGGTCGTCATATAAGAAGACTTTAGTTTTGCACAATTTTAAAAGTTTTTTTTTTGTTTTTTTAGCTTACTATTTCTTGTATATTTCACAATGAAAGACTGTATATCTTAATTTATAATATATTTAAAGCCTGTAAACATAAAATAAATCCATTTTTAACTCCAAGTTTGTTTCTGCCTTTTTGTCTGCTGATTCACTGAGCTTCCTGTGTAACCCACAGCCGTCCCAAAGTGTTTGTGTTCATCAATGCGAATGCAGTGATGAAAAATATTTTACTGCCAAGCAATTAATATGAAATGTAACACGACTATCACGGTCCAGAGCTCAATAACCCTATGCCAAATATCACACAAAAATAACCCTCCCCATTTTTTTTTTTTTTTTTTTTTTACTTTTTAACTTCACATCCCACGTTTTAAAGCATTGGAATGTCAAATCTTTTTTTTTTCTCTTTTGCTAAATATTTTTTGGTACATACATCAGACCCATTTAAATGATATCTGAGTTCTTGTATAGTCCCACTCAACTTGGTTCTTTTGGGTCTTTTCTATCCTGTCCTTTTATCTGCTTTTTGGTGACTGAACTGAACTCAAATGATACAGAATAATCATGAAGAAAAGACTAAATTAATTTTTAACCATCATGTTCTGTTGAGATTGAAATATATTTTAAAAAAATATAACCTTATAACCTGACACAAATATATCTATTATCGAGCTATTAAAATGTCCTTATGTCTCTCACACCCCAAACAGAGCATGAGGGTTGAATTAATTGAATTTATTCATGGATATGTCTCATTTGACACACAAAAAGTGCAGTATTGAGTGCAGTATTCAACATATATATGTAAATAATGAAGTGTGTTAGAGGGAAAGAGTTAAATAGTGAAAAGCACTCATTAAAAACAGTCGTTCATATGGAGTGTCTCTCAAGGTTATAATGTCTGTTTAACATTAAATAAGAGATGAGAAATTAGTTTATATTTAGGCATATCATCATACCATTTACACATACCATCATCTAATGAATGTTTTCAATTACCTTATACGGTCATTCAAACAAGAAATCCGCTTTTACAAGACATTTAAATAGTCATCAACTAAAGTCTGTGTGTAACATTTTACAAGTTATGAATTAGTAATTTCCTTTTCTAGGGATATGTGGTTTATTATTATTATTAATACCACATAATACCATATAATAATTCAAATATTAATTTAAATATTTTAATTATTTACTTCATTTATTATTATTATTATTACCACATAATAATAATGTAAATTAATAAATGTATTATTATTATTATTAATACCACATCATATAATTAAATTGATTTATATATTTTAATAATTTACTTAATTTATTATATTGTTGTTACCGCATAATAATAGTAATTATTAATTTTCATTATCATTATTATTAAGGATGTAAATTAATAAAGTAATTAAAATAATTTATTCAAAGGTTGTTGTATAATAAATAATAATAATAATAATAATCAGCATATCAGTGATAATTATCATAAGAAATAAATAAAATTAATTAGTAAAATTAATAATAAAAGTAATTCGATTAATAATTGATTTATGTGGTAATAATAATATCAATAAAATTAATTAAATTATTAATTATTTTATTATTTATACCACATAATACCATATTATTGATTTACATATTTTAATAATTTACTTCATTTATTATCATTATTAATACCACCAAATAATAATAATGATGATAATTTAAATGAATAATTTATTATTATTATTATTGAGAACAATAATAATAAATTACTTTATGAATTTACTTCATCCTTATTAGTAATAATAAATTAAATTAATAATTGATTTTAAGGTTGTGGTGTGATGTAATAAAGTAATTTATTATTATTATTCATAATAATAATGTAAATGAATAAAGTAAATTATTGTTAATAGTACATTTATTAATTTTCATTATTATCAATAATACTGATTAAGTAAATAATAAAGTAATTAAAATTGAAGGATGCATTGTATAATAATAACATAATATTATGCAGTATAAATAAAAATTAATAACTGATGTGTTAATAATAATAATAATAATAATACATTTAATATTCAGTCATTTACTCACCCTCATGTACATAATACATTTATTATTATCACTGGTTGTGCTGGTGGTGTACAAATATTTTTAAGGTACGTAGTCATTTCTCAACAGAGAGAGCATGATAGCAGGGGTCCCGTTTATGAATTGAGTTTGTCACATGTGTGTGCGTGGACCCCGCAGGAGCCGAGTCAGACTCCAGAACTCAGAATCCGCCCAAGGGTTTGTCGGACCCCAGCGCTCCGGCTGAGAGTCCAGAGGTGCAGGCCCTCTCAGACTCAACAGAGCTCATAAACATGAGGTGGGTTCATAAGATTCACTTTAAATGTGAAGGTCTAACATTGAAACATTTCATTTACCATGACAAGGAGCTATAAAATGTGAGTGTGTTGTCGACTTCATCTAGAGTGAAAATTTGTAATTATCGATTTAGTAAAAAATAATATAATTATAATTAAAATAATCATTTGTGTGAAAGCTAAAAACATCCCGTCTAATACTGCATGTCTTTTATGTGCATATTGTTGTAGTGAAGTCAAAGATTCATCTAAGAAACCTGATCCTGCAGATTCTGCACCTGCATGCCCTGATTCTCCACAGCAGAAAGGTCAGTGAAACTCGGTGATCTCATAAAATTGCCTTTCAATGGCCCCAAAATGTATTTGGACATTTCCTGCTGGGTTCTCGTCTGTCTTCACGTTCATTATAGACCTTGTGTAGCTTTGTATCTTCTCGGTCTACTGACATTTGTTAAGACATCTGCTTTAAACATAACAATGCTCATGATAACTTTCATTAACTCTACAACAGATAAATCCACTTCACCAGCTAAATATTCTTTGACAGCGATGCCATAGAAGTGTACAGAGCTACCGCAAAAACGGAAGTTCAAAGACAATTTTATAAAGATGGCGGCGCGCTTGTTTCTCTGCGCATAAGGTCGTATAAACGGATAGTTCCGGCCCTTGATTCTGATTGGTTGAGCCGCATTCGAAGTCGTTGTAAAATTCCCGAAAACATACAGCTGACCGCATTACATAAATATCGCTGTCTTAGCAAAGTATACATATGTTTGTTCTCTATTGATTTTGTTCATTGAAGCTTACTGCATTATGTAGAAGAATACGGTGACATCGAGTGTATTCTGCATTCAGATTTAGCATTTTCCTTCAGGTCAGTCCTCCTATGTTCATAATAAAAAATCAGTCTGAATGTCCGCTGCGATCTTGTCCTCATTTAATGGGTTTCCCGTGCCCTGCTGACTGACAGCGCTAGTCAAAGCATTTGTCATTTTCGTCTTGTTCCGCTTTCACAACAAGTTTCAGTATAAAAGTCTTTGCGACTGAGAGACTTGGTCATAAAGACAATCTTTGCCGCCATCTAATGGCGTAATAAATGTAAATTCTGTTGCTGTTCATATTCTGTTCACATTTTTTTGTTTTGTTCCCCAGCGGAAGTAAGGCTTTTAATGATTTTACTTCATGAAAATTGCATCGATACATATTTTTTGGCTTTAATATTTCATCGTGCCTAACAACTAGGGATGCACTGTGCCAGATACCAAGCTCGTGTACTTGTACTTGTAAAAATACCCCCGATACCTCACGTGACCTAACTGACAGAGTTTTCCATGCACAGAGACACCGGCGGCAGCAGCAGAAACAATGTCAGCCTCAGAGTTGTGGAAATACTTCAAATTATTGATGACAACACACACATTGCGAACTGCATGCTTTCAATCACAATTCGTTATCGATTAGTGAAGGCGGGATAGGCAGAATCGCGCTGAATGACACAGACCAGAAGTGCTGTCTCGCGCGCACTCTCGCTCTTTTTTGCGCGCGATCCCAGTTCTCGACAGCGCGCAATCAGTTCTCCTTGCGCCTGAATGGTTGAATGGACACATAGTTGTCAAAATGTCCATCGTGTGGAGTATCTCACGTAAATACAGACGGTTATGGCTTAAGTGGACGTAAACATTAGGGTGAAAACAGGATATGTATCAGTATCCATGGATTTGGTCTTAAAGAGACCGTAGCCTATATTTGTCATTGATGTTAATAAAAAAACCAAAAGATGTTAAATAAATGTATACATGGTAAATAAACCTACTGTATCTGAAAAACAAGTTTATTAAATTTGTATCTCTATAGTACTTGTTGTATTGTTTGTGATCTGTAAATTTCTTTTTATATAACAATATATATTGGTTATTATGCCCTTTTTTAGTTGTTTAAGTTCGTGACAAGCACATAAAAACTATTACTTTTTTTCATTAGAGTAATAATAAAGAAGCTGTCCTACAATTATTAGTCTCACTATGTTGTGCTTGGAAAACTGCAACATCACCCAAAAAAAAGAAAAAAAGAGAAATTAATAAATGTATAGGCATCGGTATCGGCGAGTACTAGAAAAAAGTATCGGTACTCGTATTAGGCCCTTAAAAAATGGTATCTGTGCATGTTATGAATTCACTGTAAACCACGGCTTCTTGTGGCTTATTGCTTAATTTTGATTTCCTTTTTCATCAGTGAAACGCTCCACCGCCAAAGGAGAAATTACCAACAAAAACAACCTCTGGAGGAAAAAAATTCGATCCAGTAAGTCTCATTCTTCCAGTCTTCCATGAAAAACAAAAAACAACAGCATGGGAACCTTCATACACAGCAGAAGTGTTTCCTTCCCATTGAGCTTGTGTCGTCAGCCACGATGGAGTTTCAATGTACAAGTTTTTTGTTTTTTTTTGCTCAAGGTTGTTGAAGAGCTCAGAATAATGAGTCCCTGTGTGTTGAATGAACACGCTTAACCTTGCTTGTTGTGTTGGCAGTGATGTCAGCTGCCACACGTGCGCTAATCTGAATTCATGTGTTCGATAATCCTCACTGGATTAATATCAAGCGTCATACATGCTCTATTTATAAAAGCTAACGCAGCTTTTGGACTCGCCTGAGCTGAGCACATGTTCTTCATTATTAGAGCTCAATATCTTTACTAAATAAATTACTGACCTGAAAGCAAAACTCTGAAGTAATTCTGGAGGCCGCTGCGGTACAGAAGTAGTTGAAGTGAAAATCTCTTTTGTTGATGCTGGTCATATCCACCCTCTTCTCTAGAGGACGCTGCTGCTCTGTTTCACAGCTATTGATTGAGACAATACAAAAGCACTTAGTCTCAGTACAGGCAAACATTACAATCTGTGCAGCAAATTTTGAGTGTGTTGCACTATAATATGTAGTTATTAGCATAATTTAGCAATCGTTTACAATGTCAGTTTCCTTGCAAGTATATCTTAGCCAAAATGGATGAATTATAATTCTGACTGTATTTAACTGGATTGAATGCTGAATTTCACTATTTATTTCGCTTCTTTTAAGAAATATTTTACTGAATAATAATAATAATAATAACATTATTATTATTATTATTATTTGATTTAACAACACCACCACTAATAATAATAATAATGTATTAATTTTTATTAATTCAATTATTCACTTAATAAATGGGTGAATAATAACTAAATGAATAAACACCAACAACAATTATTCACTTTTATGAATTTCACTATTGTTTCTAATTTAAAAAGGTTATTATTAGTTGTAATAATAATTTTTATAATAACTTATAACTAATAATAACTTTTTGAATTAAAACAGTGAAATTCATAAAATAAGTGAATAATAATTGAATTAATAAAATTGTATTATCATTATTATTTTAATATTATTTATTTCTTTGATTCATTTTTGTTTGTTAACTTTATTAACTATATATAACTTGTTTATAATTTTATAAAATTATTATTATTATTATTAATGTGATTTAACACATAATAATTATATAATAATAACTTATTATTTTTTTTATTAATTCAATTATTCCCTTATTTATTTGATGAATTTCCCTATTTCTCATTTTAAAAGGTTATTATTAGTTATAAGTTATTGTAATAATAATATTTTTTTAATAATAACTAATAACTTCTTTTAAATTAAAACAATAGTGAAATTCATAAAAATAAAATAAGTAAAATAAATAAGTGAATAATAATTGAATTAATAAAAATATTATTATTACATGATTCAACAACAATAATAATAATAATAATAATGATAATAAATTAATATTTTTTTGTTATTTAGCACTGAAATAAATTGTGCTGGTGATGTACAGACATTTTAAAAGTAGGTAGCCATTTCTCAACATAGAGAGTATGATTTTATTATTATTATTATTATTATTATTTATTTATTTATTTATTTTTCATTTATTTGTTTATTAACTTTATTAACTATTTATAACTATTGTTTATCATTTAAAAAAAAATAATGTGATTTAATAACAATAATAAAAAATAATAATTTATTGTAAATTTAGCTGTGAAGAAAATGATTGTACTGGTGATGTATGTAGACACTTTTTTTAAAGCTAGGTAGCCATAGATAGCATGATGATGATGATGATGATGATTATTAATTATTCATGTTTTTATTATTAATGTTCATTAGATCTGTGATGACTTATCAAAGCCCTTTTGTGAATCATTTCCTCACTCAGCCCTGCCCCTCGTCCTGCTTAAGAAATTTCACCGTGGAAAACCAGATGATAAAACTGAAGCCCTCGGCAAGGACGATGGAGACTCAGACTTTGAGGAGATCCATGAATCTGTAAACAGATTTGCATTCACTTTTTATCTATCATTCTGTGTCATCAAGTCTATCCCAAAATAATCAGTCATTGCATCCAGCTGGTTTCTTGGTCCACTAAATTACCAAAATAGTGTGTAAATTGTTTTTGATTTTTACATATAGTCACTGTACTTTAGTTGCTATATCCATGAGCTGTTAAAGACTGTCTTTTCTTGACACAGCTCTCCCCAACAAAGCCTGCAACACAGACTACAGAGTCTGACTGCCCCCTAATGGAGGACAAGTACTCAACACCCCTTGATGAGATCCCAAAGATCCCTCTGTATCGCTCGCATTTTCATCCTGAAACCTCAAAACCCAGCACTTCCTCTCCAGAGCCTGTTGTCACAGCCGTTCCCTCAGAGTCAAACTCCTTCAGCCCCAAGAAGAAGCTCATGTTGTCTTTATCTGAGAAGGAGAAGCTGCTCAACTGGGACTTAACTGCTCCTGGAAAGTCCTCAACTTCTGAAGGGGAACAACCTCACAGGACCTCTACAAATCCTCAGAAAGATCAACCAGAACCAGAAGCTCCACCGAAACCAAGCCGCCCCCAACCTGAGCCCACTCCTCCACTCTTTAGCTTCCAACAGTGGGCCAACAGTCTCCGGAAGTCCTTCAGCAAGGGGAGCAACCCTGTGGTCCTCAGGAGAAACCGACCTTTGAAAGCTAGGCCGTTGTCTGAGGGGTCCTTTAACCTCAGCGGCTTGTTTGGCAGCAGTATTCGGATCGACCGGGATGAGGAACACAGCAGCACGTCTACCGATGAAAGTCAATCCAGAACGAGGACTGGAAGCGAGCTCACAACATTACTGGAGCAGGTGGCTCTCAGCTCGAAGACCCCCAGGGGCGCAAAAGATGACATGGCCTCCTTACCGCCCAGAAAACTCAATTTCTTCTCCTCCCTGCGCATTAAGAGGAACGAAGGAGCAGATAAGAGCATTGGAGACAATGAGAAAGACATCTTGACCATTCTTTCCAGGTTTAGAAGCAAAGGTAATTAATTGCAGGTTAAAGTGACCTTTAATGCTTGTCTTCAGTTTAAAATCATTCAATTAAAATGATAAAGACCATTTAACACATGAGCGTCTATACTATGAAAGCAATCATGTCAAATGTTGTTTTCGACAACCTCTGGAACTGGTTGAAAGTGGACACGCTCAACGTTCTAGACCCTGTTTACACCTGGTATTAAGATGCAATTTGGTCAATCGGATCACAAGTGGACGACACTAAATACAGGTGTAAACGGGATCTATAATGTTTTGAGCTTGTCCACTTTCAACCACTTCCAGAGGTAGTCGAAAAGCATTCGTCCGGATTGCTTTCGTAGTGCAAACACTCATGTGGTCGAAAGCGTTTGAACAGCCACTAAAGACCTCCTACTCTCCGCCTACTGACCTAACGCATATACATTATGGGAAGCACGCTAGCCAGACGGGATTTAAACTTTGTCGGCTGAAGACCCAAGATTTGTTTGAAGACAAAAAATGTACCAAGCACAATGTTCTCTCACCATTCCTGATTTCTAACGCACATTCACCACTTTCAGTCGGTCTTGTGGCTATCAGAGCAGAAACAAAAGCTGATGCTCTCCGTATGTTTTTCCGTCATCATGGGCGCTCTCATATGTAAATTGCGCAAGATTATTTTGTCCATTAGATCGAAAGATCTGGAAAAAAAAAAACAACAACATACATTTACCCACCCATAGACCTTCCCCTCGAAGAAATCAGGACAGAAGTGGTTGAAATTGGACAAAAGAGGCTGATTAAAATACCAGGTGTAAATAGGTATGTTTCTGCCTCGTCTACTTGTGATCTGATTGACCAAAACGCATCTTAATACCAGGTGGAAACAGGGCCTTAAACCCCTTTTATACCTGTATTTAGCATCATCCACTTGTGATTGTTTGAAAGTTTGTTCTCACAATAAGAAAAAATTACCATGGATCACTCAAAATGGCAAACCTGGTGCCTCGAATCGCATTCATCCGAGAGGGAGAGACAGAGCCAAAGCGCAACCAAAACAACGTTCTTCCACAAGATGCATGCATTTTTATTTTTTTAATTGCAAGGGGGACTTGCAAGAGTTATATAATGTAGCTTTAAATAAATCGTAGTGTTTACTTGACCCTAGACGATGAACATCAGCACTCGTTCTCACACGCTATTCATTTCCAAGTGATTAGTTATGATGCCACCAGCCGTCAGCACGTGTACAAACCCATCATGTTGCTTGTGTTAACTCCATTGTTATTATATGCAGCACTGTTATCTCTTATATTATAATCTCCCACTGGCTTTCATTATATTCCCTGCATGCAATATTTAGGTAACTGTGGAACACTGCACTTTAATCTTGTGATGAATCAAAACGAAATTCATAACATGTTTTTGGCAGCACAATATAATTTCAAACAATGGATCAATTCTGATGCACAAATCTCATTCACATACATTTACATTCATATTCAGGGTAACACTATAGAGTGCTGCAGGGAGGACATATTTTTATAGGCCAGAACCTGGAAGCAAGTCAACATTTCAGCGCTTCTGATTGTATCATCCTAAAGTCATTGTTTTTTGTTTTTTTTTTAAATAAGGTTTGTGGTTAACACAAGCTCAAGATATTTTTACTTTATATTCTATGACATAAAATACAACAGTAATATGTTTTTTTTAAAGCTTTTACTTGTCTTGAAAAAGGCGGTGATGCTAAGTTTTGGGTTGGCCTATTAAAATCACAACTGCTCTATTTATAAATAAACATTTGTTCATGTATTTTTATATGGCCAAATTAAAAAGATGTCAATGTTATTATTATTTTTATTTAATTATTTTGTCCGACATTGGATATTTATTTATTTATTAATCCATATTGACTGATAAATCCCTATTTTTTTTTTTTTTTAAATGTGCCTCGACCTAAAATAAAAATTAAGTTAGTTTGTATTATTATTATTATTATTTAAATCATTATCAGCTGATGTTGGATTTGATTATTTATTTATTTATTTATTCATTAATTATTTGACTAATATTTTTTAAATGTGCCTTGAAATAATTAACATTTTGTTTTTTATTAATATTATTTAATGATTTTCAGTCGATATTGTATATTTATTTTTTTACTTATTTATTGACTAATAAATCCCTTTTTTTTTTTAATGTGCCATAACCTAAAATAGAAATTAACATTTTTATTATTGGATGGATGGACGGACAGATGAATGGATGGACTGATTGATGGATTGACTGACTGACTGACTGACTGACTGACGGACGAATAGACTGACGGATGGATGGATGAATAGACTGACGGATGGATGGATGAATAGACTGACGGATGGATGGATGAATAGACTGACGGATGGATGGATGAATAGACTGACGGATGGATGGATGAATAGACTGATGGATGGATGGATGGATGGATGGACTGATTGATGGATTGACTGACGGACGGACGGACGGACGGACGGATGGATGGATGGATGAATAGACTGATGGATGGATGGATGGATGGATGGATGGATGAATAGACTGATGGATGGATGGATGGATGGATGGACTGATGGATGGATGGATTGATTGATTGGTTGACTAAACTTTTTTTTTTTTTTTTTTTTTAATTGTGCCTTGACCTTTTTTTTTTTAAAAGTACCTAAATTAATGAACACCTTGTTATTATTCTTATTATTATCATTATCTGCTCTTATTTATTTGTTTGATTTATTTTGGTATTCACTGATAAATCCCTTTACCTACAATTTAAAAAAAATAATAATAATTTAAATGACACACAGTTCTTGTGGTTTGTGTCCACAGCTTCTGCTCAGCAACAACAGCAACAGGAGTCCAACTCATCCAGTGAGGAGGAACAGGAACCAGACTCTCAAAGGGTAAACATCACTTCTCAGCACTTTTCTTAAAGAAACAACTAATGTTATTCCAACTATGTGTGCAGTCTCCTACAAATTTCAAACACAAAGTTTGAACCATCACTTTTTTTCTTCATTATTTGCTATAAAGACCCACAGTGGCACCTCACAGAAGAAAAAGGAGAAAACGGCGGTCCAACAAACCAAGAGAGATGAGCTGAAAAGACTTCACAGGGCTCAAGTATGCCACACACAAACACATTGATACAACTAAATGAGTTGCCGTAGAATGCCATTGTATTAAAATAAATGTAATTAATAAATATCAAGCATAACACTTATTTTTGCACTTTTAAAAGGATTTTAAAAATGTATTTATAAACTACTTCTCTTTGAGGGTGTTTTCAGAGCAAGGATTTATCAGATTTATCCTATTTTTGGGGACATATTCCCATAAATTTGACTACAAAATATGGCTACTTTAAAAACATACATATGAACTGCATATATTCCAGTTTTTCAAGGTATATTCAGGTTGTCTGGCATGATTGGCAGGTAATCCAAAGACAGCTGGAGGAAGTTGAAGAGAAGCAGAGAGCTCTGGAGGAGAAAGGTGTGGCTTTGGAGAAGGTCCTCAGAGGAGAAACTGGTATGGCATATTCTAACACAGTCACACATTATTACATCTAGAAATATATTATTTAAAGTGCCTCATTATCAGTCCCATTGTCTTTACATGTCCCCCATCTCCACCCACGCACTGGGTGGAGATGGTGATATGATTATTTAAAGGGGTGTTATGACACTTAAGACTTTCATTTCGGTTGCGAACAGCTATACAAATGAAGCGCGCAATGCCGTCGGCCTATCAAGCATGCAGACTTGAGAAATACTTTGCAGTCGTGAACAAGATTTCACAACCTTATTTCCATACACTTGTACTTGAATTCATTATGATGTTATTATAAACTCTATTGGTTTTGTTTTACCATCTTTATTTCACCTGTCACACAGGAAGTCAGCAGGGAGTGACTTGAAAGGGTGTCTCTGTGTGGACTTCCTGTTTCTCTTCCTAGATTGATAATGACAAACTAAGACTAACAGACGATAAGATATTTCTTTTTCCTTTCTTTCTTTTTTTTTTCTTTTTCTTTTTCTTTTTTGAACCACTTCACAACATTAATACTACGTGAAGACCAACTCCAGATCTATACAGCATGTACACAAAGACAACCTGCAAATAAACTGCTGCCTTATTGTTTGACTTTTTTTAGAGGGGGAAAATTAGAGATTCAAATAATAGTGATTTGCATTCAAACTAAATGGCCATTTAGAATCAAAATTATATTGAAATGACTGCAGAGGTAATGGGTTCTGTAAATAGGCAGAGAAAGGGAAAAGTGCCTCCAAAATGAGCTGAAAATGTGATGTTTCATTATTTTGCTGAATGTTGATCTACGTGGGGATTATTAAAGGCAACAAGTCGTTCCAATGAAAAAAGCCAAATCGCAGCAGCCTTTTAACATACTGCATAATGAGTTTATAATCATATTTTGAAAGCTCTAAGCTCTAATTATAAGGCGGTAAATTGAATTTTAACATCTCTTCAACATTTCTCCTGCTTCCTAATAGAAATTCCTCCTAAAACCTAGACAGGCATTGTTACATATTAAGAAACCGAATGAAACTACTAAGAAATGCAGAGACGGAAGTTTACTCCTAGATCTGTAGTTGAAGGTTTCCATAGTATTAATGCATAAAGAAAGCAAATCTGTTGCTTTAAGTGTGTCATGTGACATCTTATTCCTGGCCTTGTTTTGTCGAAGTACCCTGTCTTTCTCTTTCACAATGCTACAAGGATGCAGGCAGTATAGAAGAAGTCCCTTATGTGAAGTGGACAGCAAGGATATAGTGTTTCTTCTATCAACAGGCTTCATTGAGGACAGCAGAATTCTATTAATAAATGCATGGGGGCGAATCTTTTGTGACGGTGCACTGTGACCTGCCACAATCCATTGTTCGGCATGTTTACGTGTCTTTGTCGGGATAATTGTGTTAAGATGAGGGGCTGTGGGGTGTGCATTTTTTGATGAATAGGTTCTTTGTTAACTGACATTTGCGGCCTCCAAATGGATGGAGACTGGAAGCATGTAGTAAACAATGCTCTGAAACTGTCAATGTGGGAGACTAACATGTGAGACTATTAGCTAAATAATAGTAGTATTCACAAGTATTTAATATGGTCCTAAAATTATTTTAAAGATTTGATGAGCATACATGGTTTTCACAGTCACAGAAAAATTTTAAAACAGTGTTTTCCATGCCTAAAGAAATTACGAAATATTTGAAAATAAATATATACATTTTTAAGTAATGCAAGCACAAATATTTAAAATTTGTAGAAATGCTTTTTGCAAGGAGTCTCCATAAATTGTTATATTTATCTTTATTTTATTATTATTTTGAATATTATATTTTATAAATATAATATTTTATTAATTTTAATAAATTATAATATAATATATTTATAAATAATAATAAAATAAAAAAACACAAAAATAAATAAAATATTTTAATGTGTGTATATATACACACAATGTTGGGGAAAGTTACTTTTAAAAGTAATGCATTACAATATTGCGTTACTCCCTAAAAACGTAACTAAGTTACTTTTAGATACTTTTTATGGAAAGTGATGAATTACATTACTTTTGGTCATCTGGGTTGGGCTGTTTGTTGTTGTTATTTTTATAACAACAAAAAAGTTGTATTTTTGGCAAATGTAAAGGTGAAATGAATGAGCCTCGAGGCTGATTTATACTTCTGCGTCGAGTGTACGCTGTAGCTACGGCGTAGGCTGTGTGTACCATGCGTAGCTTACGACATAGCCTGACGTGCACCTCTTCAAAAAAGTAACGCGTCAATCCTACGTGGACCGCAAGTGCTGTGATTGGTCTTGCTAGAACCACTCCCTCGGGTCAAAAACCTGGCGCGGAGCAATAGGAGAAGAGCAAGCGTTTTCAACTTCCATAGGAATGAACAAACGCTCTGTTTCAGGGGACACATGCAGTCAAACTGCAACAAAAGTCGTTACCTATTTGCTGCTTCTCTGACAACGTATGTCAAGCTGCTGCTTCTTCAGCTTTTGCCTTGATACTCAACATGACCATGGACACTGCCTACTAGTGGTCTGCTTGCACGTCGACGAGGACAACGACGCAGAAGTATAAATGAAACTGATGCGTAGCCTATGGCGCAGAGGCTCCGGTGTAGGTCCGACGCAGAAGTGTAAATCAGCCTTCAGGCTGAAGGAAATGCAAATTCACGCCTGTACAGTAGAAGGTGCAGCTCAAACAAACCTTTCATCTGTGCTGCCATTTTGGATTGCGGAAGAACAGAACACAGGAGAAGTAAATGAGTAAATGTATGCTCACATTTAATCTATAACTGCTGCTGTTTTGCCGCAGAATTGGGTTACTTTAACACTGTTGCTGCGGGTTGTTTTTCAGGTTTGCGGGTTGAAGCTACCCCAAATAACATATTTAGCCCTAGGAATGCGAATTTTACCAGAAGAACCCCGCCAAAAGCACAGATTTTACCCCTCGGAACACGATTTTTACCGAGGGACCCACTGGAAATGCGATTGGGCTAGTTTTGAGTAGCAATTGAGCGGGTTTTGTTGTGAAAACCTGGCGACCCTGCTAGAACTTGTCTAGAATAACCATCATGTTCACACAGCACACATAACGCCTCTGTACTTCCGGTTTCTCTCAACATGGGGACAGGAGAGCTGTCAGTTAATAAATGGGAAAACAAAGTAACTTGCATTACTTATTTAAAAAAAAGTAACTCAGATATTTTGATGTAAATTAAAAACGTAATGCGTAATGCTTGACAAAAGTAATCTGATTACGTTATTTGCGTTACTTGTAATGCATTACCCCTAACACTGTGTCTATATATAATGTTCAGAATTCGAATTGTGTTAAAATTTGACAACATCACAGGACTGAGTAGTATAAGTCATGTTATAGCAGATGCTAATGTTCAGTAAATTTTGTCTCTCATGTTCACAGGTGATGACTCCACAGATGAGACCACGTTACTACAAACCTGGTTCAAACTGGTCCTGGAGAAGAACAAACTCTCCAGATATGAGGCTGAACTCATGATCTTGTAAGTATTGTGACTCTTATAGATGTTTATCAAGGTTTCTGTACATCTCTTATACATGCTCTTGTCCCTAGTGCTCAAGAACTGGAGTTGGAGGACACTCAAAGTCGGCTACAGCAAGACATGAGACGGCGAATGGACACTGAAGGTGGGATTATGATACATACAGTACACTATAGGTCAAAAATTTGGAATAATAATTAATTTTTTTTTAAATGTTTTTGAAAGAATGCTCACCAAGGCTGTGATAAATAATATAGTAAAAACAGAAATGTTGTGAAATATCACAATTTAAAATGAATATTATTTTTAAAATATTATTAAAAAAAAGTGGTAAAGCATCATTACTCAGTCTTCAGTGATCCTTATAAATGCTTCAAAAATCATTCTAATATGCTGATTTGCTGCTCAATTATTATTTATGATAAATCATTAATTGTGTTATCAGCATTGAAAAATGTTTTTGCTGCTTAATATTTTTGTGGAAACCGTGCTATGTTTTTTTTTTTTTTCAGGAATCTTTAAAGGATTAGTTCACTTCAGAATTAAAATTTCCTGATAATTTACTCACCTCCATGTCATCCAAGATGTTTGTCTTTCTTTCTTCAGTCGAAAAGAAATTAAGGTTTTTGAGGAAAACATTCCAGGATTTTTCTCCATATAGTGGACTTCAACAGGGTTCAACGGGTTGAAGGTACAAATTGCAGTTTCAGTGCAGCTTCAAAGAGCTCTACTTGATCCTAGATGAGGTATAAGGGTCTTATCTAGTGAAACAATCTTTTCAACTTTTTAACCACAAATGCTCGTCTTGCACCAGCTCTGAGATGCGCCACGCATTACGTAATCACGTTGGAAAAGTCATGCATGACGTAGGCGGAAGTACCAAACAAGTGTTTACAAAGCGAACGTGCAAAGATAGCCTTTACACACAAAAAAAGGTAAAACAACGATGTCAGACGATTTTGAAGTTTGAGGAGAAAAGTTTTCGCCCTACCGCGGTACTTCCGCCTACGTCAACTTTGACCTTTCCAACGTGCATGGCGCATCGCAGACCTAGTGCAAGACTTGTGGTTAAAAAGTAAATAAATATATATATTTTTTTTTTAGAAAAAGACAGATTGCTTCGCTAGGTAAGACCCTTAGTCCTCGGCTGGGATCGTGTAGAACTCTTTGAAGCTGCACTGAAACTGCAATCCAGACCTTCAACCTGTTGGTCCCCATTGAAGTCCACTATATGGAGAAAAATCCTGGAATGTTTTCCTCAAAAACCATAATTTCTTTTTGACTGAATAAAGAAAGACATAAACATCTTGGATGACTTGGAGGTGAATAAATTATCAGGAAATTTGAATTCTGAAGTGAACTAATCCTTTAAAGATTAGTTTAAAAGAACATCATTTATTTGAAATAGAAATTGTCTTTATTGTCACTTTTGATCAATTTAATGCATTCTTGCTGAATAAAAGTATTAATTTATTATTTAAAAAATACTTAACCCAAAATTATGATTGGTTGTGTATCACTGTTTCCTCAAAAAAAAAAAAAAAAAAAAAAAAAAAAAAGAATAATATTAGAATGATTTGTGAAGGATCACGTGACACTGAAGACTGGAGTAATGATGCTGAAAATTCAGCTTTGCCGTCACAGGAATAAATTATATTTTAAAATATATTCAAATAGAAAACAATTATTTTAATATGTAATAATATTTCACAGTATTATTGTTTTTACTGTATTTTTGATCACTTAAATGCGGCCTTGGTGAGCATAGCATTTTGAAACAAGTTTATATATAGTGGTTACAGACCTGATCCAGTAACTGGAAGGTTGTCATCTTTAGATGTATTCCACATTAAATGTGAAAACATTTAGGTCTGTGGACCAACTTTTTATATATTAGATTAGATAATTGGTTGTTAGAGTGAAAACATATTGTAAGTGGTGGCGCATTTACTTGTGAACAGGAATTGATAGCAGCAGAGGAAGGTGATAGTGTCTTCATTTACAAGTCAATGGTTGGTCCCTCAGCCTCCGGCAAACACAAGTTTATTTTAGTTCTTCATGGTGGTGAAGCTCACTGTTTACCACTGAGACACATGCAGCGTTAAGCCACAGAACACAGAGGTGTCATTGTGTAATACTTAATTACGGTTATCATGCAATATATGATGTTATTCAAAGCGATTAAACCTGGTTACATAATGAAAATATTATGTTATGTGGACCATATTTTACTTGATTATTGATGATAGGCCCGTTTTTGTATTCCTCCATATCCAGACTGCGAGAAGAGTGCGAGTGAGCTGGTGGAGGAGCAGAGCCTGCTGGTGGAGATCATGAAGGTGGTGGAGAAAAGAGACAAACTGGTGAGTCTGCTGGAGGAGCAACGGCTGAAGGAGAAGGCTGAGGACCGAGATCTGGAGAGCATGATTTTGTCCAGAGGCTATCAGTTCCACTGGACCTAAACTGACCTGCAAGAAGAACTACTTCAGACTGAAAGAGCCTTATTTGAAGATCTTGAACAGACTGTAATACGCTTGCTTAATCAAACCCAATTTAATGCTGCCTTGTGTTCTTGAAAAGAAATAAACCAAAAACCAAACACGTGCCTCTTTACTAACTGAAAATAATTCCAAACACAAAGTTGCACAGCCACAGAGGTGAGAGGACTGACTACAAATTTTATTCACACTGGTATTTTATAAAGTTAAAGAAGTTTTTTTTTTTTTTTTGGATTTGTTTGATTTATCTTCTTGTTTTGGTACAATTCTTAATGAATGTTTGTTCTGTTCTTTAGTGATTTTTCCAATTGAGGCCAAAGTTTAATGGCAGTGATAAAGTGTGTCTGTTGAGTGTTTGTTTCTTTCTTGCAATGAACAGGATATCTTAAGTGACCTTAAATTGCAACTATTTCTAAAGTAAAACCCAATATCATTGTTTCAAGAATCAAGAAGTGCTTCAGAAAATGTACAAAGGGCTCTGGTTTTATTCTTGTCTGTCTGTTGCCTTGTGTAATTTATTTAATAAATGTAAAAACAATGAGTGGACTCTGCTTTCCTCTTTAAAAAAAAAAAAAAAAAAAAACCCAGAAAACCAACATTAAAAACATTTGTAAGAATATTTAAGTTTCTGAAAAAACTTATAAAATATTAACAGGAAAAAAATATTTTCAATGCGTGTTTTCTGAAAAATTGTTTATAAAATGTGTGTGTCGTATACGGTAATACGATATATCACGATAATATGCTCGTGTTATCGTGGGTACTTCAAAAAAACGTGAATAATTATTTATTATGAATTATTCCGATTTTTAGAATGCATTTTAAGAATACTTTACCCATCAACCGTTTAAAATGCACAACACTGCTATATGCTGCATCAAAGTGGTGCACATAGATAACAGTATAACAAACCCAATGTGCATGAGCAGCATGGTGGAATGAGTGAAGGAGACGCACTTTCACACTCTGACAGCAGATGGTGCTGATGGAACAGCAGAAATGCAGCGGTTACCCAGGTAACCCCGTAAATAAGCAGCGGTTACAGCTAGTATTTTAATGTTTTCATGTTTAATAGTGGAATTCCTGGTGAAAAACTATAATATCCATGATTCTGCAGAGAATCTACATCAATCAGAGAACCAAGACAAGCAAATTGCACCAAAAGAACTCTTTAGTGCTCCCCCACACCCATGGAGCATTGGAAATGGCGTAAATCGAAAGTCAGTTTCCGTCAAAATATTTAATTATTTATATATGCATATAAATGTAAGATATTTTCTTTCTGTGTACATAATAAACATCAACAGTTTTATATTTATCCATTGTTTTAATTTAGTTTGTCAGTCGCAATGCTTCATGGGATTGTAGTTCTTTCCCTCATTACAGCCATTAAAGGGTTAGTGAATGAAAATAATGTAATTTATTACTCACCCTCATGTCGTTCTACTTCGGAACCCAAATTAAGTGATTTTTTTGATGAAATCTTTTGTTTTCGAATCAGTATTCCCTATCGTGTTCATCACAGCACCAAATACGTAAAGACACAAGGTTATTTATTTTCAAACTTAAACATTTTTATATTTTAATCTGGACTACAACATGCCCTAGATATTGTTTTAATATGTTCCGATTCTTTATTGTTTAGTCACACTTTATAAAGCTCCATTATTTATAATTAGTTAATTCATTAGTTAACATAAACTGACAATGAAAAATACTTATAAAGCATTTATTAATCTTAATTTCAAAAGTCGTAACTGTAATGGACCTGAGCTAACATGAACTAACAGTTGTATTTTTAACTAACTTTAATAAAGAGTAATAACTTCTGTAACAAATGTAGGCCTAGCTATTGCTCATTGTTAATGTTAGTTAATGCATTAATGTTAACTAATGAGACCTTATTGTCAAGTGATACCTATTGTTCTTGGTAATTCTTTTGCACTTTAATCTGTTTGAAACATTACATTTTTTGTGTATTGCTTTTTAAATTTTAGGTTTATTATTTTTCATAGGCCTATGCTTATTTTCATACAATTAGATATTAAATAATATAAAAAATAATTTCAAATGCTTACTTTCTTTGCGTTTAGACATAAAATATTAATATTTGAAAAATATAGGAATCTTACCTTTTTCAACATTTAATTAAATAGTATTTAAAAAGCTCGTTAAAATCAGTGATTTTTATTTCATTATTTTTCATTACATGTTTATTTGCTTGTATGGATAGTTTTACATTTGGCGCTTCATAGCTCAAGGCAGGAATAATAACATAGCAGTCATTCATTGTATGATACTAGCAGATTACTACGAATAACTTTCTGAACAGTCTCCCTTAGGAAAGAGGGAGGGATCAAAGGATAAGGGAAGCTCGTTTTAGAAGGCTGGGCAAATAACTGGAATTCCGTTTCCGTTCCCGTTCCTGTTCCTGGGATTTTACTCACTCCCTCAGCGGGGTAAATCAGATTTTATTTAAACTTTTCTGACCCTGACTGTAACCGATGGCTTCTTCCCCACAGAAATCTCCATCTTCTCCCAAGTCGCCAACTCCAAAGTCTCCGTCCTCCAGAAAGAAAGATGACTCATTTCTGGGAAAACTTGGTGGGACTCTGGCCAGGAGAAAAAAGGCGAAAGAAGGTAGCGGTTGAGCTTAAAATGCCTATTTTGCAAGGAGTAACGTAATGTTTGGCGCGTTTTAAATAGTAAACAGCAGCTTTAGTCATGACAGTTTTGCTTGAAAGTGTTACTACATAACTTCAGAAGACTGAATAATTCCCTCCTCTAACGGGATGAGCGTCAACATCTGTTTCTTGTATATATTTTAAAAACCTCAAAAGAAACGACAACGGAGTGTGTTTAAAGTAGCGAGAAATACAATGTTTACACTCCAAAGCTCGAGCCGCTTTCTAGCGGGCGAATCGCTCTTTTTATATTCGGATCTTTTCAATGAATCATTTTACAAAAGCGCTCTGGAGCGGCCAGTTTGTGGCTTATAACTGTTTAATGAAGACCTTTTTAAAAAACCATTTTAGGAAAACTACTTCCTGAACCAAGGACACTGAAAAAGTGGGCGAAACTGCACTCTTTTTTGCTCAAGAACGCATTGATTTCATAGCAGTTCAGTTCAGATTTTACCAATAGTTACTCAGAGATTTACTGATTTTTTTTTTTTTTGTGCTCCATTTTGGCAAGTAGCATTTTAAAGCATGTACCCTGGAGGCATGATTATAAAAAAACCTTTTAAAGTATTCAACCACACCTGAAAATGACAGTCATCGAATCATTTTGATATAAACTTCTAAACTACACTCTTGAGTAGCAATAATCAGACTTTTTATAGTCTAGAAATCACACGTTGCTACATTATAAAGTGTTCTTAAGCTCTGTCTTCAGCTAACACCCAGCTTTGGCAGGGTTTTTCTAACCATGTAAGGTATTCTGCCTGGACGAGGCTTGAGATTGTTATTGTACAGGAATGAGAACAGTCATCTCATCCTTGAGACAAGAACAGCTGCGAAAACTAGACTGCAATATCCAATAATAATCCTGACAACTCATGATGATCCACTTACAACAAATAAAAATATATTCGTCTTGTTGTCCTCTTATCCAGTAAGTAAATTAGGCTGTGTGCTGCTGCCCATTACATTGAAGTGTTTCTTCTGGGTTTGCACGATTCCCAGAGTGCACTTCTGTAATGATTGTGCGGCATCCATCAGCACTTGCAAGGCCGATTGAGAGGAAAAAGCAGCTGAGCCTTTGGATTCTCTGACTGCCTATTTATCTGTCTCTTATTCACCCACATACAGGACGAGAACTGTGATCTGGATGGGTAATTGATGTATGATTTGATTTGATGAGGACTATTTCGCAAGATGCAGTGCATTTGATGCTTATTGCTTTAGTTACACAATTGGAAAATATGAATTACACACGATAATTCATTACTACAACTTAAAGGGATAGTTCACCAAAAAATGAAAATTCTGTCATCATTTACTCACCCTCAAGTTGTTCCAAACCTGTATATATTTCTTTGTTCCGCTGTACACAAAGGAAGATATTTGGAAGAATGTTTGTAACCAAGCAGATCTCGCCCCCATTGATTACTATAGTAGGAAAAAAAAATACTATAGTAGTCAATGAGGGGCGAGATCTGCTTGGTTACAAACATTCTTCCAGATATCTTCCTTTGTGTACAGTGGAACAAAGAAATATATACAGGTTTTGAACAACTTGAGTAAATTATGACAATTTTCATTTTTAGGTGAACTATCCCTTTTAAACAATTGGTGGAAAAAAAAAAAAAAAAAAAAAAAAAAAAAGTGAACATTATTTAGTCACCTTCATGTCACTCCAAACCCTTATGTCAGTTTAAGCTTCAAAAAGTACAAAAAAGCACCATAAATGAGAGATCTTCTGGTGGAGTTCTAGTTAATGACTATTTCTGAAGAAATTGTGGTGTTCATTAAGCAGCCACCCAGTCACCCATGTTAACCTCAATGCTCACCACAATACAAGATACATGACATCTTTGTCGTGCCGTTGGATTGTATGCACCCCCGCATCAGCGAGAAGAAGCAGCAGGAGAGCAGCTGTGCGTGAGGTCGAGAGGGTGTTGATTAATAGGATATCGTCCTCCATGGGAGGCCTTTGGAATCCAGCACAGGATGTTCGCATCCCCATAATCAGTGCTGTAGACAGTAATGCATGCTGGGTTGCTGTAGGAGCGAAGAGCGGGAGTCTTGGGTTTTTCTGTTGAGATGTTGAGAATTTCGACATTTTCCTAAAGTCTTATAAATATATGATGCGATTAATTCAAAATCCTTAACGCGTTAAAATAATTTAACGCAAATAAATTACGGAAGCATGCGAAATTGCTTCATTAGCATAATTTACGTCACTCAATTTACGTCTTGGGAGTAGGGAGTTTATCACGCTGCACTAGCACCTGTAACCCTAGTAGGCAGAAATTACTATTCTAACCCCTTAACCCAATTTCGCTTCTGTTTGCGATCAGATCATTTTATATCATTTGGTTATTGGGTGTCTTTTTGGAGTCTCCAAAGGGCTTTTCACACTTAAAATAGTTAACCCTGGGTCATTCTAAACCCCGGGTAAATGGAATCCTGGGTTATCTTTATTCATCTTCTTCACACTACTCATACTATACCCAGGGTTAACAGTAAATCCTGGGTATTCATAAGCTGCCGTTTCACATTGCACATTCTTAAACCCCAGGTTAAAGTCCTTATTTGCCTATTTGTGACGTCAGTGTTACATACTGGACAAGCGCAGCACGCAAGCTGTTTACATAAAGGCTCGAGAGCATGGTTTCAAAACACCTGGGTAAAAAACGGCGTTAACCCCGGATCTAAATTACAAGCGTGAAACGCTCCTGGGGTTAAAAGCAGTGTTTAGAATGACGATAACCCAGGGTTAAGTGCAGTGGAAAGACATTTTGTGAGAAGATAAAGAAAATAAAGTTTTGTGAGAATTATCCTTCAATCTGATAGTTTACTTTGCTGGATATGGCAAATGATGATAAATGATGAATTATTAATTTCACGATAAGTATGCGATTAATCATACAAAAAGGTGTGATTAATCACAATTAATAATTACATATTCATCTAAAAATGAGCCGTGATGATGTTGTGGGTGGTCGCCAGGGTGTTGCTAAGCAGTTGCTAATATGTTTTTGGTCATTGCTAGGTGGTTGCTTACTGAAAACTTATCCTGATGTCTCTGGTGGCTACATATTATTGTTCATAGCACAAACAATAATATTTAATTGTTTAATATTTTATTTGATATTTAATTAATTAATATATTATTAAATATTTAATTTAAAAGTTTAATATTTACTATTATGAATATAATATAAATTACCATTTAAAAGTTTAGGGTCTGTATGCTTTTTTCCCCTTTTTTTTATGTTTTTGAAAGAAGTCTCTTATGCTCACCAGTTTTTGATCAAAATTATAGTAAAAACAGTAATACTCTGAAATAAATTTAATAAATTTTTAAATTCAAATATATTTCAAAATGTAATTTATTCCTGTGATGAAAAGCTGAAGTTTTTCATCATTACTCCAGTCTTCAGTGTCACATGATCCTTCAGAAATCATTCTAATATGCTGATTTGCTGCTCAAAAAACATTTATTATTATCAATGTTGAAAACAGTTGTGCTCCTTAATATTTTTTTTTATATAGAAAGAATTGAAAGTTCAGAATAGAATAGAAAGTTTAAAAAAAAAAACAAAAAAACATTTATTTCAAATAGAAATCTTTTGTTACATTATATAACAGCAGTAGCACAAGCAATAAATCACCCAATTTATTTTCTTTCTTTTTTTGGCCACTGTATTCAGAAATAATTTGTTACCTCTCACCCAATGTGTCCTGTATCCTATAGTATCGGAGCTGCAGGAGGAGGGGATGAACGCCATTAATCTCCCCCTGAGTCCCACACCTTTTGAGCTTCATCCTGAGGACATCATGCTAGGTACTGAACCCGTAGCCTGATGATTCAATTGATGCTCTTTCAGGTTAATAATAAGCCCTTACACCTTCCGCTCCTCTTTTTTTTCACCACTTCCTGTCTGTCTCTTTCTCTCACAGAGGAAAATGAAGTCCGCACTATGGTAGACCCAAACTCGAAAAATGATAGAAAACTCCAGGAACTCATGAAGGTTTGTGTTTAAAGCCGAAATGTCAATTCCGTCATCATTTATTCACCCTCATGTCATTCCAAATCCATACACCTATGATTATGCCTAAATTAGGTGCTCATTGACTGGATCAACGATGTTCTGGTTGGGGAAAGGATCATTGTGAAGGACCTGGCTGAAGATCTCTATGATGGACAGGTTCTCCAGAAGCTCTTTGGTACAAAATTTTACTATATGGCTTCTGACTGGTTAGACAGAGTTTTATTTGACTAAACAACCAAGCAAGTTCTATCTGGACTCTTTGAGATCTTTTCCACATCCTTGTGTTTCTGTCCTCTAGAAAAGCTTGAAGGTGAGAAGCTGAATGTTGCGGAGGTGACTCAATCTGAGATTGCCCAGAAGCAGAAGCTGCAGACGGTTCTGGAGAGAATCAATGATGCACTGAAGGTCTCCACCAGGAGCATCAAGTGGAATGTTGACTGTAGGTCCCAAGAGCTTCAACACTATTTGTTCAAATGATCCTAAATAAGACAAGACAAATGTTATGTGATGTTAAATATGGCCTTGTCTTAAAGTGTCCACTTAGACAAGCTGTGGTGCACAAAATGGCTTTACAACAAAGTCTGTTTAAAGCACTATTGATGGGTGTTTCTCATAGTTTTGAGTTTCAAAGGCTTGGAAAACACTTTAGGTGATGTAACAGTGTCTTTTAGTGGATTTCAATCACTCTACTTATGTGGAAGAGACACTAAAGAGATTGCAGGTCATTTTATGAGGTAGAAAGATTTATGCGCTATTGATTTTCGTATTAAATGGAGGCCAACATCAATCCTGTGTCCTTACGTAACAATTCACAGATCTTAAGCTGCTACTTAGCTTGTCTCGTGCCAATACTGGTTTTAATCCACTCAAATGAAACCAGGGAATGTTAAGATCTAAAGTCGGCATGAAATGGAAGTTGTGATAGAAATTTCTTCTCTATTGTGATGTATATCCGAGTGAAATGGCTAAAATGTAGTAAACATGTATGGCGGGAGTTGATTTTGTCCAATGGGAATTGGTTGGATGGTTGTGGTTTGCTATTGGTCGATCTCATGTGAGTGACAAGTCGCTCCGCCTTCGTGCCAGTAAACGCATCATCAGAAAATTGCTTTTGAATTGATTAAAGATTACAAGGGCACACAAATTTTAAGAAAATGATGTGCACGGATAAATAATTTATAATAAACACTGCAAAAAAAAAAAAGAATTATCGGTTGTTTTCATGGTGACTGTTTCCTTTTTTTTACACCATTTGCTAGCGGTTCACGCTAAGAGCATTGTGGCCATCCTTCACCTGCTGGTGGCGCTTTCACAGCACTTCAGAGCCCCCATTCGCCTCCCTGACCATGTGTCCATTCAGGTGGTTGTGGTCCAGGTATGTAGACTCCGTTTTAGTCTGTGATGCTAACTGCTAATAAATCTTTGTTGTTGTGATGCTAGAAGTAGACTGTTTTGTTTGCTTTTTGATAAACTTGTCATACGAATTCTTCTCACAAATCTCCACAAAATCAAATAAAATGTCAGTTTGTTGTTTTTGACCTACAAGATTTTGTAAATATGTATTTCAGTAAAGAAAGAAAGTCAGAATAGAAAATACAGATAAAAAGCTAATTAGCGTTACTTTCATCTTTGTCTTTTTGTCTTGATTTTTAAAAAAAATATATATTTTCTTGCTTTTCTTCAATGATAAATTAATATTAATTATACTGTAATAGTGAATATCTTCTTGCAATCGTTTGATACCGAGTCAAATATGGATAGTTGTAGTCAATTGTCCTCAATATCTAAAGCTAATTAGCCTCAGTAACTAATGCTAGCTTGCTGATGTTGAAGCTGTCGTTTTTTTCTCTTTTGTTTTGCTTTCTGTATTGTCTTCCTTTTGATCAAATACAGATGATTGCAGTCCTCAAAGTTTCTATAGTCAATGAAAAGTGGGAAATATCAGGAAATGTACAATTTTAAACCTGGAAAAATCTGTTAAATTTAGAATATATATATATATATATATATATATATATATATATATATATATATATATATATATATATATATATAAATATGTGTGTGTGTAATTAAATATAATATTTAAGATAAATCTTACTCTATAAATATGTGTATATTCAAAATTTAATGATTTATGTAATTGCAGTTGCTCTTTGAAGAACATAAATCACTGTCTATAAAATTTTTCTTAAGA
Organism: Elopichthys bambusa; assembly: GCA_037101425.1. NCBI lineage: Eukaryota > Metazoa > Chordata > Actinopteri > Cypriniformes > Xenocyprididae > Elopichthys > Elopichthys bambusa. The sequence goes on from CM074455.1 coordinate 10,261,269, forward strand.
ATCATATCATTATACAATAATCACAACTGTTAAAATCATAGAAATTAATGGGAAAAATGTGAGAATCCTAAAAGCAGTTTCCATTTTTTTTTTAAATTTGTTTATTTTATAGTTCATGTAGGAGAATGTGGTCTCAAATTCCATCGTCTTGTATTTTTGTATTTCTCTCATTATGCCTGACTAGAGAAACTTATTGTTTTACTATAACAGATATTTTTTAATCAAACGATAGCAGTTTCTTAAGACTTCTAGGGAATTCTGACTCTTGTTAATATCCAGTCTGTTTCTTTTTCCTTTCTCTTAGAAACGAGAGGGCATTCTCCAATCCCGTCAGGTTATGGAGGAGATCACTGGCAACACAGAGTACGTCAATTCTAATTTCTAAATGTCATCCCCATGTGTTCATAAATGTGCCAATATCAGAGTTTAATAATCTTTTGCATCTTTCATATGTTTCAATCATTGTGCAGTAGATTACTGATTACATGATGGTGTCTGGATTAGCTATGGCACTGTTTTGTCACCCTTTGTGTGGATATATACACATATGTGCACAGCTGACTGTAGAGCGGTCCAGCAGGCACCTGGCAGCTGGGGAGATAAGTGTGTGTTTTTGCACGTGTATGTGTGTGTTTGTGGAATACTTCCTGAGGCTGTTATCACACACACAGTAGCTGCTGCTGCCCAGGCTGATGGCTGGCAGGAGTGATTAGAGAGTGAGGAGGAGGGGGCCTCATGGGGAGAAAGCCCTGTCCAGGGCTGTCCCAGACTTGCCTGATCAATTTGATCACCCTTCCACACGCCCAAATAGCAGCTGAATTTTTTTGCCTGGCTTTCAGTGACCATAGCATTACAAAAGATAAATTACTTCTCATGCTGTACAGGAGATGAAATTAAATGCATAACATGCAGTAATGCGCTGATATTGAAATGCTTTCAATTTCCCTGTTATGACCTATGCCTTACAATATTAATTGTCTAAATAAATGTTAAAAAGATAAAACTAAAATCAATCATTTTAAATGCTACAAAGCATCATAACATTATAATATACAGTATGAAAATTGGCTAAAGATTTCATTAAACTGTTATTAAATCAGTATTTTTGAAGATTAACTTTAAATGGGCATTTAATGATTGCAAAGAGGAAATGAGCGTGAATATGAGCATATATATATATATATATATATATATATATATATATATAATATTTATAATTGCCCATAGAGTAGCTGTAATTAACATGTGATGAATTACTTGTATATGTTAGTACCAAAGTTCAGTCATAATTTAATAGAATTTAATTAACATAATTTAATTTCTTTATGTTCATAGGGCATTATCTGGCAGGCATGGTAAGTATTATTAACATTTTCATCATTTATATGTTATATACACTACTGTTCACAAGGTTGGGGTCAGTAAAAAAAAAAAAAAAACTAAATTAATACTTTTATTCAGCAAGGATGCATTAAATTGATCAATAGTTGACTGTAAAAACATTTATAATTTTTCAGAAGATTTGTTTCATATAAATGCAGCACAACTGTTTTCAACACTGATAATAATCAGAAATGTTTCTTGAGCAGTATATTAGAATGATTTCTGAAGGATCATGTGACACTGAAGACTAGAGTAATGATGCTGAAAATTCAGCTTTGCATCACAATTACAAACAGTTATTTTAAATTGTAAAAATGTGACTAATTTTTGATAAATAAATGCAGCCTTGGTAAACTTAAGAGACTTATGAGAGAAACATATGATCTTACCAACCCCAAACTTTTGAATGATAGTTTAAAAGTTGCAGTTGTTTTCTAACACATTCTTTCATGCAGAGCGTGATGCTTTTGATACCTTGTTTGATCATGCTCCTGACAAGCTGAATGTAGTGAAGAAGGTATGAAAGAGCTCAAATATTAGCTGTATTGACATCCTAAGACAAGTCTGACCACATATGCATCTGTTTTCCACAGACTCTAATCACCTTTGTCAACAAACACCTGAATAAACTGAACTTGGAGGTTGCTGAACTGGATACACAGGTAACTAACACATGGATCAAAATATACTGTGACTGTGGTAAATTAAAGCGCTAAGCCATGAGAAATAATCTGTTACAGTGATTTTATAAAATGGTATCAGCCACAATATGATGAAAGGGTATTTGTTCAATAAATTAAGTAAAATGACATCATTTATTCCTGTTCATGTCACATGCCACAGTCCGTTTGTCTGTGCCAGTCGATCTTTTACATGAAATTACAATGGGAACTGAAGCATTCAATCTTCAAAACGGACACAAAAGCACAATAAAAATATATATTTTAGGTTTTCTGAAGCCATATGATAGCTTTATGTCAGAAATGTACTGGAATTTAAGTCACTATTCTTCACTAAATAAAGTAGTTGATTAGCTTATCTATAGGCGGTTTACAGTTGCCAAATATTATTCAACTAATAACATTAATTTTACAACATTAGATGTAACATAAAACACTAATGTACATAACTGATTAGAAAACACCAAGAAGAAACATCGTTGTTTCAACTAAAATACATACAATGTGAAGTATCACGCAGGGAATTCTGGGAATGTCAATTATACAATGACTTGTTCTTTTTCACTTCCAAAAACTGTAAATTTAACAATATTTTACTGTAAAATTACATAAAAGTACAGTTAGATCTATTACAGTTATTCACCGTATAAAATTTCACTGTTGCATTTTTAGTCTTTTACCGTTAAAATCACAATTTTTTTTTTTACAGTGAAGCTTTCAATCTTCAAAACGCACACGATAAAAATAGAATTTAAAGTAGCTCATTCGATTTGTACTCTATATATTTCAAGTTTTCTGAACCCATTTGTGTCAAAAATATACTGGAATTTCAGTCGTTATTCTTCTCTAAATAAAGTAGTTCATTAGCTTATCTGTAGGCTGTTTACGGGTGCCAAATATTATTAAACTAATAAAATGCTAAATAATTGGCAGGTTAATATAAAATTCAATCATATTCATAAGTGTGTGTATACACTATTCAAAGGTTTGGGGTCAGCATTTATTAAATCAAAAGTACAGTTTGAACAGTAAAATTGTGAAATATTATTACAATTTAAAATAAATGTTTTCTTTTTTCGTTTAGTTTAAAATGTAATTTATTACATAATTTATCATGCAAAGCTGAATTTTCAGCATCATTACTCTAGTCTTCAGTGTCACATGATCCTTCAGAAATCATTCTAATATGCTGATTTGCTGCTCAAGGAACACTTATTATTATTATTATTATTATTATTATTATCAGTGTTGAAAACAGTTTAATATTTTTGTGGAAGCATACTTTTTTCAGGATTCTTTGATGAATATAAATTGATTCAGTGTCACTTTTGATTAATTTAATGCATCCTTGCTGAATAAAAGTATTATTTCTGTATTATTTTATGTAAATTTGCATTTCTCGATTCGCCATCTACGACAGGATTGAGTTGTTCTGACTGAGACGTGTTTGTAGTTTGCAGATGGTGTGTATCTGGTCTTGCTGATGGGACTTCTAGAAGGATACTTCGTCCCCCTCTACAACTTCTTTCTGACCCCTGAGAATTTTGACCAAAAGGTATAAATTATGAGTGCATCTGCGGTTAGAGTGCTTCAGTGTGGAAAGCCATCCTGGTGTGCTGTGTTGAGTGTCATTGAGAGGGGGTGGTGTTGACAGTCAGCCCAAAGTACAGGCTGCTCACCTGGGTCACATCCAGCAGGTCCAGCTCGTGCCAAATGGGCATGTCGCACCAGGATGCATCTGTAATCTGCCTCTGCACAGGAAACGGATAAGTGGTGTGATGTGTGGCTCCCTTCTAATATCCAGTGCTTGTGTGTGGATTTCAGAGATAACTGCTTTAGGTCCTTCTACAATCCAGTTTTGGGAAATCACCTTTTTTTTTTTTTTTTTTACGCGTACCCCACTTTGTAGTTGTACTTCTTCAAGATGTCAAAATGTTGTTTCTTTTTTATCTGCAGGTTCATAATGTGTCTTTCTCCTTTGAGCTGATGCAGGACGGTGGCCTGGAGAGGCCCAAACCCAGGCCTGAGGGTAATTATGCCTTTGTTTTTTGCAAATCCTATCATTGTAATTGTGTGGCTGACAGGCTATTTTAAAAAGATTTGTCTTGTCAGAGCTATACTCTGCTACTGATGTGTTCCAAATTCTCAAATGTTGCTCTTTTAACCTGAAAGTTCATTTCTTAAATGCCTCCCATATGGAAGTTTCAGAGATACTTGAAAAATTACATTAAAAACAGGCCTTTCTTGGGTTGTGCTGTAAATGTAATTTACATAATCATCATATAATCTACTTTTTTTTTTTTGCAGTATATCTTATACATAATTCTCAGTTTTAAAATATTAATATTTACCTCTGTTAATCAAAATTAGTTTAAAAAGTTTAGTTAGTTGGTTGGTTAGTACTGTTTCCCTTCAGTTAATTAATTAGTACTTTTCTTTCCTTGAGAATAGTTAGGTAAGAATATTTAGTTACTTAGTAATTTTCATTCAGTTAAGAATAGTTAGTACCATTTCCTTTCCTTAAAGGCACAATATGTAAGAGTTTTGGATTAAAATATCCAAAAACTACACTGTAAAAAATTTTCATGATTTCACAACTTTTTTTTTCCTTTATCAAATCAACTTAAATAATTAATGTGGTTCAGATAACATAATATTGAGTTTCTGTTGATTAAACCAATCACCTTTATTGTATTAACTCAGATTTTTATATTTTTAATTTCAATGAACAATGAATGGGCAAAAAGTTACATATTGTACCTTTAACAATAGTCAGGGTATGTTTACATGACAACGATGTACTAAAAATAGAAGAGTTTTTACTTTGGCTTTTTCGCGTACAGACAACAATGTTGTCAAAATGATCCACGTTCATACGGATCCGCAAAAACAATTAAAAACGGCGCATTATGATGCCAGGCCAGTAGTTGGCGATGTCACTTTGTAAAGCAAATTTATGTGCCTATAAACTGAACACATTCGCGTTTTTGTAGTTAACACTGAGATGATAACGGTATTGTTTTAAAAAACTTGCCCTTTAAAAAACGTTTTCAAAAGTTTGTTAGTTATTATAATTAATAACTAACTACTTTCTTATAAGAGCTAGTTTAACAAATCAGCAGTTCACAATATAAAGTAGACGGACGCTATGCTATATACAGTATCCATACATACTAAGATTATACATACTACACAAATACCACAATTATACAGCTCTCTTTATACTATTAATTTATAATGTATGAAAGTAGTCTTTATACTGTGTTCGTCTGGTTGTGCGTTTTTGTGTGTACTTGAATGATTTTCAGGTTAAATGTGTGTCTAGGTCTGTTAGTGTTGTTTGCATTATGCCATTCAGAGTCCTTGAAGAGTCAAGTACATCATTTAACATTGCAAAAATTCACTTAATGCTTTAAATCAATTCAAACAAGTACTGGAATTAAAGAAACTATGCACTGAATGTGTGTTTTAGCTGCTCAAGGAGTTGAGCGAGACAATTGTAACTATATAAAAGCTTTTGTTCTCAAATTTCAGAGTGAGTAATTTTTTTTTCCTGTTTTATTCCAGACATTGTGAATTGTGACCTAAAATCGACACTTCGAGTTCTTTACAACCTTTTCACCAGGTACAGACATGTGGAATGAGTCGAAATGGGAAACACATCTATGGGATCACAGAGTTTTTATGACTATACGACTAATAATTGTGTCTAAGTATTTTTTTTCTTGTCATCCAGATGGATGTAAAAACACTAAAGAAAATAACACTATGCATATTGATGTTTTTTTAATGAAAGCATTCCATTCCTCAGATGATGCATTGAAGTCCAGCATAACTTCAGCTTTTATTTGTGGAAATGCAATTAGCTGTTTGATATGTTTGGAATGTATTCATTGTAAAGTGCCTAAACAGACTTACGAGAGAAAATATCCAGCATGCACTACACATTATATAACAAAAAAAAACAATATATTATCTTGAGTCACAGTATTTGCTTATATTTCCAAGTGGGTGTCTGGCCAAATAATTTGTTAGTTGTAATGAGTGGCTGTTTCACTACGTATCTTAATTTGTCATGATTTCTGTGCTAATGTTTCTATATCTGTCCACTTGCATAGTCTATCTGCATCAACCAAAAAAAAAAATGTTCCTATGCTGTTGCCACACAGATTTGGCTTAATTTGTTACTTTGAGGACTTCATAGCAATTAATTTATTTTCTTAAATCTTAAAACATGGTGTCTTGAGTCATTATTGAAGAAAATTTGTATTTAAAATGGGAAAAAAAAAAAAAAAAAAAAAAAAAAACGGATTTAAATACCTTGTTTGATTGATATCATTCCAGTATCATCATTTGTAAAACTCAATGTTCATGTTTTATCTGCACCTGAAAAATGTTACAAAATCTACATTAAACATGGATGAATCATCTACCCCATTGTGATAGTCAGATTTTATCTTTCCATTCCATTTCCTCCCTCTACCGAGCCAAAGACTGCATTCTTGAGTGCTGTACTTTAAGCCGTCTTGATAGACTCTGTTCACTTCACTCACTGGAACAGATGCTCACAATATAGGGATGACCAGCAGACATGGGCCCTCTTTGTCCTTATTTAAGTGGAAGGCTGTTTGGGGGTAATTTACTTCCATTCAAAACCATCCACCTCCACATGGGGAACCGGTGCTTGAAAAAAAACGCTTTAACATTCTTATTGGATTCTTTCAAAATGGCTGCAAATCGAAATGATGGTCTAATTTAATCTTGGCAGACTCCATATGCTATACAGTCCTTGAGCACTGTAGTTTGTTTTGTGCTTTACAACCACCAATAAATATAAACATTCTAATATGGAACATCTTGAATTGAGTCACTATCTGAACAAATACTGTTGGTTAAACTGAAGAAAAATACTCTAATCTTGGGAAGCCTCTTGTATAAAATTATTTCATTCCTCTAGTCAGAATGGATGGATTTCCCAGAAAATGGCTTTTCTACCCGAAGCATTGAAATTCTTGTGCCTGGTTTGCTTTAGAAAATATCAGATCTTTATGTATAGTAAGACTTTGCATTTCTTAGGAAAATATAAGAGGTGCTTGTCCAGCACGATTTACCACAACAATTCTAGGGTGTTTCTATGCTGTTGCTAGTGGTTTTCTAATGGACAAAATCTAAAGAGACCCCAGCCAAGTCTGATATTCTGGCCCCCTGAAAGTGATATATGGTCACCCAGTCAAATGTGGGAAGTCTGATCACTTAGAAAAGTAGTGTTAGCAAAATTTTGCTGACAAAGAATGGTCCATTGAAAACCTGATGTGAAATGTGCATTGGAAATTGTTTTGCATGAAATTCCTATTGAAATAACTGGATTTTGACATAATTTACACCGATCAGGCAAAACATTATGTAATGTACATTATACATTATACATTGTATTGTATCCTCCTTTTGCTGCCAAAACACCTTGTTCCATTGCTCCGTGGTCCAGTTCTGATGCTCACATGCCCACTGTTGGCGCTTTCAGCTGTGGACAGGGGTCACTATGGACACCCTGACTAGTCTGCAGCTATGCAGCCCCATACACAACAAACTGGGATGCACTGTGTATTCTGACACCTTTCTATCAGAACCAACATTAACTTTTTGAGCAATTTGAATCTAATTGGACCACACGGGCCAGCCTTCGCCCCCTACGTGCATCAATGAGCTTTGGCCGCCCATGACCCTGTCGCCGGTTCACCACTGTTTCTTCCTCTGACCACTTTTGATAGATACTGACCACTGCAGACCGGGAGCTCCCCACAAGAGCTGCAGTTTTGGAGATGCTCTATAGTAATCGCAATTTGGCCCTTGTTAAACTCGCTCAGATCCTTACGCTTACCCATTTTTCCTGTTTCTAACACATAAATTTTAAGGACAAAATGTTCACTTGCTGCCTAATATATCCCGCCCACTAACAGGTGCTGTGATGAAGAGATAATCAGTGTCATTCACTTCACCTGTCAGTGCTCATAATGTTATGCCCGATCGGTGTATGTCTGTAGCACAAAGGGAAACTTGTTACAAAACATTTCCTTTGTTTTAATATTGTCTTCCATAATGAAGATCAACAGTCTGAGAAAATATAATAAAATTCACTATACATAGCTCTGTTTTTTTTTTTAAATATTGGAAAAGAACATTACAAATGAAACACATTATATAACATATTATGCAATTTTCACATATTTTGACTTCCTGTTATCCCAAAAGCAGGTGATTAGTGTAGTCTAAGGGGGAAATTACAAAAAGGACACCTGGGTAATTGACTGACCTGTGCGTAATGTCCTGAATTGCAGTGCTGCCTCCATTAGGTTGCGATTATTTTGCTCTTTGTAACATTTGTTCTCTCTCTTGAATGTTTGCCTCTCTCTCTCTCCATCTTTTTCACCTTTTTTGTTCTGATGGTTCGGACCTTTAGTGTGTGGATTTTCAAAGTTACGCTGGCCTGAAATTCAACAGAAGATCAAAGGTAGAAGGGCATTCATCCTGAACATCAAACATGCCTCTGAGGGCTCCATTTATAAAACATTTACAGGAAAGCTATGACCTCCAATCTGCTAAAGAGCATTTATATTTGTTAGTTGATTCATATGGACATTCATACATCACATCTGAATGTATGTTGTTATTATACTATATTTGTTATTATGTGCTCCTTCCTCTGTGAATATGATTCTGGGGAAGAGAAGCGCACAATGTCTTCCTCACTGTTTCCTTTTCATGTCATTCACTGCGTCCCTATAGAATGTGAGAACAACATTCTGCTAATGGCAGGCTCAGGCACGCTGGCTTGATCTCACGGGGTAACAGTAACAAGTTAACAAGCTGCTTCATTGCTTGTTCTCCAGATCCAATTATATGACCATTTAATTACACCCCTTCATTTTGCTCCTGTTCGCTCCTCCTGTAAAAGCACATATTGATTTTCAAGGATTTTATATGTGTACCCGTTTTGTTTGCTGTTTCTGTGAAGTGTGTTTGCTGGATGTATGTTTAAATCTTTAACAAGTGCTTAATTAACAAGTGCTGTTTCTGATGAGAACAGCATTTTCTTCCTAACCTTTAAAATCAAGCCTCTCTCCTTTTTCTATTAGTATTATGCACATTTCTGTCAAGACCACTATCGTCAAAGATGATTGACACGTAGCATACAGTTTGGTTCTGTCAAGAACTCCAGCGATAACCCGCCTTAGAGTAAACAGAACAGAACCAACATAAATGTATTGCAGATATCATTAATGTTCTTAATGACAATAATTTAGTGTAACAACACAAATCAAGATAAATGACTTTGTCTGATTTGAAGAGGAATATCGAAAGGCCAAGTCCTGACTGTGGATGAGAGGAGGAGCTGGGGATTGAGGAGGGTAATTAGCTCCTGAGCAACACGATAAAGCTGCTAATACTTAATGGACCTTATATAGGGATGCTGTGATAGGTGTCACATTCCTATAGGTAGACGTGGATCAGCTGATGGTCAGCTGATGCGAGCTTGACTGACGTGACCTGTCAGAACTAATGCTACACTTGATTTATGTTAAATTACATGTTTATTTATTAAAATCACTAAATTTGTGAACCTGGCAAAATTAAAACTGGATAACAAGCACTTTCAAGCACTTACATTGTTGATTATAAAAGAGATAGATAGATAGAGGTCCTATGTAGTCATTTTGTCCTTTTTACTCTTCTTGATGGAAAAATAAATATGCATACATTTGACTGTAATTGAAAGTAGACTGTATTTGTAATCATTTTACATTAATGAATCAATAAAGCTTAGTGGGCTTCTGTGTACCATGTTGTTTAGAAACAGTCAAAGCATTTCCTTGACTACAGCTTTTGTCTGTTTTTACCACAAGATGGCAACGGTACATATAATGACTGTATTCTATTATCAATGTTAACAACCCTTCTGGGGATCCAGTGGTAGCTTTAATGTTTATTTCAATGTTTCCTCATTCATTTTTACACAATGTAATGTAAATACATATGACATACATACACATATACTCAGCTGAAGACGTCTGAGAGACTTACTTTTGGACGTGAGGACATGAGGGCAGTATATAGTTGTTTAATATGTCCGTCTCCTCTTGGTAACGTCATCGCCCCCTGTAGGCGGGAAGGTAGCGATTTTTGTTTGCAAAAAAATATAAACTTGCAATTAATGACCCTCAAGTCTAAAACGTAAAAACGAAACCCTTCATGTATCTATGCTATTATTGTTGTTGTTGTTTTTTTCTATAGCTCTATAACTGTTATGCCCAGCAGTTGACAAAATGTAGGAAAAATATGAAAGTATGGCTACTTATGATACATTTTAGTCATTTCATCAAAGATTATTTTCGGAGTTGTTTAAAGTCACCATAAAATCAAAACGGACAGTTCTTTTTTTATTATTATTGAATATAACTTAGTTATGGCTGCAAAAATTATATAATCAGTGTGCACTTGTAATCTTTATTTAAATTAACTTCCCCTCCCACTTGCAATGACATCTCGGCTGCGTCCGAAAACTGGAAAATGCTGCCTTCGGAGGACACATTTCAAGGTTGGAAGGCATCAAGGCACGTCCGAATCCAATGTTGGCTTCACTTCCTGTTTCCTGAGATAACTTCATCTGATCGATTTCTGAAGGCAGCATAGATGTATCCTTCACTGCTTTTGATATCCCACAATCCTGGGCGTCCATTCTGTGACTGTTGAGCTAGAAAATTAAAGATAACGTCCGAAAATTGAGTTTGCTAGTCAGTTTGTGTGTAAATGTATGTTTTTGAGCAACATTTTCCACATATTTTGATGTTATTTCTAGCGAGAAATTACTACTGTAGTAATTAAATATCTGTTTAGTTCTCACCAAAGCTTGCGCTATTTTGCGGTAGATCATTAAACTGTTACACTGCCTCAGAAGTCTGTCCGAAATCAGTTTCGTAAGCTACCTTCATGCACAAACACTGCCTTACAAGTCATTGCCTGATAGGGCAGCGAGGCAACAAGTCAGCTTCCTTGGTTTTCGAATGCAGCCCTCTTCTCTGATGACGTGTTTACTGGCGTGAGGGCGGGACAACCTGTCACTCACATGACATCACAGCAGTAGCAAACAACAATCATCTAACGATCCAATCAATTCCCAATTGACGAAATCAACTCCCACCCAACATTTTTTTCTCATTCGAGAAGCTGTTTCACTCGGATATACATCATGTCACAATAGGGAAGAAAAGGCGACTGCAAATTTCTTTTTGATACTGAACGAATCGATTGAATAAATAATTCATCGATGTGTCGCCATAGTGTAAAGCGGAACTTCAGGGGGCAGTTGCATAAATATAGCCATTAAGTTAAATGGATAGTTCACCTAAAAATGAATATATTGTCATAATTTACTCACCCTCAAGTTGTTCCAAATCTGTATATATTTCTTTGTTCTGCTGTACACAAAGAAAGATATTTGTAAGAATGTTTGTAACCAAGTAGATCTCGCCTCCCATTGACTACCATAGTAGGAAAAAAAAATACAATGGTAGTCAATAGGGGGCGAGATCTGCTTGGTTGTACAGCAGAACAAAGAAATATATACAGGTTTAGAACAACTTGAAGGTGAGTAAATTATGACAATATTTTCATTTTAGGTGAACTATCCCTTTAAGACTGTGTCTTAAGAACTATGACCCAGGGATAATCAATCTTTCTTTTCGGTTTCAAATTAGACCAATCGATCAAACTTGTAAGACTAGTCTTAGCGGTTTATGCAACCGACCCCAGAGGGCCAACTGTACTCAATGAAAAAACGAATCTCTTCAGTCTTCAGCGAAGGGATTCAAAAGATTCGAGTTACTGATGAATCAAAAATCCTCACCACTTCAGTCACACACTCAGTGGCGGCCCCTCCCACCCCCTAGGAGTTCTGCGAGCGACGTCAGTCTGTTCCCGCCCCCAACGCAAACTCAGTTCTTCGCGTTCATTTCATTCTTGCCCTCATTCCGCGCATACTTCACATCGTTGTTAGATACGCAGAATTGTCGCGCTCTCGCGCTCCGACAAGAAGGAAAAAAGTGATCAGCTGGAAATAAATCAGAGCGTGCGCTCTATCCGATTACTCTGCATCAGGCACATTTAAAACACTGAGGTACGTTTGTGCTTTATACTAAGTTGTTACAAGCGATGTGAAGTTATAAACGTTATTTAGATTTTCTGTAAAATTGCTTTGAAGTATAAGAATGGTACATTTATTTTTTTTGCTACTAGTTATACTAAGCTTTGGTGTGTATGTTATGGATTAATAGATAAATAAGCTAATGCTGAGAGAATAGTGGCTATAGTTTTATTCCCAGTTCTTAAAGTGACACGGCAGCCTTTCACGACGAAAATTGAAAAGAAAAGGAAAAAACAGTGTGCCAAACGAGGTAGTTAAATAAAACTATTCATGTTTTCTTTTTTTTTCTTTTTTTTTTGTAGATTGTGCAAACACCCGCAGAGATTTTCATCACTTGTGGAGGTTCAGAAAACACTTTTTGCTTCGATCTGTGCCAGCTAGTTTACCCCGATCTCTTTGTAACAGTAAGTTCATATTTACTTCAATGGTAAACGTTGTGATCCATGTTTCTGGCACGACTGAATGAGTGTCATTGATTTCTGGTTATTAACTTGACCTCAGTGACTTGTGGATGTTTAGGCGATTATTTGGTCCGGTTAATACCCCGCTCCCGTTTGCTTTCCTGAAGAAAAAAAAAAGCCAGTTTTGTGTACATAAATAAAGGATTAGGGAGAAAGTCCATGGTCCAGCCCCTGTTAATAATTAATCTGGACGTTTGAAAGCCCTCAAACTAAAATTAGTCCCTGGTCTAAGACTGTCTCAAAAACTTGTGCGTTGACTACCTAGACAGCATTTTGGGCATCATGTATCATATTTTTGGGACACACTCCGTTTCATTTGTCATATTTCCAAGCAAGTGTTTTTTTTAGCTAGCTTCAGGGAAGAAACATGAAATATGCTTTATTGCTATTTTCCAATTTTATTGCAATTTTCAGTTTTACAGTCTTTAAATAACATATAAGCGATATCAAGAAGATAGAGAAAACTTTTAAGGGCTAAACTAACTGACTGGACTTGGAGGGCTTAATTTATCCATTTTGTGCAATCTGTGTTGGATATACCACTGTGTGGTATTGCGAAAAGTTTAATAAATGTGTTTCATTGTAAACATTATGTGCTTAAGACATGTCTTATACCGTAGTACATTTGTAGTATTATTTCTTTTTTGTTGTTTGCCCCCCCCCCCCCCCCCCCCACTGCTGTCTGACAGTGGTTTGTTGTCTCAGATGTGATCGACCCCCTTCACCATTGTGTTATTTTGACTTGCCAGTCTATTTAACTTAAGTAAACAGAGTAGATAAAGCCTTTAAAAATGGAAATAGATTCTTACGGTCCTAAACAATGTTTTAATATCAGTATTAAAAATCAACATCTTTGACAGTTTTCATTCCTTTTGAAGTGTAGGAACATATGGTCACTTAAGTGTTCGTTTTGGAACAGAAAACATTTTTATGTGTAATCTGAACATTTGTTTTCTTCTCTTCCTTTTAATAATAGACTTTATGTGTTTACAGGGAGATAATCAATTAGTTAATTTAGCTATTTACACTTTCTGTTTTCATAATTTGAAACTTTTCAGAGAAGAAAAAATGTGGCAGATTCACTAGTCATGGCTTCCTCTGGGAGCACGGGATTGTGGGAAAATGGGGGAAGGGGCCCTTCATTGTTCCTGCTGTTATTGAAGCAGGGGCTCGTGGAGCGGCTGAATTACTCCACAAACAGTCCCGCTCCCATGCTGACATCTGGTTTGCCACTTAAGCGCACCTGTAGGCTGAAAGATGCTAAACTGTGTATTCATTCTGGCGCTGGACTAATTCAGAGGAACGGCCATTTGTTTGACTGTTGCTGCCACTCACCGTCTAGCCAACTCCATTGTTATGCCAGCAACAGGCGATAGTGGTGGAGGCACCATATGGCTTGTGTGTGCCTCGATGTTATCTGGTAATTTAGCTTATCAACACCATTATGTTGTATTTTGTCCTTTCTTTTACATGTCATTTTATGCAAAGAGGGTGTTTGAGTAAGTTTAGGAAAGGAGGGACTGTGTTTATGTAGCCAAAGTACAATAGTTTGGCACTTGTAATTGATGTACCCTTGCTTTAAATACAGTTTGTAGTAAGACATTTTTTGTGGTTTAATATAGTTGTAATTTTTTAATAAGGGAACTGAGCAAAAAATTGTATGCATCTAATAAATATTCCGTCCATTTTGTTTAGATTGTCATTAAAAAAAAAAAAAAAAAAAAAACCTCATTAAGAAATATTCAGACTTTTGATCTAGACATTTGTCATCAACATAGTGAGATATATATTTATATATACTTTTTAAAATTAAAAAGTCAAAAATAATCCTGAGTTTTGCTGAGCATTAAGAATCTTTCTTGTGCCGTATTTTCCAAATTCTAGGTATTTAAGCAACAGGTGCTTTTGACCAGCATTTTATTAAAAAACTATTTTTCTAGCCATTTTTGCTTATCAAAAGAAGACATATGTGCAATTTTAATACAGCGAAAAGGTTTTCTGTGTAGATTGATGCAATTTTTTTACCATATACAGACTAATATAACATTTGTCTTGTGAGTTACATGTGTTCATTGCAGTTTCGTCCTTTTCTTTTGGCATGCACAAAATCACAAGTCTTGTATGACTGGAGAGGGTGTGTGTGTGTGTGTGTGTGTTGTGGGGTGTATACGAAACCCGAAAAGATTTGTCGGAGCAAAACGCGAGAGGGGGGCCTGAAGGGGCGACAAAGGAAAATTCATATGTAATGAAATTTGGGTTGAGAGTTTGTCAGCGGAACAATAGCTCAGTGGGACTGTGTGTAGCAGGGGCACGGGTGGCCGGCTTTGTTCAGGGAACACAGGAACAATAGGGTGTCCTCTGTGGCCCGGGGCAGCAGGAGGCCCACGCCGTGCCCTGAGGTAAACTCTGCTGTCACAAAAGGACCGCTCTCTCCCCACAGCCCACCGCTCCACGAGACCAAGGACAGCCAGAGAGAGACCCTTACTGGAACGCTGCCACTGACGTCAGCACGTCTGCTCGAGGCTGATCACTGGACAGACTTTTAGCTAGCTTGTAAATGTTGCTGGATTTAGCTTATGGAAATGTTTTTGAGTTAATTCAGAAAGAAGAAAAGAGATACTTGAGTGAATTAGTGTGAAAGAAATAGATTACATCAGAATAGATAGATAGATAGACAGACAAGCAGATAGATAATTAAGTGATTTTGGAAAAAAGTTTTATGAAAAAAGATAGATTTATCGATTTAGAGATAGATAGATAGATAGATAGATAGATAGATGGATGGATGGATGGATAGATAGATGGATGGATGGATAGATAGATGGATAGATGGATAGGTTTATCGATTTAGAGATGGATAGATTTATCAATTTAGATATAGATAGATAGATTTATCAATTTAGATATAGATAGATAGATTTATCGATTTAGATATAGATAGGTAGGTTTATCGATTTAGAGATAGATAGGTAGGTTTATCGATTTAGAGATAGATAGGTTTATCGATTTAGAGATAGATAGGTTTATCAATTTAGAGATAGATAGATAGGTTTATCGATTTAGAGATAAATAGGTTTATCGATTTAGAGATAGATAGGTTTATCGATTTAGAGATAGATAGATAGGTTTATCGATTTAGAGATAGATAGATAGGTTTATCGATTTAGAGATAGATAGGTTTATCGATTTAGAGATAGATAGGTTTATCGATTTAGAGATAGATAGATTTATCAATTTAGATATAGATGGATAGATTTATCAAGACAGATGGATAGATTGTAAAGTAAAAAAATGAGAGAAGGAAAGAAGAACAGGGGAAAGTTTTGGGGAATACATGTGATAATGCTATTGTTGTGTGTATAGATCATGGCTGTGTGTGGTTTGGTAAATACCGAAAAACTTTAGGTTATTTTATTATCATCAAATCTGTTTTTCCTTTAATGTTCCTTCAGCTCAGTGGAAATGTCAGAACATCAGCTTAGGGAGAGTCAGAGTGAAATCAGTCACTAAATGAGTCAGTTCCTGACAAACGCAAACCTCAGTGTTCCAGTTAAACAGACCATTATTCACCTCCCGTACAGCATTAATCAGAGGTGGTCTTACAGCTTTTCTTTGTTTCATCCAGTTTACGGTTTATACCGATGTTAAAATAGCATTTCAGGGTAGAGTTTTTGATGATAGTGTAGTAAAAAGAAAAGAAAAAAAGACATACTCCTGAACAAAAACTAACAACAACAACAACAACAAAAAACAATACACAAAAACCTTCCTATTGGGACAGTAGATTAAAAAAAGACACCGCTGTGTCCTAGATAGATTTCAGGAGATGCCAAGAAAGGGCGAACAATTCTGTTTTGATACAATTTGATCAGATGTACTGTGAGTTTTGAAAAGACTTTCTTCTGCGTTTATAAGGACCGTCTGTATTCTCTGTGCGATACCGTATCTGTAGTAAATCGGGAAAAGAGCGCGGTTCACGGCACCCTTTGGAGTAAATGTATTTGTCCCCTGCTGGATGGTCAGGAAAGGTTATGAGCAAACACCGGTTATGCTTCTCGGGAGCTCACACTTATTTGAACACATCGTCTCTTCCATTTCCTGGAGGAGGCATTGTGGGACGGCGTGGGGAGAGTGGCACCCCAGGAAGACATTGGATAATAGCGGGGTCTGACTCAGCAAAAAATAGCCTGCTTTAGAAGAATAGAGCCTGTGGAGTGATCACAGAACATGTCTGCCCCACAATACTGGAGAGGAAGCTGGTCCGCTCCTGGATTGTTTTCAAGGAAGTGGACCTTGTACATGGCCACGGGGGGTTAATAAAGTCCTTCTAAAGCGAAGCGATGGGGTTTTTAAAAAAAATAAAAAATTAAAACTTTATTAACTATAATAACTAGCTAATACAGCCATACACATCGATACATTACGTCAGGGATTACTCTTTTGGCGCAAGTCGACTTGTGCAGTATGCGTACAGTCGTCTGCCGGAAGATAGTTATTTTAGATTATAAAGTTTTAAATATAGGCATTTTTCTTACAAAAACCCATCGCTTTGCTTCAGAAGGCCTTTATTAACCCTCTGGAGTCATATGAATTACTTTTATGATGGATGGATGCAATTTTTCTGGCTTCAAAATCGGGTCCCCCATTCACTACCATTATAAAGCTTGGAAGAGCCAGGATATTTTTAAATATATCTCCGATTGTGTTTGTCTGAAAGAAGATAATCATATTCTAATCTAATCTAATCTAAGATGGCTTGAGAGTGAGTAAATCATGGGGTCATTTTCATTTTTGGGTGCAGGTAGGACATTTTCCTGAATCAACTTTCCTATATACCTATAACCAATCATATTTTAGGAACATGAGGGGACATATTATAACCTTGAATATTAATATTAATTAGGTGATGTAATGTTTGATTCACATGTTTTAACTAGTGATGCACAATATATTCGTACCATATCGGTTAATTCTATTTGAACTTATTATATATATATTTTAGAGATTTGATTGAGATTTTTTAAAAAAAATTTTTTTTATTGTTGTTAATATTGGATATTTCATTGTGCATGCTCATTTTTATATTTAAAATACCTTTGCCGTTATCTAACACTTACTTAAAATTCATCTTTAAAAACACAAATAATTTATTAGTCTTTTGCAAATCCCCAAATGAATATCCATTTCTTATACTGTACATTATAATGTTGTGATGCCTAAATTCACTTGTAGCATTGATTTTACAAAATAATAAAAAATATTATTAGAGATTTTTTTTGTAATTTATCAACATCGGTAGGTATTAGCTCATTAATTTCCTCTATTTTTCATTTAAATGGTCTTTACCATCATCTAATGATTACAAAGTTAATTTTTAAATAGCACTAATAATTTAGTAACACTGTTTAATGTAATCTCACCATGTTTAATGATGTCTAAATTCACATGTAACATTTAAAATGGTTTTAGTTTTAGTGTTTTTTAGTTTTTAGTGTATAGAATTTTAATACTAGCCACAACACGAAAATAATAATCAGCTTATCTGTATCGGACAGAATTTTAATGTTAGTTCCACTCATTAATTCACTCATGAACAACAAAGATGTTGATTCTGGAACATGTCTTACTTGTGTAAATCAGATTTGATACTTTTATACTCATTGAATCTGGTTCCATGTTGTTAAACTAATGATTTATTTGAATGAAAGTGAGCGCAAAACCTTTGTAGCATTATTGTTTTTGTAAAAGCCAGCTTTCTCTGCCCACTGGACAATAACTTTCTAGAAGTCCAGCCGTCACTTTGGGTCATTAGCACTTGGTTGAGAGGATTACATAGCCATGGGGAAAGCAATAACAACAGTGCTTACATGCCCACTCCCCTTAGGAGTCCATGCAGTGCAATTCACAGACATATTTTCACTTGGATATGAGCAAGTTTGTATGACCTCCAAAAACTGCATTAAATAAAGTCATAACCTGGGGAGCGAGCGAGCGAGCCAAGCTGTACGATTTCTGTTCAGGTGAATGAATCCTTGGACAGTACAGTACTTGGACACAGGTTCAGTACATCTTTAGATTAGTAAATATCATCTCAAGGATGGCTTCTCAAAGACTGGTACCTTTTGTAAGACCCTCGCTTTAGTCATCAGCGTGACAAAGAATTAATTTGAAGCACATGCCAAGTTATAGAGCTGAATTTTGATTAAAGACGCTTCTTTGCATATGTTTCTGAATAGGATCAACGGCCCATTTCTTAAGAACCCTTCACATTTCTTGCGTCTTCAAGACGCCTTCCTCATATAATGCTTTTTTGGAGTCTAAGGCAAGGGTTTCTTTGAGGAAGGATTCTCTGGCGTGGTTTCTTCGCAGAAATAAAAGGACACGGTTTCATCTAAGCAAATACTACTCTGACAATCAGAGTACAAGATGTGCTGGCCGCTATACAACACATGCCATTGAAATGCAAAAGCCTCTCTCTCTCAGAGAAAGACTGAAAGAAGGGATTTTTAGGTCATCCTTAATTGAATTTCCTGGCTGATGACAGAGTAATATAGAGACTAATAGCATTGTGTGTGCATCTCGTGTCACCGCTAGAAATGCACTGGAGGAAGGCTCTTTGCGATCACTTACAGATACTGGATATATGAAAACCCTTCGTTCATTATGTCTTCGCTTAATAACTTAATAAGCCTTCTCCGTTATGTAGCTCATGTTATGAAAGTGGAATAGGTTTACGAGGGTTAATATAACCATTCTTTTTGATTAATTGAATGGAGCATCTAGTGGCGTTACAAAGTTTTGTTGTTGTTTTTCATTGGAATCAGATAATTTTTGTTCTTTATTGTCTTTTTGACACTCTTCAGGTTACTGAGATGAACATTAATTGACATAATTAACAAATATTTGATGTTGTACTTACATGTGACGTGCATATATCAGGGGTTTTCAGTGCCAGTGACCCCCAAATGTGATGAAAATATGATGTCAGTTATATATTTATATTTAAAGATTTTTAAGTGTCAAAAGGTCATTCGGTTTAACCGTCCAAAGGCCAATACAGCCATTTCATTTGAGATTAAAATATCTTAAAATGTATTAAATGTATATATTTTTTAAAAAATATATAAAAAAATTTCATTAATGTCATTCGGAGTAACCGAAGTAAAGGGACCATTTTGGATCAAGTCATGCGGTCAATATCATGTGACAGGATGTGACATCATTCAGACACCTGCAAAGGACCACATGGTCATGAAACAAAGTAACTAACTCTTTTAACTATTTGAAAAATTCATGTTTTCACTTGCTCATCCGCATGTCCTGAAAGGTCATTCGGTACAACCGCTGTAACATGGAAAATGTTGTAATATTTTAAAAACTTGTACTAAAAATAAAATGTTTGATTGTCCTTATGCTATCTAGCTAGCAATCTAAGTAGCTAGCTAGCTCGATATCAGTCTGTTAGCGTTGTTTGAAAATATTGTCATTCAGTATAACCAAAAGTGTAATTCGGTAAAACCGAAATTTTGGTTAAACCGAATGACTTTTTAGTGACAAAAGCAGTGTTAATTGATTTATAAAAAACACATAATCTCATTGTTAACATTTAATAAAACGTCTATCTATCTATCTATCTATCTATCTATCTGTCTATCTGTCTATCTGTCTGTCTTGCTGTTAAAATGTGTTATTTTTTTCCCTCTCAGGTTTATCTTATTTTTTTCCTCTAGACCTAATTTTGAAAACCCTTGACTGTGCATACACAGTTCAGTTGTTAATTACTTTTAACTAATCACAGGGCAATTACAAACATCTCACTCAAGGTACGACTGTAATTCCCAGTAAACTGTTTCTTTAATACATTTAAACTATCCGAAGCCTCAAAGTGGAGGCAGGCGGAAATGTAGTGGTTTTCTATTGGCCTGGCTGCCAACTTCATCAATAGGGAGCCGCTAATGTGCAGACGAGAGCCGGGCGGTTCGATTACAGCTTAATTTGGTAATGAAGTGAGAGTGAGAGGCTCCCGCGAACACTTTAAAGAGCTCAGCGTGATGGTTTTGCATCGAATAAAGCAGATTTTGTAATCTATACACATGTAAGAGTGTTTGCTAGCATTACGACACAAATGGACCCCACGCAAATACTGTCTGTACTCATATACATATCATTACATTTAATTACAACAAGCTGGCGCTTTAGTGGTGTTCTCGCCCGTGGACATGGACACACACAAGCGTACGCATGTATACTGTGAGATATCCTCATTCATTGGCAGCGAGAGTAGACCAGAGGGAGTGAGACAGCTGCCCGGGGTGGATGTGTGCCTCCCGGTTTGTGTGGGATCGCACCCATGCCTCTCGTTTGGCCGGCTGAGGCTGCCTGGAGGGTGAAGTGTATTGTAAGTGTGACCACAGTACATTGTTGCATGACTAATCTCGGCCTTCCATCTGCCACCGAGGCCCCGGCACAAGCACTGCGCTCTCCAGCATCAAGCACTGCCATATTGCAGCAGTCACAACATCTTGGCTTTGACTGGCACTCTGCTTGAGCAGAAGCGCCGGGGTGGACTCGTTGCCCGCCTCACAGCCGGGAATGGGACGTTACATGTGCACACATAACGAAACACAGAGATTTGTCCTGACATCCAAAGCTGCAAATTCTTTGGTTTGACAGAACGTGAGTGTGATGCACGATGTGTTTTAGTTTTAAAGGGATAGTCCACTCAGAAATCATTTACTCACCCTTTTGTAGTTCCAAACACGTATGCCCATAACCAGTGTTGGGGGTAACACATTACAAGTAACTTGAGTTATGTAATCAGATTACATTTTCAAGTAACTAGTAAAGTAATGCATTACTTTTTTTAAATTACAACAAAATATCTAAGTTACTTTTTCAAATAAGTAGTGCAAGTTGCTTTGTTTTCACATTTATTGACTGACAACTCTCCTGTCTCCATGTTGAGTGAAATCGTGAGTAAGTGCAGAGGCATTGTGTGCACTGTGTGAACATGATGGTTATTGTAGCTCCAAACTAAATACATTTACTCATCTCACTTGCATGAAAACATTTAGTATTCCTCAAAATGAATAAAAACCTTGAAATGAAGTCTCAGAATTTTGCGCAAACCTGTAAAAATTACCTATATTAAATTAAACAAATATACTTTATGTATTTAATCTCACTTTATTAACAAATGTCTTTGCTGCTGACCTTCAATGATCCAATTCAACCATACTAATAAGCAAAAATTACTTTAGATATTAGAAATAAGAATGTTGCACTTCCTTCTCCTATATCCTATTCTTCTTTAATCCAGAATGGCAGCACAGCTGAACTTAATTGGTTCCTTTTTTTAGGGAGTAACGCAATATTGTAATGCATTACTTTTAAAACTATCTTTCTCCAACACTGACATAACATAAAACATAGAACATAAAGAAGATAAAGAAACTCATACAGGTTTGGATTGATATGAGGGTGAGTAAATGATGACAGAATTTAGTTTTGGGGTGAACAGTCACATTAGGATGCATCGTTGTACTATTTTTAACTTGACACGGCAAAAGTGCAACACCTTTGGTGGGACCTTAAAAAAAACCCGCAACGCAAAATATGTGACCAAAAGGCCAATTTAAAGTGGATAAATTAAAAGACACAACTTGTTTTAGAATATTAATTAAACTCGAACTCTAATCGCTAATCAGGTAGTTGGTTGTTGGACAACTAATCCATTAGTTGACTGACATCATTCATCCCTGATAGACTAGTAAAACAGGTTATTTATTTCTTTAGTTTCTTTACCCTTTCTTTTACACTGAGTTTCTTTCTCTTTTGAAGTGTGAAGTCTTGTAAATTACAGGGAGAATGTGTGGTGTGTCGAGAGCCGCCTCTCTCGCTCTCTGATTAAACCATCACACTCAGGCTCTCTTTAATCTTCAACCGTCCAAACCAGCAGTCTGCTTTTGTTGATGCTAATTCAAAACTCATGTAAAATCTCTCAGATATCCAAGATATTGCCATACAAGTAATTATAGCGTGTACTTATGGTTCGGTCGGCTGGTAATGCACAAGATTGCATGAAGCAAAACCTTCACATGCGATATACGCATAGAGTTCAACAGAAACGCAAAGTACAAACTCAGATATAGTATACTGAATGTACAAATACAGTATTTGGTAAGTGTTTCCATGATGTGCCAGAAGTGGAAAACTACAGATTGCAGTGTAATTGTGGGCTAAGCCAAAAGTGCACACATGACTGTGCTGGAAGTGATTACAGTTGAGTTCATCTCCAAGTCAGGAAGATGATGTTTAAGAGCCCAAGCATTTAGCAGTGTGCAGCATGCAAAAATTTTATCACTCTCTCTCAGCAGTACGACTGACTTTTTTTTTTTTTGCAATGTCAGCATTTAGTGTACGCACACATTTACAAAACAGTCATTTACAACTGCAAAGTGTTAGTGAGAAACCCAGTCACACACTTACACACACATTTAGCTCTCCAAATGGAGATTTTAGTTTATTACTTTTCTGTAAAGTTATATATAATTACTACTACTTACTACTTTTAATGTCAGATGAAATGTTATTATTTTTTAATAATCTTTTATCCTGCTTTAAAATAGTACACTTATTTTGATGTGTGAAGTACTTCAAAAATATGCACTAATCGATTTAATAAATTTAATACATTAATACATTTTCATTCAGTTACAAATAACAAGCAATTAATAGATCGAAAACATTACATTACATATTCTTTTAAAGTATATTATTTCTGTAATAAGTACTATTTAAAAAAAAAAAAAAAAAAAGTATGCTGAGATGTGCTTTTTCACAAGGGTCCAACACTTTGTACACATTAACACATTGTGAAGTGCAGCCTGCTCAAATTTGACAGGAAACACATGCTAGTCATTTACAATAGGCAGTACTGTTTTCACTGGGCATTTCCCCAGTTAGCGTAGCCGCTAGGCAAGACATGACTTGAAAACACAAGTTTTGTAGTTAGCAATCACTCTGTGTGATCGTTCAGTTGAGATTTGTATTGTTTAAACAATTCATGGTTTACCTTAAAGTCGTACGCACACACATGTTTGATTTTGTAGCGCTCTTGGCTGTTTATGTGAGCAGTTGGCTGCACAAGGACATGATGGGTTTTTTGGGGTTTTTTTGCCAGATTGTTGCAGTCTCTCCTTGATTTATAGTGTAATGTTTATAATGAGATTGCGATTAGCCACAGAGATTTTGCACAACCAGTTTCCTTTAGCATTAAATGTAATGTGTGTTACTAAACAGTGACTCGGAGGAGTGTTGCATGTGATTTGGGTTAATCACTCTCTCTTAAGCTATGGGATAAACATTTGTCATTCAGCAATCTTCTACCACAAATGTAAAAGCTAGCCTGACATCATTGTCAGCTTGTAAGTGTTCCCTCCTAAGACAGCAGCTGTTTTGGTTTAGCCTAAGTGCCATTCCTAAATTGGCGTGGCTTATGTGTTTTCTCATTTCCTTCATTGGTTTTCAATCATGTGATCTTTTGGGTTGATGTTTTTTAGGGGTGATGAGATAATGTTTTAATTGTATTTAATGTGTTCAGCATTCATTACCAAACCACAAATATATTTGCTGTGTGAAGTTGTAAACAGGCCATTTTTAAAAACGCAGTGACGTTGTTTAACAGGCCCAGTAGCCAATAGACTTTAGTATGTCACAACCCTAAGATGTGATTTGCTAGTAAGTTGCAGGGACAGTCTCATTCTAGAGAGCATCTGATTGGACAAAATCTTTGTAGTGCAGGATGAGTCATCAATATATTTGGTCTGTTTTCCTGGAAGAGAAAAAGAAACTCAATTACCATGTTTTTGAATTGCGTAATGGTAGCATTATGGTAATACTATAGTAATCTTTGAAGTATTTTGGAGTATCATAAGAAATAACATTGTAAATGAATATGCCAATCACATATACTTCCTGTTTACCCCTACTTGAATTGCTGTGTTGTCAGAGACTTAAATTAGCCCTTGCAGAAAGTTGAACAGATCAATCATTTGCTTTTTTTTTTTGTGGTTGGTCTTCCCAGGTCAGTGCAACTAAAGTTCTCCAGGCTCGGGCTCCGAGATCCCAGCTGTTGCCATGGATCCCAGCAGCTGGAGTGGCAGTGAAAGTGCCGGGGAGGATATCGAGAGGATGAGCGACTCGGCCGATAAGCCCATGGACAACGACGCAGAGGGTGTGTGGAGCCCTGACATTGAGCAGAGCTTCCAGGAGGCCCTGGCCATCTACCCACCCTGCGGCCGACGGAAAATCATCCTGTCCGATGAGGGGAAAATGTATGGTGAGTCAAAAAAGCTGCAACAATTGGTTTGATTGCTAGGTCAGAACTCGAATTTGAATCTGGAGTTCACATGAACCAGATCACCGTTTCTAAGTATGGACTGAACCAACCAAATGAGCCCAAATGTGACGTCAAATTGACTTGAAGTGGCTTTAAATGCTCTAGTGTGAATATACCTTTAATATGTTGAGCTTTATACGTCTTAAAGGATTAGTTAAAATGTCATGATAATTTACTCACCCCCATGTCATCCAAGATGTTTATGTCTTTCTTTCTTCAGACGAAAAGAAATTAAGGTTTTTGAGGAAAACATTCCAGGATTTTTCTCCATATAGTGGACTTCAACAGTTACCAATGGGTTGAAGGTCCACATTGCAGTTTCAAAGAGCTCTACATGATTCCAGCCGAGGAATAAGGGTATTATCTAGCGAAATGATGTCATTTTCTAAAAATAAAAGAAAAAGAAAAACTCTATCTCATTTTCTCCTCCAACTTCAAAATCTTCTGACATCGTTGTTTTACCTTTTTTTTTGTAAAGGGCGTTTGACTTAGTCTTTGCATGTTCACTTTGTAGACACTGGATTGGCACTTCTGCCTACATCACACGTGACCTTTTCAACGTAATTACGTAATTCGTAGTGCATCGCAGAACTAGAGCAAGACGTGCATTTGTGGTTTATGACCAATCATTTCGCTAGACAAGACCCTTATTCCTTGTCTGGGATTGTGTAGACCCCTTTAAAGCTGCACTGAAACTGCAATTTGGACCTTCAGCCCGTTGTACCCCATTGAAGTCCACTATATGGAGAAAAATGTTTTCCTCAAAAACCTTCATTTCTTTTCGACTGACGAAAGAAAGACATAAACATCTTGGATGACATGGAGGTGAGTAAATTATCAGGAAATTTGAATTCTGAAGTGAACTAATCCTTTAAAACAATTTACAAACAGACCTCTTTCTCAATCTCAGTATTTTGACTGGCTATGTGGCATTATGACTGTCATTGTGGGTTGTTTTGACTGCATGCAATCGTGTGTTGTTTGTTGAGGTTGGCGGGGAAAGCGCTCATCAGAAAGTTCTCAGGAAAGTTGTTAGTTGTTTGTCCTCAGGGTGAGACGATGAGGTCCGTCGGGCCTCTGAAACTGGAAAACGGGACTCCAGCGGGCCAGGCGGTGGAGCGATTCTGTTGTAAAGTCAGCGTGAACCATTAGTTAGGAGCAGATGGTCATGCGGCTGACACCAGCTGCGCTCCCAATCCCCCCCACCCCCACCCCCCCACCTCATTCCCCAAAGCCACCCCCTCCTCCAACGCCTCCCTCAAACTCCCGGCTGGGGTGATGTCATGGAAAGAGGGAATACTGCTTTTCTTTTTTCTTAGGATATTAAACATGCTCTTGGCCTTGTCCACAATGAAGCCTCCTTACTATGCTTGGACTTGTATCTAGCTGATTTTATTAGGATGAACTCGGAAACCAAACAGTTGTTAAACCTGGATGCATGATGGAAAAGGTGGACAAGTTTATAAATCATAAAGCCGCTGGGTTTTTTTTTGTTTTGTTTTTCCAATTTGTCAATTCCTGCCTTTTTCCAATTTCCTATCCTTTTAAAACATATACATTTATGCAATTGGCGCACACTTTTTTCCAAAGTGACTTACATTGGATTCAAGGCGTTTAAGTCATACATTCCTTGGCAATCAAACCCATGACCTTGACCTTGTCCTTTTGAAATCTTTGTAACACTTTACTATAAGGTTACATTTTTAAACGTTACCCAATTTATTAACTAAAAATTATATTTTGACCTGGTGTAACTTATTTTCCAGTAAATATGGTAATCTAGGTTAATGTTAATTTCCACGTATACAAATACATTTTTAACGGGTTAGTTTACCCAAAAATTCTGTCGTTAATTACTCACCCTCATGTCATTCCACACCTGCAAGACCTCATTCATCTTCAGAACACAAATTAAGATATTAATCTTTTGATACATGCTCCGAACCACTGATTCAAAACAAAAGATTCGTAAAGCTTAGAATCTTCATGAAGCAGTGTTTTGAAATCGGCCATCACTAGAATTTGTTAAATAAAGTCTTTTTTTTGGCACACAAAAAGTATTCCATAACATGAAACATGAGTAACATGAGTATTTCATCGTCACTTCATAACATTAAGGTTGAACCACTGTAGTCACATGAACTGTTTTAAATATGTCTTCAGTAGCTTTCTGGGCATTTGAAAGTGTTAATTATCTTGCTGTCAATGGAGGCCTCACTGAGCCATCAGATTTCATCAAAAATATCTTAATTTGTATTCTGAAGATGAACAAGGTCTTACGGGTGTGGAACAACATGAGGTTGAGTAATTAATGACAGAATTTTCATTTTTTGGGTGAACTAACCCTTTAACTTGTCAAGTTGTAAAAACTGTATTATGAGTGAACATGAAGATTAGCCTAGATTAATAAATGCTGTAAAAATTAAATTTTAAACCAATGTAAACAAATTGAACCTTACTAGTTTTGCAAAGTTAAATGGATTTTAAAAAGGGCAGTTTCTTCTCAATAGACACCTGTTTGTTCCCATGGCCACAGTCATTTTTTCCTTCAGGCATGTCCTTTTAAATAAATTGGCTGGTGTTCGTGGGGGGCTTTTCTTGGGTCGCTGAGGCAAACCTGTCACCTCCTACGCTGGTGTCCGTGTAACATTCCTTAGCCTTGTGCTGTACGTCACCTTCATTATTTCATCGTCCATAACAACTGTTTGAGATTTTCATTTATCTGTGCGTACTCATCACAGATTCATACAAGTCAAAATTCCGGTCCCCAGTCCTGCCGCTCTCAGCTTTGCAAGCGCTGTGTGGTTAATTAGCAGCCATCCCTATAGCAACCACCTTTCACTTCAAAACAATATGTAGTTTTTTTTTTTTCCTCGTGTCATGGCTCAGCTTATCTCACTGTTTACCTGAGGGGGCTTTTTACAGCCTCACAGAAGCACAAAAACTGGAGTCAAGCCAAAGAATCAGAGTTTCTGCTTAAGATGGTACGTAATGCTGTGGTGGCTGCCATTGGTTTCACAGGTGAACAAAACAAATATTTTCCTTCCCCTCAAAGACGTCTTTTTTGGCTGTTTGTTGCGTACGATTTTTTCCCCCCAAAGTTTTAAAATGAGTGTGCCCTTTGTGTCGCCTCTGATATCATAAACCATTCAGCTCTGCTTTGCTAGTACTTATTTTAGGCAGAGAAAACATGCCATAAGTAGATTTGACAGTCCCCCGCTGGGTTTAAAGAAAGAAAGATCTAATCACAGTGGTTTCACTTCTTAGGGGATATACTGTGAGGACTTAACATAATCTCAGCCAATTAATATTTCTCAAGTCATTTATATTCCATATCCACCTA
This sequence comes from Elopichthys bambusa, assembly GCA_037101425.1. Taxonomy (NCBI): domain Eukaryota; kingdom Metazoa; phylum Chordata; class Actinopteri; order Cypriniformes; family Xenocyprididae; genus Elopichthys; species Elopichthys bambusa. Next base: position 10,289,734 of record CM074455.1, read on the forward strand.
TACTTTGAGAAAAGTATTGTATCTTTTTAAGGCCATTCTGTGATTAAATATTTTCATATATTGACCCCTAAACAGTATAACTAGCTGTTATTAGTTTAGTTTAGTACCTACAGTGTATTATCATTGATTTGCTTCTGTATGCCTGTTGTCATTTTGAAAATAAGTATTTATTCATGTGCAGTGCATAGCTAGAAAATGTCTTGTTAGATGTTAGAACACCATTTAGCACATTTAGTTTTTATGACTTTCATGACTGGGAATATATGTAAATCTGCTCTAAGGTGTTTATCATATGTATAAGGCCTAAAATAGTTATGCTATTCAGTCTTTGGCAGGCATTTCAGTAGCGTAATTGGTTGCAACCCAGCAAGCACATATAATCACACATACCTTTAATTTAATTTAATTTAATTTAAAGGACATTTTGTGTGCAGCCCTATTCATGCAAAAAGAGCCTGAAACATTATTAATTTTACCTTACAACACCATGTCTTGCTGCATTTTATATGAATAGACTAGTGTGCTCAGGCAGTGTTGGGCTTTGTGAACATAATGCGTGCCTCGGAGGATTGGAAATTGGAAAGCTGTGTCTTTAACAATAGGATAACAGACCCGCTTCGAGACTGTGGTGCCAGTTTGGGCTATTACGTTCCGCAGGGGAAACTAGTGGTTATGGGAGTTAGTCACTCTGTTCTGGCCTAACTAGTATGCTGTTGAGTCTTTGCCAGCAGCAGAAGTACACGAAAAGGCGAACTAAAAACAAGCCACTACTCTTTTCTTAAGATATTTTTTCTTTTTTTTTTTCAAAGATAAAAGACAAGCAGTGAACATACAAATTGATTTAAGTCAGTGAATACATTGTATACAATGACTATATTTTTAGCCTTTTTATTTATAACAGTGGCATAATGGTCAGTTCTGTCATGACAACTCTCGGAGTGTTTGCCATGGTAATGGGTGTGACAATAGCCGCGTTTTCACCGCAGGAACTTTACCCAGGAACTAGGGACTTTGGAGTGGTACTCGGTGTGTTTCGACCGCAGGAACCAGGATCTAAATGAAGTTTCTGGTAAAAATTTCCCTCCCAGAAAGTACCTGCTCGCTAGGTAGTACTTTTCCAAAGTTCCGGAACTTTCAGGGATATGGGCGCTGAACATGCTGATTGGTTGAGCTCACGCAGCATTTTGATTCAACCACCATTTTTAAAAGTCTGTTAAGGTGTGTGCAGTGAGAGTTGTTTGCAATTCGAATCAACAATGGAAAATACGTAAAAATACGGCGATGGATCGACAACGAGGTTCAGGCTTTATTAAGCTTATATGCGGAGGACGAAATCCAGCGGGAACTGGAAAGTTCTACGTCACCGGACTTAATCTTCACGGTACTTTAGATCACGATAGAAAAAAATTGTTCCGGGTAATTTTGTGTGGAAAAGCGGCTAATGTTGTATGTTTGGTCTTGGCGGAATAGATCTGCTATGCTGCTGCTGCAGAGCAAGTACGGGACTTGCTACTGCCAATACATACACGACATGCTGCTGTGAGTAAGTAAGAGATGCTGCTGCTGTACAATATAGTGTACATGAATTACCCATAGCACATCTATACAGGTGGAGCTGGGGAAGGAGGGGGGTTTCTGAAAGCGCTCTGCACTGCTAAGGCAAATGTTACCAATGTATTTGAAGGTTGAGCACGCGAGCTCATTGGCTACTGATACAGCAGGAAACAATCAGCTGTGCCCTATAGATAACGATGTGATTACGAGCAGATAGAGTTAAAGGACATATTGGCCTGTGCCATCTTGTAGATGGTAGTTTCATGTAGAGATCGACCGATATATCGATTGACCGATATTTTCCCCGATATTTAAGCATTATACCATAACCAGATATCGGTTTTGTAATATCGGATTTACTGATAAACAACGCCATCTTGTGGGTGCTTTGAGAATTGCGCACAGGATCGCCATTACAGCACTTCTGAAGGGAGACGAGACAACGGCGTGCACAGGTAAAGTATACTTACCTGCTTTGCTGTAATTAGTAAAGTTTATTTAACATAACAGCCATCAATGCACAAATTAGATGTGTTACATAAATGCCTGAAATGTAGCTAGTTTATGCAGCTTGTCTCTAAGAAATAGAGACAAGCTCACGGAGTCACGTAAGATAATCCGTCAAATCCTGTCCCAATTATGATGTAACTTTGCATGAATTAAATAATACAGCCATAAATTAGCACATGTTGGAAATAAAAGCGTTGAACTTAATTCTCTCTGTTGTCTGTGCTCATCATTAGTCTTGTGAAGTCGTCTGCATTTTGCTGTTCACTCAGCGGGTTGATGCTCAGGAAATGCTCCAGCACGGCCACCGCATGTAACTTTTAACAAGATTCACTCGTTTAAAACACCGTAATTATATAAACATTTACTATATAACCATTAATTCGCTAATAAACATCCAAGTAAACGCAACTCTATGGAAATTAATTATTTATTATCTCTGCGAGCGATCACAGTTTGAGTATAGTTCTGTGTAAATGCATAGATAAACAGTGCTTTGTCAGCAGATATTTCATAATCTAGAACGACAAAAACATTATTAATAATTCTGATATAACATACCAGTTGAGAAATGCAATAAAATACGATGTTTCGTTTGTTATATTCCAATATTCCAGAGAATATTATTCAGTTATTTAACATTGTCTAGCGAATTATTCTTCACTCTTTAGCCTATTAAAAAGCTTATAAATCTACTAAAACTGTAGTTTAAAATGAAGCATTACATTTCTGCAAAGTTGATATGACTCCTTCAGTGAAGTCGGAGCCATTTATGAAAACAAACAAAGCAGGCTTACTGGGCAGAATGCTGAAAGACTCTGGGAGTGTTAAGCTACATTAAAATAGCAATGCTATTTTTTCAGGTGGTTTAGATTGTTTTATTCATTTATTTTTTAAATTGGTTAGAATTGCTTTTATGTGCTTTATTTATTTTACCTGTTTTTTTGTTGTTGTTTTGTTTTTTTTACCTCATTGAAGATTTTATTTTTTCAACAAAAACAGTTTAGTAACAATGCACTTTTTCTTTTTTTGCACTTTCAGACCCCTCTATTTATTGGTGTATAAATCAGATTTGTTTTGTTTTCTATGCAAGGAGGGAGTGATTGTTATAAATAAAATGGTTTGTTCAGTTCAGTGATGTTGTAATCGTGTCAAAAACAGAAATGTAATTAGTTGAGTTTACTTAGAAAGCTTAATTAAACTGTTGGGTTTACATAAAAAAAGTTGAGGAAACCGATTGCCTTAAATTTAGCAAGTCAGTTAACTCTTTGAATTGATAAAACCAGCTACCACATAGTAAAGAGTACTTAGAAATCTTGAGGATTGGTAATTCAATTTTACAAATTGAGTACTTAGTTCAGTCAACTTAAAAATTTAAGTACACTGAACTTAAAGTTGAAATAGTTTTCTTAAAAATCTTGTTTCCCTTATGTAGAAACTACTTTAAATTTCTCAAGCATTTTTTACTTAAAGTTGCAACAATGGACCATACATTTATTTGTGTTTATTAAATTGGAGATACTGTTGAAAATAATACAGTTTGATGTCACCATCATGGTGGAAAGTGTTTGCTTTAGTTGGGCTCTTGACCTTGACTTTTAATATTAGTGTTTCTTTGGCTGCAGTAACTCAGTGTTTATAAGACATAGCTGTTATGGTAAAAAGCAAAACAAAAGCAATGTTGGGATTGATCTGTTGGATCTGTACTCATGGTTTCATCCCAAGGTTTATAGTGTGGTTTGTCATTAATAAGTTGGATGAGTGGATGCCATGGATGAGTTTTATACTATGATGGCTCCCAGCATGCATTGCATGTCACCGTTGTTGAGATTTATATGCTGATTCTTGATGTCTCTGTGTGTCTAGACATAGAAGTAGTCCAAAATGCTCTCAACAGTGCTCAGCCTCTTGCTATAGTTTCTTTGATTAAAAAACAGTATTTAATTGTTTTTAATGACAAACCACACTTTTGGTCAAGTATAAACCTTGGGATGAAATCTGTGGATATTTGGTAATCATATCATCAGTACAGATCTAACAGATTAATCCCAGTATTTCTTTTGGTTTTTTTACCATAACAACTGTGTTTCACAAACACTGAGTTACTACAGCCAAAGGAACACTAATGTTAAAAGTCAAGGTCAAGAGCCCAACTAAAGCAAACACTTTCCACCATGATGGTGACATCAAACTTTATCATTTTCAACAGTATCTCCAGTTTAATAAATACAAATAAATGTATGGTCCATTGTTGCAACTTTGAGTAAAAAATGCTTTAAAAATTTAAGGCAGTTTCTACATAATATAAACAAGATTTTAAAGAAAACTATTTTAACTTTAAGTTCAGTGTACTTAAATCTTTAAGTTAACTGAACTAAGTACTCAATTTGTAAAACTGAATTACCAATCCTCAAGATTTCTAAGTACTTTTTACTATGTGGTAGCTAGTTTTATCGATTCAAAATGATGAGTTAACTGACTTGCTAAATTTAAGGTTTTTTTATGTAAACCCAACAGTTTAATTAAGCTTTCTAAGTAAACTCAACTAATTACATTTTACAGTGTAAATAAATATCGGTTCTGCATAGCGGTTATCGGGTACATAAACACACAAATTATCGGTATTGGTTCTAAAAAATTAATATCGGTCGATCACTAGTTTCATGACAGAACTTTGTATTTGTTGAGATTAGTGAAGTCCATTGGTTTTGCACATCGCTAATAGGGGTCAGTTAAGTTGACCAGAAAGAGAGGCGTAAATTGAGGAACAAGAAATGTTGTGAGCCAGATTCAAACTCATTTTGCCCACATGAGCACCACGGCTCCACAGCTAGATTTTATCTCCTAGACATAGTGATTAAAAAATCCTTTAAAATGATTTTAAAATGATAAAATCATGTAATACACCCAAAAGTGCTTACTCACTCTACTTAACATAGCCAATTATGTTTTAAGTCCTTACAAAATCCTGCCACACCTCTACCTACAGGTATGTTTAGAGTCACACAGAAAGACTTTCTTACATAATGATAAAGGAACTGGAAGCTTGTCAGTGTGAGATGTGGTTTGATGGAAAAGGAGGGATTCAGATGGGAGATTCAGGTGGGAGGCAGGTGGTATCTAAAAGAAGTGTTTGTAAAATCACACAGGACATTGCTTTTGTGTTCAGGGCTGTATTGCTCCAGAGGAGGTCCCTTGATGTGGGCCGTTTGAAAAAAGTCTTTACTTTTCGAAGGTCTACCAAAGAACTATGTATATTCCCACTCTAAACCTGCACTTTGCTTCTTTTGTGTTGCATAAAATGGGGCATAGGAGTAATTGTGCCCGTTTTCTTTCCCAGAGGTACAGAGTTTAATCATGTTTCTCAAGGGAAGGCGTGTGAATTTGAAAAAGGGGCTTCGTGCAAGGAGGGACGGATGCCCGGAAGACCGTATGGACACAAGAAATGAGTCCTGTGTGAACCGCATTAATGTTCTCATTTGGCTTTGATAGGTGTGAGAGGCCTGATGTTACCTCACCGAGAGCCAGTTAGGAGACAGGTCACAGCATGCTTCAGCCTCACACCTCTTAACTGTTTGAGATGGATGAGTGATTGAAACAGACACAGATATCATGTTACAGAGAGTCCTTGAGCCGCATAATACATGTTATTTTTGCTTGGTGGCAGCTGTAAAAAAGCTTTTGTTCCTTATTAGTGTATTTTATTCTTTTCTGCCTCTTTTGAAATATTTTCACTTGGTTTTTCATGTGTTGTCACATACTTTTTCACATACTTTTTCAAAACTATAAAACATGAATATCACCTCACATCATGTAGTTTATTGAGGACTGGTGTTCTATTCCTTTTCTAAGCAATTAAATGTATGGTTTTCACCTGATGAACGATAAAATGAGCGAAATGAGACTTGGGGGGAAAATCTAATTGCATTTAACTGTAAAAAAAAAACGAAAAAATAGAGTATAACTATTATTATTATCAGTGTTGGGGTAACGCATTACAAGTAACTTGAGTTACGTAATCAGATTACTTTTTTCAAGTATCTAGTAAAGTAATACATTACTTTTAAATTTACAACAAAATATTTTTATTTTGTTTTCCCATTTATGGACTGACACCTCAGGAGTAAGTGCCGAGGCGTTGTTTGCGCTGTGTGAACATGATGGTTATTCTAGACTATTTCTAGACTAAATGTGAGCATACATTTACTTCTTCTCCTGTATCCTATTCTTCTTTAATCCAGAATGGCAGCACAGCTGAAAGACTTGTTTGTTTGAACTGCGCCCTCTACTGTACAGGCGTTAATTTGCATTTCCTTCAGCCTGAGGCTTATTCATTTCACTTTTGGTGAAATAAAAGTCCTTTACATTTGGGAGCCTGTTTCCGCCACAAAATAAAAAAATAAAAACAGTACTTGCAACCTTTTATTTCAGAATTCTGACTTTATAACTCGTAATTGTGAGAAAAAAGTTCAACATGGCACTTCATGGCAAAGAACTCTCTGAGGATCTGAAAAAAAGAATTGTTGCTCTACATAAAGATGGCGTAGGCTGTAAGAAGATTGCCAAGACCCTGAAACTGAGCTGCAGCACATTGGCCAAGACCATACAGCGGTTTAACAGGACAGGTTCCACTCAGAACAGGCCTCGCCACGGTCGACCAAAGAAGTTGAGTGCACATGCTCAGCGTCATATCCAGAGGTTGTGTTTGGGAAATAGATGTATGAGTGCTGCCAGCATTGCTGCAGAGGTTGAAGTGGTGGGGGGGTCAGCCTGTCAGTGCTCAGACCATACGCTGCACACTGCATCAAATTGGTCTGCATGGCTGTCATCCCAGAAGGAAGCCCACAAACAGTTTGCTGAAGACAAGCAGACTAAGGACATGGATTACTGGAACAATGTCCTGTGGTCTGATGAGACCAAGATAAACTTATTTGGTTCAGATGGTGTCAAGCGTGTGTGGCGGCAACCAGGTGAGGAGTGCAAAGACAAGTGTGTCTTGCCTACAGTCAAGCATGGTGGTGGGAGTGTCATGGTCTGGGGCTGCATTAGTGCTGCTGGCACTGGGGAGCTACAGTTCATTGAGGGAACTATGAATGCCAACATGTACTGTGACATACTGAAGCAGAGCATGATCCCCTCCCTTTGGAGACTGGGCCGCAGGACAGTATTCCAACATGATAACGACCCCAAACACACCTCCAAGACGACCACTGCCTTGCTAAAGAAGCTGAGGGTACCTAAACTATATTGAGCATCTGTGGGGCATCCTCAAATAGAAGGTGGAGGAGCGCAAGGTCTCTAACAAAGTGTCATTTCTTCAGTGTTGTCACATGAAAAGATATAATAAAATATTTACAAAAATGTGAGGGGTGTACTCACTTCTGTGAGTAAACTCGCAACTGCGTGATATAAAGTCACAATTCTGATTTTTTTTCTCGCAATTCTGACTTTTTTTTCACAATTGTGAGATATAAACTCGCAACTGCGTGGAAAAAAAGTCAGAATTGTGAGAAAAAAAGTTTCACACAATTGTGAGGTTATATCTCAGAATTGTGACTTTATAGCTCGCAATTGTGAGAAAAAAAGTTAGAATTGTGATATAAACTCGCAATTGCGAGATAAAAAGTCATAATCCTGAGAAAAAAAACGAGCTGCTCTGAGACACTAAAAACAATATCATGAGCTCCTTGCATGTAAAAAAAAACATTTTGTAAATTATTTTGGTTAATCGTGCAGCCCTAGATTTAATGTTCATTGGGAGTTACTGTAAAACCGCAGCATGTAGCAAGGGCAGAAAAAGTTGCGCATGAACAAGACTTCAACTTTAAAATGTTATGTGATGTTGCTGCAAATACAAATTTGCAGCTCATTAAAATAGTATAATTGAAACCTTATTTTGAAGTCTTATTTTGAGTGATAAATACATTTAAGTACACATTAGCTCAGTCAATGTGCCTTTGTTAAGTTTCTTTTCAGTGTCATTTGGTTGACAAGTTGACCCTGGCAGACAAACAAGCTTCAGTTTTAGCTCTCCTTTTGTAAAGTTTGCAGACAGTGACTTTATCAAATGATGGAGAAAGAGTTGAGATAGAGTACGAGTGAGCAAGAGGTCATTTGGGGTTGTTTGGATTTTCCATGTGTGATTTCCAGCAGGCTGGTGTGATGTTTCCTGCCAGCGCACCATGTTAGGACACAGTCAGACAAGCACACTTACACACACACACACAAACACTTTCTCCCTCGCACACACAGGAAGCATGCTTAATTGCTCCCATTAAAGAAAAGAGCTCAAAACCAACTCCTTCCACTCTGTTTCCAGTTTGGTTTGCTATCGCAGGAAGAGAAGCTTTCAGCATTCTAGAGCTCTTTCAGACTGTTGTACATGTACACACTTTCAGGGCTTTTATCATCAAGCATACTGCAGTGAGCGGTTTACTGTGACTCCAGACTAGCAGAGGCAGTACTTCCTTCTGTGTGACCGTGAAATGCATTCAGAACCCATTTTACATTTATAACGTAAAGAATTTCTGAGTGAAACAACATTTAAAGAGAATAAATTTAAGGCAGGACTGGATTTTTACCTCTGGTCCTCATTGGTTGAAACTTGAGCAGCCTCTGTGATGTCTTCCAAAGAAGAAAGTTGTTTGACATTGTGATGCATGTTATATTATATTATATTTTTATGAAAGATTACAAAGACAAACATTTATTTTTCTAAGGAATAAAGTGATGAATTGCACACAATAGGACCAGAAACATTTTATGTTTATTTTTTGTTGACTTGAAAATTTTTTCAAAGAAAGTTTAGGTTGAATTTTAAAACAGGTTGTTATATTAATAATTATAATAATAATAATAATAATATAATTAAAATAAAAAATTTATACATATATAAATTATTATTATGTTATACGTTTATTATATAATTTTTCCCCTTCTTTTTTTCTTAAGATTAAAATTTGTATTTTTTTTATGTGCTTTATAAATTAAGTTTGACTTGAGTTTGCAATTAATATATATAGAGTTGAGAGTTTATCAAGTTTGGTCACAAATTTGGTCAGTCTGAACATGTCCATGACTTTCCTATCAGATTTGGTTTCACTAAATAATCATAGCAGTTTTGGCGGGATGACGGGGGGGTGTGTGTGTGTAAAGAGGGGGGGTGGTTGTGTCCACTGGAAAAGAAAAGACTGTCCGTCACGGTCTCTTGCCATCTGGCCTTGAATTTCCTCTCAGACCCTCCCTCTGAAAATGATTTGCGGACGGAGGGGTGTCATCGTGTTACGGGCTCTCCCGTCACAGAGGACAGCTGGCTAACTCTAATCAGATGGTAGCAGGCATGTGTGTGCACATAAGCGTGTGTATGTGTGTGTGTGTGTGAATGGCTTTATCTGGCAGGGGAAAAGCTGGCCGCACCCCTCGGTCCTGCTCTCAGGGAAACACCTGCATTGAGCCTGCAGATCATATCAGTCTAAGCTGAATGACTCCCAGAGAGGGGATTGTTCAGACCACCATCTGCTTTTGGAGGCTGACCTTTACTTATATCCATATGGCATTTTGTCGTTCCTCACCATGCATGCTTGTGCGCTAAATGAGCAGGTAGATGATTAGTCTGTTAGTGTGATTGGACAATGTGTAGTCTCAAGTCAGAATACCTTGATTTATCAGAATCAAACTTGTAAGACACTTTGGAAAGTGTAGCTTTGATCGGATTTTATTTTTTTATTCAGTTCTTTCTAACCTTAGTAGTTGAGTAAAGTGCAAACATTAACAAATTTCTCTGAATTTAAATGTTTTTTTTTTTTTTTTTTTTTTTTTGAGACATTTTAAGTTTTTAAAGAAATTTTCAAAAAAAAACAATATTTGAAATATTATTATGCATAGTTGTTAAGTGACCCGTCACATACTTTTGTTTTCAGTTGTACTTAAGTATATAAGTATATATTGTAATTAAATAAATATAAAGTAAACCATAATTCTTAAATATTAAATCATAATAAATAAATACATTTATAATAAATAATGTATTTATATTATACATATTTATATTATTATAATTATTTGTATAATAATTAAATTGTATTGTATTATAATTGTATTGTTTTATTTTCATTTTTTATTTAACTATTATTGTTGTTGTCATTTATATATATATAGTATTTTTTATTTTAAGATTTTTATTTTTGTATATTATTTACATTAGAACATTAACAATAACAAATGCGAGAAAACTACAATGACAAAAATACAGAAAGATGTCATTCTTAATAACATGATATATATTAAAAAATACTTCTCAAATTTTCATGCAAAATTTATTTATTTATGCTTTTATTTCAAGCCTGTTTTTGTGATTTTAATATTACAATGTTTATTATTATTATTATATATCATCAATTTCGATTGTGTTTTTTTAATATTGTATTCTGTTGCTTAAGATACAATGTAAACCAACAGGTAAATTGTTGATCTCTATAATGCCCATAGATACCATCTATGAATATTGCAGTCTCACTTTAGACTCGTCATTCCTTAGTCATGGACCTCCTACAGAAAGTCTTTTGTATCGTTAGTTCAGGCCATTGTGATTGTAATGGCTGCTTGGGTCCTCAGAGTCATCCATCAGGCCTGGCAGTGCAGTGGAGCCATTGTCTCAAAGATTTGGGGTTTCTACCCTGCCCATCACTGACACACCCAGGGGCCAACACCCTGATACTTTTGGGTCATTTTAAACGGTCAAAGCTTTTCAAAGATTTGTGAGGTAAAGCAAATGCTTTGATCCAATTTCACCGCTTTTCTGAAAGATATTTTAGTTGATAAGATGACAGCTATATAATAAACGTGAGTGTGAGAGAGAGAGTATGTGAGCCACGCGTCAGGCTCGCTCTCAGCTTCTGACATCACCCTTTCTCTTCAGTGACCCATGCAGTCTAAACTCTCTTCAGACAGACTCAGCAAGGAAATGAGATCACTTGCAGAATGGAGACTTGAGTTAGTGTTATCAGAAGAAAGAACAATTTGGCTCCGTAGAAAGCCAAAAGCAGTTCATACAAACAAAGAGCTAAAGCTGCAATGTTAGTGATATTACTGTATTATCACAACCTTATAGGGACACTCACATAATTACATAATTACTCACACTCATGACTTTACAAACCAACTTTTTCCCTGCAGCACACAAAAGAGCAATTTTGTATGGAAGCTTTTTTCTGCCACTAAATAAAAAAATAAAAAAGGTAATTGCGATTTTTATTTAATCTCACAATTCTGACTTTTTTTCTCGCAATTGCGAGATTTAAACATGCAATTGCAAGTTATAAAGTCAGGATTTTGAGATATAAAGTCAGAAATTTGAGTTATAAAGTCAGGATTGCGAGATATAACGTCAGAATTGCGAGATATAACGTCAGAATTGCGAGATATAAAATCAGAATTGTGAGATATAGTAGCAATTCTGACTTTTTTTCATGCAATTGCGAGTTTACGCAATTCTGACTTTATAACTCGAAATTCTGACTTTATAACTCACAATTCTGTCTTTATATCTCACAATTCTGACTTTATAACTATATCTTGCAATTGTGAGGAAAAAAAGTCAGAACTGTGAGATAAAAAGTCGCAGTTACCTTTTTTATTCCATGGCGGAAACAAGCTTCAATAATTTTGTAGTTTCAAAAAGGATGCAAAATAGTCATAAAAGTGGTCTGTACAACTCATGCACTATATTCCAAGTTTTCTGAAGTCATAAGTGTAAGAAACATGCAGTTATACAGGTTTGGAATGAGAGTAAATGATGACAAATGTCAATTTTGGGTGAACTATCCTTTAAGACATTGTACCTGTTGCTTTACTGAAAAGTGAAAAGGAAAGCACTCAGGTCACTGCATATATCACAGCCTTTCATTAAGTTTGGTGAAAGAAACTGACGGCAGACAGAGTAAGCTGTCAGTGCACAATGATTGATGAGCCACATTTTTGGCGCCATCCTTCCCCTTAGAAGATACGCTGAGGTTAACCCTGCGTCAGTGTGAGGTCCATTTATCAGCTCGCTTTAATTGCAAACAGTGGGTGTTCCTCAGGGCTGCTTTACTTTCTGCTGATCAAGCTGATATTGTAATTTAATGACCTTTAACCCACCACATCCTCAATGGCTTTTGTGGCATAACCTCCACCAGCATAACATCAATACTTTTGTAACACCACTATAAAGGAATATCACCCAACCCCCTCACTGGGTTTTTTTTTATAGCTAAGTCCGACCGTTTAACCACGTATTGTACTGTTCTTGTTCAGCCTTACGTTTGTTTATAACAATTAACACGCACTTTAAATGGCTTGGTGTTGAGTGAGTCATAACCAAACCTGAGTGAATTCATAAGAGCCCCACTTCACTTAGTGTTGTCTGACATTGCTGAGTCATCAGAAGATTCAGATGTCTGGGTATTGGTGAATCATCAGCCATATATATTAGAATATACAGTATATCATTTATAATTTGATTTTGTATAATTCATATAATAGTAATTTTATTAATAATATAACATGCAATATATCGAATTAAAGTATATACATAAGTAATATTAAAAAATATATATTTCTATAATTAATTCAGTATTAATATATTAGTAATATATAATCTAAATTTTATAAATAGAAATGTCTAAGTGTGTGTATGTGTATGTGTATATATATATATATATATTTTTTATTATATATATTTTTTTTATTATATATACATATAGATATATATTTGTTATTTATTATAATTTATATAATTACATATAATTATAAATATAATATAAATATATATTTATACAATATATATATATATTATTACAATTAATAATTCATATTATTAATCAAATAATTAATATCAATATATATTAATATAATATTTATAATATCAGCCATATATATTAGAATATATATAATTTATAATTTAATTCTGTATAATTCATATAATAGTAAATGTAATAGTAATATATTGAATTAAATTATATACGTAAATAATTTTTAAAAATGATTTAATATTTATATAATTAGTTCATTATTAATATATTAGTAATATATAATCTAATATATAAATAAATGTCTAAGTGTGTGTGTGTGTGTATATATATATATATATATATATATATATATATATAATGAATATATACGATTATAATTAATAATTATTAATTAAATTTTATATATATATATATATATATATATATATATATATATATAAAACATTTATTAAAATATAATTATATATGTTAAATAAACATATTTATATATTTCTTTCTCTTCATTATTATGTTGCCACTGTACCACAGTACTGTTTTGTAAGGGAGTGTTGACTAATAAGCTGTCATTCAGTATTTATTGTAATGATAGTTGACATTGTTGTTTATCTTATCTCTTGTCGAGAGTGAACCAGTCTCTTTGATTTGTCTACCAAACTCCACAGGGGAGACACTCAAAACTCAACATTCGTCGACAGGCTCTCTCACTCTCTCTTTCTCTGTCCCTGTAAGTCGCCTTTCTCTCTGGAGGTTGTTTTGCGGGTTTGCCAAGTCCAGCTGAGCATGTTTTCAAGTGACTGAAAAGAATGAATTATGCAGCAGTAAGCATGCTTACAGCTGGCCGTTTGGAGAGTCTTTGATCTGAGAGCGGGGTGTGCATGAATGCCCGCATTGTGAGTGTACAGAGCGTGTGTGTAAGTGCGAGTGTGTGTGTGTACACGAATGTTTGTGTTTGGAAGAATAGGGAGGCCCAGGTCTGGGTTAGAGGAGATTACACTGCAAGCACGGTGGGTAAAGGCTAGCTGGAGAAAATACCCTGATGCCGTTTGTTGGCTGACAATCAGATATTGTCCTTAAAGGAATAGTTTGCCCAAAAATGAAACTATTTACTCACCTTCATGTCATTCCAAACCTGAATTAAATCTTTCTTTCATGAAACACAAAAGGAGATGTTTTGAAGAAGGTTCACGCTGCTCTTTTCCCTACAATGAAAACTCTTTAAAAAAAATAAGTAAAAATGCTGTGTTGTTTCAACCCATGTTTGGGTTAAATATGGATAAACCAAACCGTTGGGTTCAAAAATTTCCTTAAAAAATTTAAACCATATTTTGTCCATATTTGACCCATATTTGACCCAAACACAGGTTGAAACATCCCAGCAGTTTTTAGAGTGTATATTGTGACCAGAGGCTGTCAAACTTCAAAAAGCACTATAAGCTATGTAGTTCATATTCACATTAAAAGCTTTCATAGCTCCATATTTCAAGTCTTCTTAAATTCAATATGATAGCACTGTATGAGGAATATACAAGTTATGCACTGATAATCTATGCCTTCACCATGTAATTCAAATTGCATGTTAAATCTTAATTTATATAATAACTTTTATTTTATTTTTTTATTTTTATTATATTTTTTATATTTTATAAAATAAACAATATATAGATTTTTATCTATTCAATGAATTTACAATATTGTGGCAGATGAATAAATCAAAGACAATATTTGTTATTTGCAATTAATTGTGGTTAATAATATGTAAAATGATCAAATAAAAAATTAAAATTAAATCTTTAATCGAATAAAAAACCTAATTTGTGTTGTGTAATAGTAGCTAATTGTTCATGTATTTACCTATGTCTATGTATTTAAGATGGTTGTCACTATTGGTTTATTGGTGTAACCTTAAATACTAAAGTTTTGCTGCAAACTACAGCAAATCAATGTGAAGTCACTGAAATAATTTCTTTAAAATATAAATATTGGTTATGATTTTGTTGTCCATAAACAAGCATTTCTTTGTTTTTCTCTTACAGGTCGTAACGAATTAATCGCCAGATACATCAAACTCAGAACGGGAAAGACACGGACGAGAAAGCAGGTTAGTGGAGCTGCTTCAAATTCTAAGCATGACATGAAATAAATAATGTTGGTTACCGAGGCTGAACTACAGTTTATTTCCAGTAAATTCACAACAGTGACCGACAGTGACGAGCCAGGCTTTGTTTATAGCTTCAACCAAATGTTGTCTCGCTGGCTTACTGCCTTCCTTAGTTACCGAAGCGTTCTTCACCAAGCGGACACCTGTTGCTTTGTGCTCTCAATTCACTGCAAATCTTTACAATTTTACTGTAAAGTCAGTTCAACTTCAAAACTGATTACTAATTAAATAGCTGATCGCATGCATCTTCCTTGTTCCTGAACAAATGATGTGAAAGGTTGTATTAGATGTTCTGTTTGTAATTAAAGTACATGTTTTTGTTGCTAATGGCAGGGGGCCTTTCATCTCCATGGTTACAAAATGCTCCTTTTGTGTTTGTTATGTGTGTGTGACCAGGTCTCCAGTCATATCCAGGTTCTTGCCCGGCGGAAATCCAGAGAATTTCACTCCAAGCTAAAGGTACATGCCAGTCTTGTCTCTGTGTGTATATGTGTATTTTCTCAGGCCATATCCGTACTGAATGGTGTGTGTGTGTACACGGGTGCCCTGCTGTTTGGCTGTCTGTAACCTAGATTTCCTGCTTGTGACTGCCCTGCTTAGTATGCAGTCAACTGGCTAACTTCTTTTCTTCTGCATGTTTGTCCGTTTCCTTCCTGTTTCGCACAAAAGTGTGTTTGCTTTGGAAGAAACTGCAATTTGCCAGGCGTCGCATACACACCAAAATATCTGATGTGTGATATACTTGACTTGAGCAAAGTTGCTCAAGGACAAGCGCATGATTTAAAAAGCAGCATGAAACTCAAAGGCAGATGTGCCCACCTTTTAGATATTATTTATGTGTATGACAATATATCTATCCAAACTAATCCAAAATTGAGGAATATATATATATAATGTATTGTATGGTTGAGGCATTTCACAATATTACTGTTTTAATGTATTTTTTAATCAAATAAAAGCTGCCTTGGTAAGCATTAAAAAAAAATTATATTTTATTGAAAAAAACTTATCTATATACATAATAATTTTACATAATATATTATTTTTAATATTGTGAAATGCCTCAACCATACAATTACTTTTTTTTTTAAATCAACAAATGTATTTAGTTTTTTTTTTTTTTTATTTAATGTAATGTAATGTAATATGGATTACTGTGGGTTGTAGGCCAGTGACCCACATGTTCCATGATATGAAAATAAATATTTATAATAAATCAAATATTTTTAAAATCATATTTTTTAATCATATATTATGTAAAATTAGCATGTATAAAAAATATTTCAATATTTTTGGAAATAAGTCTCTTATGCTCACTAAAGTTGCAAATTTTAAATTCAAATCTTTTGTAGAATTATACGTTTTTACTGTTACTTTTGATCAATTTAATGTGTCTTTGCTAAATAAAAGTATTAATTTCTTTAATAAAAAAAAATTCTTACTGATCCCATATATACATAAAAAGCAATACTTTTAATAAAATAACAATAATTAAAAATGTTCATTGTACTATTTACAACATAATGCGTGGCATGTTGGCTGATGTTGTCATTATCTGACCTGTAGATGAGGAGGGGTGTCAAAGGATCACGCTTTTGAGCAGCTGTGGCATCTTGTGGCTAAACAGCGAATGACAGTTCAGGATCACAACTCTGACATCCACATTATTTGCATTATGAATACATATCGACAAGTTCAAAAGTAATTTTTTATACATTGCTGATCACTTCATATCGACAATACTGAGTCTTTTCTTCCCTATTCTGACTTACATCTGAGTGAAACGGCTTCTCAAAAAAGAAATAATGTAGGATGAGACTTCATTTTGTCCATCGGGAATTGATCGGATGTTGTGGTTTGCTATTGGTCGATCTCATGTGAGTGACAGGTTGCTCCGCCCTCACTCCAGTAAACGTTATCAGAGAAGAGATATCGCTTCAAGAGGGAGGGGTTATGGCACTAGATATCATTATAAATACTAGTTACGGCAACATTTGAGGGCATATCACTAGTCTAAATATAAAGTTCTGTCATGAAACTCTAGATGGCACAGGCTAATAGGTCCTTTAATCACATCGTTATCTATAGAGCAAAGCTGATTGGTTCCTGCTGTATTAGTAGCCAATGAGCTCGTGTGCTCAACCTTCAAATACTTGGGTAGCATTTGCCATAGCATTGCAGCGCACTTTCAGAAACCCTACACCTTCCCCAGCTCCACCTGTATAAATCTGCTACGGGTTTTTAATGCACGCTATATTGTGCAACAGCAGCGTGTCTTGTATGTATTGGCAGTAGCAAATCCCGTACTTGCTCTGCAGCAGCAGCATAGCAGATCTATTCCTCCAAGACCAAACATACAACATTGTCATACCCATTACCATGCCAAACACTGTCATGACAGAACATGTTTTTATGTAGATTCACATTTTAGTATCTGTGACTAAGAAAGCTCTCTATGCCGAATTAAATGAAGTTCCCTTTTTTTACAGCGTTGAGTTTCTCACGTACAATTTACCTCTGCATGCATATAGCATTACCAAGCGCTCATTTAAAACTATTTAAGTTTTAATATAAAAAAGGGCAATATTAAGGTGACCCAGAAGCTTTTTAGTTTATTCAACACATTCAAAGGTCAATGTCAAAACTATTTTCCCATTTAGGTTGTTTAAAGAATCGTGGTAGAGCAGGCCTTATCTGCTTTTTCACAGCGTCAGTTCTTAAGACAAATTCATTTAAAGAAATGACGAGACCCTTTGACCTTGAGCCAAGCTGGACTGTATTGAAACCTTTCATATAATAAAATGAATGAGGTTTATAACTAACAATGCAGGAGCTAAATCTTCTGTGATGTGTGCCGTTGAAGGACCAGTCCGTGAAGAATGATGCGATCAACAGGATGGCAGCCATGTCTTCAGCGCAGATCGTCTCGGCCACGGCCATCCACAGTCGGCTGGGGCTCGCGGGACTCCCACGGGCCACCTTGCCTGGGTCGACAGGGGTAAGAGATGTCACAGCCCACTTTAAATCCATTAGTGTCCATTTAAAGGACAAGCAAAAGAATATATATCTATGCATCTGTATTGTTTACACTAGTGAATGTTTTCATTTTGCTCCTTTTCTAGATTTGGCAGGTGCCAACAGGGCAGCCTGGTTCCTCACAAGAGTAAGTATATTGAACTTACACTAATTTAGTTACACATGGCTGAATTTGTACATAGTAAAACAATGTATTATAAACTAATAAACAACTTCTGCATTGAAAATGACACCTTTTAATAATCCCCTCTCTTGTTCCTCAGTATAAAGCCGTTCTCACAGCAGAATTACCCCATCCAAACAGCCACAGCCATTGCAGGTATGTACAGATGCCTTAATTATACTTTTACGAATGTGTTAGTTTGCATAGTTCGGTTTGGATAATTCACCCAAAAATGAAAATTCTGTCATCATTCACTCACCCACAAGTTGTTCCAAACCTGTATACATTTCCTTCTTCTGCTGAACACAAAAGAAGATATTTTGAAGAATATTGTCAACCAAACAGTTGATGGACCCCATTGACTTCATTAGTATGGGAAAAAATGCTTTGAAAGTTAGTGGGGCCAATAAACTATATGGTTACCCATATTCTTTTGTGTTCAGCAAAACAAAGAAATTCATACATGTTTGGAACAACTTGAGGGTGAGTAAAAAACATTTTTGGGTGAACTATCCCTTTAACAGCTTTGGTCTTACTGTTTTAATACATCACTGATGTTTGTAAATGCTGTTGTTTGTGTGTGTAGCTTTCGAGTCCCCCACACCCCTCACATCCGCAGTGCCGGTGTGGCACGGGCGCTCTATCGGAACCTCTAAACTGCGGCTGGTGGAGTTCTCCTCCTTCCTGGAGCATCAGCGGGACCCAGATTCAGTGAGTCAGCACACATACCCAGAATTACTGCAGAGACAACGACAGAAGAGTAGCCTTGACCTGCTTGAACTGCTGCTCGAAAATACAGCTGCTCTACATCTTCAGTAATGAAGATCTACATTTTTAACATGTATAGATGAAATGAACATCACATAACAAACACCATTAAATGACTTTAGGCATCTCTGCATTTTTATGATCTATTAAGCCTTGTATAATGTAATAATATATATTATATTTATAAAAAATATATATTTATATACAAATATTTTGTATTTTATTAATGTAATGTAATATGTTAAATAATTTTAGTATTTATATATATATATATATAAAATAATCAACTATTATTTAATTTTTATTATCTATTAAGCCTTGTATAATGTAATAATATTTATTATATTTATATACAATATAATATTAATATAAATATTATATACAAATATTTTGTATTATATTAATGTAATGTAATATGTTAAATAATTATATAGTGTTTATATAGTATATAAGTATATAGTGTTTATATATATAAACATTTTAGAATAGTTTAAAACACTATATATATAGAGAGAGAGAGAGAGAGAGATAATTATATATAAATATATAATGTTTTAATTTATATATAATATATACAAATCAACTATTTTATTTTTTTATTTATTTTTTATTATCTATTAAAGCCTTGTATAATGTAATTATATATATATATATATATATATATATATATATATATACATTGTATTATATTAATGTAATGTAATATTATGTTAAATAATTATAAAGTGTGTATATATATATAAACACTTTATAATTATTTAAAACACACACATATATATTTTTTAATTTATATATAATATATATAAAAAATTATCAACTATTTTATTCACAATTTATATTCAGTTAAGCAGAATTATAATAAAGGGATATTTATGGTATATAGTTCAGAAAAAAAAAATCAGCTTATTTTAAATAAAGCTACTTTTAACATAAATGCAAAGATTAATTTTAGTAATGTTGCATGCTTTTATTTGCACATGCTTGGTGTTTGTGAGAGTATAATATAATATGAGAATATAAATACAGTAGTACATTACTTGGTGGAAGAATTGTTTATTATTAAATTGATATTATTAATTTATATTTGTTTAATAATATAAGAATTACATAACGGTGGAAGAATTGATTTTGCATTTAGCCTTGGATCAGCAATCTTGTGCGATGCTTTAGAGAAATGCAAATCCACTGACAGCAGCTGCAGGGCAGTTGGGTCTTATTAGGGATGATCATGATGACCAAGGTCACATACTGCATTTTTCCTGATCCGATGATAATGATGGAAATCTACAGAAGCTCAAGATAGCACTTCTTTAGTCATTTTCAGCTCAGCGCTACTGGTGGACTAAAAAACCCAGAAGTGTTGCAGCTGAGCCTGCTTATTATGATCTAGTAGCCATCCAAAAGTGTCTTCACATCAGCTGACTGATGCTGAATGTCCTATTTAAGCACTGATCTGACTGCAGTCAAGACAATGAAGACAAAACAGCATGTGTAGATTAAAAGTGAGACCTGGGAAGAACTTCTTGTGACCTACAGGTTACCAAAATGTCTTGTGTCCGTGTTAAAGCAGACCTGTGTAATCTATCATGTTGGCAGCATCTCTATGAAATGCTTGTCCCTCTGGTCTGGCGTGACAGAAGCTATTAATCACGCGTTTGTAGCTATACGCAGAATGAGGTGTGTTCTCAATACAGTTGTCCAGTCACACAAACATTCAGAACGTACCTGAAACAGCTTCACAAATGCAATCTGAAATGCTTCATTACTGACACAAACAACATTTGAGAGTAGCATTTGAACTGTTAGTGTATATGTTGCATTGCTCTAATTACCAACTCTTTCTGCAGTACAACAAGCATTTGTTTGTGCACATCGGCCAGACAAATTATTCATACAACGACGCGCTTCTGGAGACAGTGGACATACGTCAAATCTACGACAAATTCCCTGAGAAGAAGGGTGGGCTGAAGGAGCTGTTTGGAAAAGGACCTCAGAACGCCTTCTTCTTGGTGAAGTTCTGGGTGAGTCTGTGAGCATTCGTGTCAGTTTGAGCAGTCGGGCCGTGGCGTAGCTGTGACACATTGAGTTGTGCTGCTCATTCAGACAATACAAATTGAGTTTGAATCATTTTTCAGTCCCTTTTTTTCCCCCACATCATTTTATGTGCTACTTCACCTATCAATCCAACAAAAATGTCCAAAAAACCACCTGTAAAACTGAGACAATCCTTTTGAATATTAGTTTCTATAATTTAAACAATGGTGTTGCATTATAGTAATGTATATAGTGAATATATATAGTATATAGTGAATATATTTATAAGTAAATATGTAAAATAAGTAAATAATTCATTCATATAATCAGAGTTAATTTCAGCTATTTTGTGCTAATTTTATTTGAACTTTTGGCTCTTTTTTAGCATAAATAATTTTCGTATTAAAAGATATTGTTGTGAAATATAAAAACCTAATTATTTGAATAACTAATAAATACTTAAAGTATGGGCAATTTTAGTTTGAATAAGTTATATATACAACCCGAATTCCAGAAATGTAGGGACGTTTTTTAAATTTGAATAAAATGAAAACTAAAAGACTTTCAAATCACATGAGCCAATATTTTATTCACAATAGAAAATAGATAACATAGATATGTTTAAACAGAGAAGTTTTACAATTTTATGCACAAAATGAGCTCATTTCAAATTTGATGCCTGCTACAGGTCTCAAAATAGTTGGGACGGGGGCATGTTTACCATGGTGTAGCATCTCCTCTTCTTTTCAAAACAAGGTGAAGATGTCTGGGCATTGAGGTTATGAGTTTCTGGAGTTATGGTGTTGGAATTTGGACCCATTCTTGCCTGTTATAGGTTTCCAGCTGCTGAAGTGTTCGTGGTTGGCCCACAGGACACAACGGCGCTTCTGGACCATGTTCACATATGGCTTCCTTTTTGCATGATAGAGCTTTAGTTGGCATCTGCAGATGGCACGGCGGATTGTGTTTACCGACAGTGGTTTCTGGAAGTATTCCCGGGCCCATTTAGCAATGTCATTGACACAATCATGCCGATGAGTCATGCAGTGTTGTCTGAGGGCCCGAAGACCACAGGAATTTGAGATTTTCAAAGCCTTTGCAATTTGACATTGAGGAACATTGTTTTTAAAGTATTCCACAATCTTTTTATGCACTCTTTCACAGATTGGAGAATCTATGCCCATCTTTACTTCTGAGAGACTCTGACTCTCTAAGACATCCCTTTTTATAGCTAATCATGTTACAGACCTGATATCAATTAACTTAATTAGTTGCTAGATGTTCTCCCAGCTGAATCTTTTCAAAATTTCTTGCTTTTTCAGCCATTTGTTGCCCCCCGTGTCAACTTTTTTGAGACCTGTACCAGGCATCAAATTTGAAATGAGCGGATTTAGTGGATAAAAGTAAAATTTCGCCATTTAAACATTTATGTTATCTATGTTCTATTGTGAATAAAATATTGGCTCATGTGATTTGAAAAGTCTTAGTTTTCATTTTTATTCAAATTTAAAAAACGTCCCAACTTTTCCAGAATTCGGTTTGTATGTATATATATAAAGTTATATATATTAACTTTAAATATAAAATAAACTTTAAACATAATAATAATTTTTTATGATAGCTTTTTATCGTTTAACAATAAATTAAATTCTAGGTCTGGGATAAGGGTAATTCTTGTAATAATTCATAATAATAATAATTGATAATAATTCATTCAGTTATTTTTACTTTTAGCTCTTTTTTTAAAACAAATAAATTTCATATTGAAAGATATCATTGTCAGTATAAAACTTAAAATTTTGATAACATAAATATGAGTGTTTCTTCATGTATGGGCAATTTTGGCTTTATTTAAAAAAACATTTTCATATTACACAAAAAAAATGTAAAGCTTTTTTTTTTTTTTTGATTTATGCAATTTAATTAGTAAAATACCATCAAATTGAATTGAATATTGCTTACGTATTTTAATTGAATAATTTATTAAGGATTGTTCAGTTATTCAATTAAAATACATAAGAATTATTCAATTCAGTTTGATTGAATTTTACTGTTAATTAAATTGCGTAAATCTTTTAAAAAAAGCCTTAAACTTTAATTTAAATATATCACTGTCAATAAATCTTTACATTTTGATAACTAATATTTTAAATACAGGTGATTCTTCAAGTATGAGCAATTTTGGATTTATAAAAAATTATTTTCATATTACAAATTTAAGAATCATAAACTAAATTTTTATACTTTTTAAAAATGTTTACTTTAATTCTAAAATAAACTTTAAACATAATCCATTTTTGAAGTCTATGTCTGGGATAAGTGTGAAACAATAAACCTGTACATAAATAACATTTGAAAGTTTTCAATTAAAAATAAACCGCTATGACATAAAAGAATCTGCCATATATGAGCATTATATCAGTCCTCCAGCATCAGCCGTTGAAAAAACCGTGTCCGTCGAGCACTGGTAACCTGCATCAGTTTGAATTGAAGCAACTGAATTAGTTCAACACGTTCGCATTTGATTAAAGTGCTGCGTTAAAGCCAGCAGTGGTGTATTTAATCCCTGGGCGGTCTGAATGTGAAACACAGTGCTCGCTGTCCTTTAATACTACTGATGCTGGATTTGATAGGGAGCCTTTATTTGAACACCTGCCGCTCTGGGCGACAGGTGCAAGCGCATGAGCAGATCAGACAGCCACAGACTGAAATAAAGAAGTACGTCGCTCTCTGAAGGTTAGCACTTATTGCACTCTTTGGATACTAGTTTTCGGATGGTGGTCTGTGCTGGTTTGTCTTATACTAATGGCCGTTTTTAGGACAACAGCAGCTGAAATTAATCTAATCACATCTGTGGCATAATAAATCATGTTTTATAGCCTTGAAATCTTGGAGACTTTTTTATGTTCCTTCAACAACATTTGATATGCTCAGTGTTTTAAAATAAAGTTTCATTAAGTGCAGCTGTAAATAAGACGCTGATTCCAGGTGTCTGTGGCCTTGATGAATGTCACATGAGGCTCTATTCAGTTTAAAGTAGCCAAAGAGTTTACTGTTGACATAGAGCACCTTTTATTTATTAGCGTCTGACAAATTACTCATATATTTGCCCAACTGTATGCAAACCCTGTGGTCGAATTTGCTTTTGTCAACATGTTCTCTCCATCTGTTTATTCATCGTCACTGAGATGTTATGTGGTGCGTCTGCAGGCCGACCTGAACTGCAACATCCAGGAGGATTCTGGGGCATTCTATGGCGTGACCAGTCAGTACGAGAGCTCGGAGAACATGACCATTACCTGCTCCACAAAGGTCTGCTCCTTCGGGAAACAAGTGGTTGAAAAAGTTGAGGTGAGGAATGCTGTTTATTTCACTTGTTTTTGGTCATATTACTATTTTAGCATTTTAAATTAATTTAGCATGTTAATTAAGTAAAATTTCAGTCAGTTTAATGTTTTATTTTTTTATTTGTAAAACTTGTAAACATTTTATATATATGGTTAATTTAATATTTTAATATTTAATATATTATTAAATATGATCTATTATTGTAATATTTAAAATTTTATATATATATATATATATATATATATTATATAATATGTTTTATATACAATTGCATTCAGTTAAGTTAACATTCAATTTTATTTGTTATATTGTACAATTATAATATGGATTTTATTTTGTGTTTTTTTACTTTTTCAGTTAATACTCAATTTTATTTGTAATATTAAAATATTTTGAATTTAATATATATTGAATTTTATATGTATTTTAATATACAAATATAATATATAATTATATATATATATATATATATGAACTATTATTGTAATAGATCATAACATATTAATTGAATTAATATGCATTCTTATATACATATATATAAAGTTCATTTAACATTTAATATATTATGATTATTGCAATAGATTAATATAAACATATATATATATTTATTTTATATATGATCTATTATTGTAATATTCAATATATATATATATATATATATATATAAACTTTTTTATTATTAAATGTTATAAACTAAGAAATGATTATAGTTTAATAATTTTTAATATTTAATATATTATGATCGATTATTGCAATATTTAAAATTATATATAAATATAACTATATGTATTTTTATATACAATTATAATATGAATTTTATTTTTATTGAAATACAAATATTTATATTGAAATATTTAAAATCATAAAATTGAATATTAACTGAACTTCTAAAAATAAAATTGATATTATACTTGTATATAAATATATATTATAAAAGTATATATATATATATATATATATATATATATATATACACACACACACACACACACACACACTAATCTCACACACTATCTCACAGAAGTGAGTACACCCCTCACATTTTTGTAAATATTTTATTATATCTTTTCATGTGACAACACTGAAGAAATTATACTTTGCTACAATGTAAAGTAGTGAGTGTACAGCTTGTATAACAGTGTAAATTTGATGTCCCCTCAAAATAACTCAACACACAGCCATTAATGTCTAAACTGCTGGCCACAAAAGTGAGTACACCCCTAAGCGAAAATGTCCAAACTGGGCCCAAAGTGTCAATATTTTGTGTACCCACCATTATTTTCCAGCACTGTCTTAACCCTCTTGGGCATGGAGTTCACCAGAGCTTCACAGGTTGCCACTGGAGTCCTCTTCCATTTCTCCATGACGACATCACGGAGCTCGTGGATGTTAGAGACCTTGCGCTCCTCCACCTTCTGTTTGAGGACGCCCCACAGATGCCCAATAGGGTTTAGGTCTGGAGACATTCTTTAGCAAGGCAGTGGTCATCTTGGAGGTGTGTTTGGGGTCGTTATCATGTTGGAATACTGCCCTGCGGCCCAGTCTCCGAAGAGAGGGGATCGTGCTCTGCTTCAGTATGTCACAGTACATGTTGGCATTCATGGTTCCCTCAATGAACTGTAGACCAATTTGATGCAGTGGGCGGCGTATGGTCTGAGCACTGACAGGCTGACCCCCCACCCCTTCAACCTCTGCAGCAATGCTGGCAGCACTCATACATCTATTTCCCAAACACAACCTCTGGATATGACGCTGAGCATGTGCACTCAACTTCTTTGGTCGACCGTGGCGAGGCCTGTTCTGAGTGGAACCTGTCCTGTTAAACCGCTGTATGGTCTTGGCCACCATGCTGCAGCTCAGTTTCAGGGTCTTGGCAATCTTCTTACAGCCTACGCCATCTTTATGTAGAGCAACAATTCTTTTTTTCAGATTTTTTGCCATGAGGTGCCATGTTGAACTTCCAGTAACCAGTATGAGAGAGTGAGAGCGATAACACCAAATTTAACACATTTTCCCCATTCACACCTGAGACCTTGTAACACTAATGAGTCACATGACACCAGGGAGAGAAAATGGCTAATTGGGCCCAGTTTGGACATTTTCACTTAGGGGTGTACTCACTTGTGGCAAAGTGTAATTTCTTCAGTGTTGTCACATGAAAAAATATAATAAAATATTTACAAAAATGTGAGGGGTGTACTCACTTCTGTAAGATACTGTGTGTATGTATATATATATATATATATATATATATATATATATATATATATAATGAAAACTGTATAAATTAATTTATTTACTTTATTTAAACATTTTATTTCTTTGTTCTGGTAGACGGAGTATGCTCGGTTTGAGAACGGTCGTTTTGTGTACAAGATTAGCCGGTCTCCCATGTGTGAATACATGATCAACTTCATCCATAAGCTCAAGCACCTGCCTGAGAAGTACATGATGAACAGCGTACTAGAAAACTTTACCATCCTACTGGTAGGTCCTACAATTCCCAAGTCATTCCGTTATCTAAAATGCACACGTGTAAATAGCCAGTGTCAAATGTGGTCTTGTGTTGCCGATTGCTAAAATCACCTCTGTTCCTGCAGGTGGTGACAAACAGAGAAACTCAAGAGACCCTACTGTGCATGGCCTGCGTGTTCGAGGTCTCAAACAGCGAGCACGGCGCTCAGCATCACATCTACAGACTGGTCAAAGACTGAGGCTCCCGACTCACACAAGTAACACTAAGAGCAGTCAGTCAGCGACCTACTGCCCACAGAGAGGAGGAAAAAAAAAAACAGAACAGTGGAGACTTTATATTCACTGAGGCTTTTAGGCTACACAGCTGACGTCCGCCAAGGGCGGCAAAGCCTGACGGACTAAGAAAAGCCTTTGAATGACTCACAACATCATTTTAAGTGGCTGTGCCTCTGTCAGTCCCACCCAGAAGGCTTTTGTCACGTTTTGGGTGAGGTCTGGAATAAATAATTACATTATAATTTGTTCATCACTTGTGTTTTGGTGTTTATTTTTTTTAACCTGTCGTGGGTGAAACGGTACAGTTCTGTTATTTTGTTTGGATGTCTGTTTAACTTGGTTGATGTTTTAAACCAGAATGTTTTGAAAGAACGTTGCTTATATAAAGTCGTATTGTCATAGTATGTGAAAGCCTTTTTCTGTTGTTCAACCTTTTATTCTCACATTGAACTACATTTCAATGGCTTTGCCCCTGGTATTTTTTCACCTTTAGTGGAACTTTAATGAAAGCATAAAAAGGTACTGTATTATTTATGTGGAACTACCTGCCTTACACTGCACATGGGCTGTTCCAGTACTAAAAATCATTTTCTTAATAGAAACTTTAAATATAACACATGATGTTGAAGACAAATACAAACCTTAATCAGTTTTGTTTATTTGTGAATTTGCATTTAAAGGTGCAGTGTGTAGATTTTAGCGGCATCTAGCGGTGAGGTTGCGAATTACAATATAGAGAATGTCGTCGTTTGAGACAGCAGAGAGTAGCTAGTCAATCAAACGCGCTCTGTAGAGCAGTTTGTCCGTTTATGGCTACTGTAGAAACATGCCGGCGCAAAATGGCGATTTGAAATGTAAGGGGACCCGCAGTGAATGTAGATAGAAATGGCTCATTCTAAGGTAATAAAACATAACAGTTCATTATGTAACGTCTTTATACACCACCGAAGACATAGTTATGTATATTATATTGCATTTCTGTCAGTAGATCCTCCTAAAATGTACACATTGCACCTGCAAAGCTGAGGTATGTAACGTTTTCTGTTATAAATACTTTCTCTTATACCAGCTTAATACGTAGAGAATGAAAGAAAAGCCATTTCATAGGTTAAGTTTTGCGAAAACTTCAAACACTTGCGCTATGAATATCCCCCTTTTTATTTTGAGTGACACCTGTAGTTCTATACGCAACTGACTCGACCAATGGCGTGGGTTGGGGGCGGGGCTATCAATGTTTATTTTTTTAAATTCCGTTAGATGGCGCTATTGGGGCAAAAAATTACATTTAAGATATCACGTTATTTCTTCCCATATCAGAATAGGCTACACAATAAAGGGAATTTACATAGCAAAATCACCAAAGCATACTGTGCCTTAGTGTTTATCATCACAGACTTTGTCTAATTGTGAGTAAAAGTATAAAACCTCACTTGATGTTTGTATTTTGTTCCACAGAAAATGTTCAAATTATTTGTCAAGCCAGTCTAAGCAAAGTAGGTCACATTTCTCTCTTGTACACCAAATAAACACATTCTATCACTTCTGTTCATGTCAAGTGAACGCTACAGGTGTTGAAAGTGCCTTTTGTTTGTTTTTCCAGCTCAGAAAATTGTTGAAAAAAGGGTCAGATTTGGATTCTATCACCATAATGCCTTTGACATTTTAAAAGCTGGGGGAAAACGATTCAGTAACTGATGGAAATATATTTTTAACTTCAATATGAGTCAAATGATACGTCAGAAATTCCACCCTGTAAAGAAAGCAGTTGATTATTGGTTTCATGTATACGGAAAGAGATTTCATGTACACAAAGGACATCAAGTGACGTGATGTTCTTACAACGACAACCAGACTGATGAGTGACAGTCCAGTGCTTAAAGAGCCGCCGTTTTCCGGGGGGGTATAATGACTCCTGAATCTGAATCAAATTGTTGATCTCTGTATATTTACCACACAAGATTGTGGGTTTTATTTTGTTTGTTTTCTTGTCAACCATGTGTTGTTGTTTTTTTTTTTTTTTTTTTTTTTTTTACACTACATGTTTTGCAGAGTTAGTAAAACGAGCATTAAAACGGAACACTAATGTATTTGACGGCAGTTCTTGTCTGTTTTCAGTAAAGAAAACACTGTCTGGAGAGCACTGAAACGCTGAGTTTGGGTAGCTTTTTAATAGGTGGATTCTTGTCAAATTGTTTTCAATCGTGTATATTTTCCTTGAGAGGGTGACACGAAAAGAAAATTAAAATAAACTTTTTGTGTTTGTAGCCTACTGCAAACTGTTTTGCTTGGCTTCTCCATTTTCTCTGCACTAAATAATTAGTAGCTTTATTGTTTGTTTATACACATTGACATATACACACGGTTTTGATAATTATATCATCAATGACATGAGAGTCTGTCTTTATACACACATACACACACACACACACACACACACATGTGTGTGTAATGTTTATTACAACCACTAGGTGTCAGTATAGTGCCAATAATGACACGCTACACTACTGAAATTGAATAGGCTACAAATTAACACAAAATTAAATCAACATTATTATATATTATATAAAATAATAATAGATGTTAATATAATTTTATTATTATTATTAGGAATAGTAGTAGCAGCCACGTAAGCCTACTAGTCTTCTAGTACTGGTAATATTATTAATAATAATAATAATACTAAGTTAATAATTATAATAATAAGACTTATGTATTTAATTTTAATTATTTTTTAAATGATTGTATATATTATATAATTTCCATTATTATGTAGGCTATTATATATTTTTATATAGGTATAGAGAGAGAGTATTATTAAATATAATATATTATTATTGTTATTATTAGTATTATCAGTTGAACATAATTAATGGCGCTCTACAGATGTCGACAGGTCTATATTAGCACAGCAGAACTCTCGATATAATCCTGACGGCTTATTTCACCAGTAAAGTTGTCTTTTGCCCTCTCTCATCTGTTTGGCCTAAATCCGCACTGACCGATGCGAAATTTGGACATCCGGTTACGCACAGCTGGATAATACCAGCGTAATGATTTACGTTATTGTCGTTGACCTTTTTCAGTTAAAGAATAATAAATCTCCCTCTAGTGAACCACTTAATCTTAAAAAGCTTAATCTTACAGTATCTCATATTTTCTCAAATGTACATTACGTCATGTGTAGACGTACTAGCAATTTAAAGAACTAGTAACACCAATAATATTAACAAAGATTATACGTTATATAATGCTTCATATATAATTTGTTGATCTGTGTTCTTAGGACAAGGGTATTTTTCTTAAATGTCATGCAAGATATCAAATATTTATTGGGGCACGTTGTCGTGTATTTTAAATGTTACAAATGTATGTAATTTATTAATTACAGGTCCGCCGAACCCCTTTGATCTAAAATAGGCTATTACTTGAAGCACCCCTATATATTTTAAGGTAGGCCTAATATTTCAATAATTTAACAAGACGTTCAGTGTTCACGGTTCTCTGATGTTGTTGAATGGCACGCAGGTAAACTAATAAAATACGTCTATTAATTTTTTTTAAATATTTTTTTGATGTAGGGCCTTTTTCATTACCCCCAGTTTGGGAAAACACGAATTACAATATTTGTCAGTAAAACATTTTCGATGTTTCAAAAATTGATTCGTGACATAGTTGTTTTGTGTTTACATTTTGCTGAAAAGCCAGTTGGATTTTTTTTTGTTTATTTTTGTAAATTATAGTTTTTAGTTGTAAAATGTACAGAATATTCTGGCAACCACAGCTGCAAGTTTTATTTCCTGTAAAAACGACAGTGTGGCAGGTTCCATTGTGACAACATGCCCCGCTATTCTCAGCATGCGTTTATGATCATCAATCATAGCCTATAAAGTCATGTGATGTTGAGACCGTGAGTGTGGGAGGTGCATGAGCCCTCAGAAACACGCTGCTGTAGTTCAGGGACAAACACAACTCTCAGTTCACAGTGACGGGCGCGAGGGACGATTTATATCTCTAGTTGATAAAAGTTTTGACCCTGTCTATGAATGTGAAAGTGCAAGGACCTCGATGTGAATTACCATGGAACAAGAGGAGAGCAAAATCTCGGTGTGGGTATGCCGGGAAGAGAAGCTGGTGTCCGGACTGTCCAGACGCACCACCTGCGCGGACGTGGTGAAAGTACTGCTGGAGGACCAGAACTTACAGCAGCAAGGCTCGATGCTCAGCGGTACTCCACATTCGTACTGTATCGTGGAGAAATGGAGGGGTTTCGAGCGGATTCTGCCGAATAAAACGAAAATTCTTCGGCTGTGGGGCGCATGGGGCGACGAGCAGGAAAACGTGCGCTTCGTCCTGGTCAGAAATGATGCGTCGCTGCCCAACAGCGGACCGAGGAGCGCCGAGGCTCGGGTCGTGCTCAGCAAAGAGAGCCCCAGCACTACCAGAACCAGCATGCCATTTTCACAGGAAAAACAGCGGAGGATTGTGCGGAAGGCGTTCAGAAAGTTGGATAAAATTAATAGGAAGAAAGAGGAGGCTTCCAAAGACAAATCTGCGGAGAAAATGGAAACGCTCGTTCATCTTATTATTTCGCAGGATCATACTATTCGACAGCAGGTACAGCGAATAAAAGAGTTGGACTGTGAAATCGAGAGGTATGAATCAAAAGTTCACTTTGACAGAATGAAAGTACACGGCGTGAACTATGTGCAAGACACGTATTTGCTCGACCAGGGCTTGGATACCGACTCCAGCGCGCATCCGGACGCGTCCTTTGCGCAGTTTGAGGAATACGCGTCACGATGCGACCAAGTCATTCAACTTCAGGAGGAACTAACCGAGAGGGAAGCTCTGATGGAGATACTTACAGGTGAAATACAAGAAGAACTCAACCAAAGGTGGATGAGGCGGCGGCAGGAGGAACTCTCCAACAAAGACGCGGAAAGCACTGGAGAGGAAACGGCTCTCAAGGTGACTTCGGTCCCTGAGGAGCCGGTCCCGGACCTCCTAACAGACAATGAACTCCAATTAGAGGAAGAGAGGATCAAAACACAACTGGATACAAGTTTATACATCGGGCTGCGCTTGAACACCGATCTGGAGACGGTGAAGAGCGACTTGGATATGAGTCAGGAGCTTTTGGACGCAAAGGAACAGGAGCTGAGGGAATTACTTGAAAAGGTTCACAGATTAGACGAGCTGGAAGGGAAACAGACTGAAGACAGCAAAGATGAGGGAGAAACTGAACAATTGCCTTCCGTAGACAATGTTTGGGTGGAGCAGGCGAGGGGACTGTCAAAAACGTGCGCCAATGATGATGATTCGGACACCGGACTGAGTTCAATGCACAGCCAAGACTCGGATAACGCACCTGTTTGCGAGTCACTTGTGTGACACGGACGTACTGCTGTTGATACAACTGAAATCGTAACGCAAACTCAGGGAAAATTTCGCCTCTATAGATTTCAGAAATGTTCTCTCTTTATAAGAGAGGAATGCATGTAAATTATACCAGTGTAGTGTTATGATCGCCTCACTCTCTAATTGCCTCACTTATACACATGGAGAATAGCTTATAAGGTGCAGCTTACCAAAATATAACTAAATAACCAATGCATAGACTGAGAGATGTCCACTGTGTGCTGACTAATGTTATAATACCAACACTATGTATTTGTGTTATGTAGCCTTATGTTTAAATGTTAGAATTAAGAGTTTTGTGGTTTAGTTCATGCAGCTTTGCTCTTCCTAAATGTTGAATATAAGCGGATATATGGAAAAATATGGGAAAATATTGATGACTCATCCTGCACTGATTTTTGTCCAATCAGATGCTCTCTAGAATGAGAATGAACATCACAGTTTTTTGGCTGATGATACTGAAATATGTTGACTATTTAAAAATAAAAGGGACGAGCCTTTTCATATGCCCCGCCTACACTTCCTGTTTTAACAGGAAATGTCAGCACAGGAAAAAAAATCTGAGCTGTAGCAAGGAAAGTCAGTGTTCACTCTGCGGCCATATTTGCAACACCTCCGGGCAGCTATTTCACACATCCAAGAACAAGTCCTGTCTATTTGAAAGGAGGAATCCTGAAATCTCAAAAACTGTTTGCCAAGGTCACAATTAAATAACATATTTCAAATCAGCAACAAAATCTGTCATGAATCGTCCTATAAATGTTGTTTCTTATGCCAAAATAGCCAATGTGCATATGCAGTCCTAAGCGCGAGTCTCAGGTTTCTACCAGAGCTTCTAACGGCAGCTGCAGTGACGCAATGACTTTACCAATCAGCGATTGGCTCTTTTACTTAGAAGGCGGGACATATTCCGCCATATTGTGCGTTGCAGTTCCTCCCATTCATAACTAATAGGAGTGAACGTCTTTCTATATCATTAGTCTTTGGCTGTAGTTTTGTCACATCCATAAACCATGATTTGCTAGTCAGTTTGCAGGTGGTGTTAAGGGGCGGGGCATTCTCCTTTTAGAGAGCATCTGATTGGACAAAAATCTGTGTAGAGCAGGATGAGTCATCAATTTTCTTTGGCCATTTTTACCAGAAGAGTAACATTGCAAATATGTAAAAGTGAATTTTGTCAACGTTTAGCATATAGAACTTCTCAAATTCCCTGTTTACACTAGTGCAGTTTCATTTCACTATGGTTACGCCTGTCATTTACACTACACCGGCGTTTTCAAACCTTGAAAACGGAGACTTTCGATAACGCTGCAGAGCCCATTCTAATTTGAAAACGCCAGGATTGCGTTTCAGTATAAACGGACCAAAAGGGAGACTGCCGTGGCTGCCCACGTTTGCTCTGCGTATCCTTGACGACTGTGTAAACAATAACATTCAGACTGAACTGCAATCTTTGTTGGCTTTGTTGTCATTCTTAGCAGCCATTGTGCAGTTAAACTCTGTATTTTTAATAGTTGCCTCTTTCGCATATAGGTACCTGCAGTGTTTACACTTGTACGCGCATACCCAGTGTGCATGAACGGTCATGTGACGTGTTTTCGGCCGCGTAGATCGTTTCTGAAATGCTGTGGAAACGGCAGTGTAGACGAAAATCGTTTTCAATTTAAAACGCAAAAGCGCTAGTGCAAACGGGGCCTCAAGCACATCAACTAAAAACCACAAAACTCTAATTTTTATTTAATGGAGTCTTTAACTGTCTACGGAATTATTTATTGTACAACATTTAGGCTGATAAAATAGCTGCAATAAGCAGCTGCAATATGCAATAAGTGGAAACCACTTCCATCTTCACCGGGTGATAATTAGAATGATTCACTAAAAGCTTTTACACAAGGAATCAGTTTGCATAACCAGAAAACATTCTGAGCGGTGGGAACTAAAGTTGTGGGAATCAAAAGGTGCGTGCGACGCACGGCTGTTTATTCATACCTTTGAGGAGCTGATGCGCGTGAATCCCTGTTTGCTTACAGTGAAGAGATAGACTAAAGCAATTTTAGTGAGACTGCTCTAATTAAGCTAAACAGTCCTCTAAACATAGTGGAATTTGCAGTTAAGTAGTAATTTCTGCTTAATCTTTTTCTTTATACGCATTCATTTTCTTGTCACAAGGGACCTTTCAGCATCAAATGTATTTTGTGGTTGACTAATTTCACACAATGAATATGATTTTTCCATTGCAACTAATAGCTAAATTATCAAGTGGAATGCGCAAATATGTTTTTTGTTTTTTTTTGTTTTTTTAAAAACCCTTTCATCTCATTTTGTGGTTGCTTTCAAAGTCATTGATGAATTAGAATTAATGTCAACATCAAACTTTCTTGCTGCTGTAGTACTGTAGTCAGATATAGCCTACACTAAAAATATGCCACAAACTGTACATTCACACAAAGTTTCTTAAGTTTGGGCAGGGCATCCATCCAATCCTCAATGCAGCAGTGTCATCGAGTTCAGGGATTCTGTGGTGTATAAAGAGGATTTAAGAGTTAAGCCTTAAATGTGATGTTTAAAAACAGAGGAAGAAAAGGGAAAGAACTGCCCTCCCACTTCATTCTTAATTACGTACAGTTTTAAAACAGATTAATTATGGCATTTGGAAAAGCGCTAGTATGTCAGTACCCTCCAAATTTGCAGATTGTGCAAAAGAGTGTCCATATCTTCAAGTTTTT
Source organism: Elopichthys bambusa (assembly GCA_037101425.1). Taxonomy (NCBI): domain Eukaryota; kingdom Metazoa; phylum Chordata; class Actinopteri; order Cypriniformes; family Xenocyprididae; genus Elopichthys; species Elopichthys bambusa. The sequence goes on from CM074455.1 coordinate 10,324,987, forward strand.
ATCATATAAACAACATCAAATTAAAATTAAAGAGTACTGAAATACCTACACTTCATGATTTTTGCTCTAAATTTGTCAATAAATAATTAGCCATTTAATTTCCCATCATTTAAAATGAAGCAAATCCATCAGAAGTCATATAAAAGAGGGGGAAATTCTGGGTATGGTGTTCTGTTGGCAGCAGTGTGTGTTCTGTGATTAAAGTCGAAGAGGAGGAGGAGGAGGGGACAGATGATAAAGCGCCATTAATCTGGATTGGATTGAACCATTTTGAATAAACAACAGCTCCGATGGGTTTGGAAAAGATTCAAGAACAGCTGGACAAGCAGAGATGCACAGCGTGCCAATGTGGGACAAACACATTCGTGTTGAATTAGGCGTCACACTGAGAGGGCAAAAAGTGACATTCAACAAAACCTTCAGGATTATTCTTGGGATTGCAAGAACTGCTGTATTGTAAAAATGTAGATCTAATGTTTGCCGTTATTTATTGTCCTTTATCGGTCTAAAATAAAAGCAGGGGTTTTGTGATGATAAACCTGTGTGTTTATGGGTTCTGAGCGACACAGGCTCATTACACAAGCATAATTGAGATCACCGGTACAGTTCTGGCAGGATCAAAGACATGCCATTCAAAAAGTCCTTTAAGCACTTTAAATTACAATGAGATGGTAATACAAGAAAGTTCATTTCGCAGGGGCACATTCAATAACCGCTGTCATTCATTACAGGAAGTGATGCGTAAATGATTGGCACATGAAAAAAATGCCTCAAAGGCAAAAAAGTGTGTCAGTTTTGTACTTGGCATCGAAGTTAATGCATGGAATGAGCTGTAATTGTTGTCTTAGATTTAGCTTAGATTACAACTGTGAAACTGACAAATTTGAACTGCTGAGGCTAGATTAAGCACCTATTGTTGCATAGTTGTCACGTTTAACAGGTTATGCAGCTTTTATCACAAGGAATAATACATTTTTTCTTGTTAAGCAACCGTAAGTTTCCAAAGCAAACAATGCAAACAACATCAACAAAACACTTTTTCTTTAAATTTCTTTTAGACACCCATCTCTGTGAAATAGAGATATGTGGTAAACATAACTTGACTTTACGTTGACGTTTTGTTCTACAGTGTAAATTGCACACACCCATAGTAAAAAAAACACATTATGTTCATTTTTAAAAGATGTACATTTTTAATGAGTAACTAGATAAGACAACCCAATCTCACGGCAATTCATATGTATTTTACGAGGTGGCTAATTCGAGTGAGATCGTACAAATTCGTAAGTTTTTTGCTAAATTTGAGTTATTATAGGCCTACGAGTTGCAAAATTGGTATGAATTCATACGAATGACCTACCCCTAACCCTGCCGCTAAACCTACCCATCACTGGGGTTTAGACAATTTGTATAAATTTGTACGAGTGAGGTCGTACAAATTCGAATTAGCCACCTCGTACGTACGAATTGGTCCTGAGATAGCGTTGGATAAGACAGCTTGGGGTGTTCGTGTGTGCAATGTACGTTGTAGAACAAAACATCCTAGTGAAGTTATGTTTACCACAGGCTTTATTTTACTCAAACAGTATCGGGGAATGTTACTGTGACGAGCAGTGCGGGGCGAGAGCCGTGAGAGAACGGCGCGATGCGGCGCGGTGCAATGAAGCGACGACAGTGAAGGACAAGAGAGGACCAGGCCTGGATTTTACTTTATGTTTTGTTATATTTGTATGGCCGGCAGTTGTCCGTGAGGAACTGCTGGCATTTTACTTGTGTTTTGTTGTTTGTTTATTTGATAATTATATTAAAGTTGTGTTCATCATTCGCCGGTTCCCGCCTCCTTCTTCCTGTATCAACTAACCTTACTACAGTTACTTTTAAAAGTAATCCATTACAATATTGTGTTACTCCCTAAAAAGTAACTAATTGCATTACTTAGTTACTTTTAATGGAAAGTAATGTGTTACATTTGTTTTTTAATAACAACAAAAAATTCTATTTTTGGCAAATGTAAAGACCCTTTCACACCGAAAGTGAAATGATTAAGCTTCAGGCTGATCACAAATTTTTCTAAAGTCATTTTTTAGTATGGCTGAATTGGATTATTGAAGGTCAGCAACTGGCAAAGACACTGGCAAATAAAGTGAGATTAAATACATAAAGTATATTTGTGTAATTTGATATATTTAATTATTGCAATATTCTGAGATTGCATTTAATCGTTTTTATTCATTTTGAGGAATGCTGACTCTTTTTTTTTTTTGTGCAAATGAGATGAGTAAATGCTCACATTTAGTCTAGAACTACAATAACCATCATGTTTACACACAACGCGTCTGCACTACTCATAGTTTCTCTCAACATGGAGACAGGAGAGCTGTCAGTCAATACATGGGAAAACAAAGTAACTTGAATTACTTATTTGAAAAAGTAACTCTGATATTTTTATGTAAATTTAAAAATAATGCGCTACTGTTCTAGTTACTTGAAAAAAGTAATCTGATTACATAACTCAAGTTACTCCAACACTGCTCATTTATTGGAAAACCCCATTGGATGAAGGAACTAGGCTTCCAGGTTCTGACGTCATACACACAGCACTCTATTATTACTCTATTTCTCCTGCATCCAACACACTGATTATGAGAACTGATTGTTTGCTTACCATCTAATCTACCCAGACCTTAATATGTGGTCTTGTTAGGAGATGATGAACGATATTCACCTCATCTGTGGCTGGTCATGATATTTTGGCTCATATCAACGGTTAACTCTGTGAGAAGCTTGTGACTCTTTAGTGAAATCATTCTGCAAAAACGATTAAACACAGGTGAAAGGTGCTCTCCTGTACTTCCTGCACCTGCTACGGTGAATTCCTGCTTTTCTGTGATTTTTAATCTGTAGCGAGGCAGCACTAACAGGTTTCAGTGTGTTCGGTTATAATGTCAGCTGATGAACCTGTTATATATTCCGCAGCTGAGAATAAAGCAATGTTAAATTAGTCACAGAGCAAATTTTGGCACACAGGTGCACAGACACACCTGTCTGGGATAGTCTCAGCAAATGAATGGTGAATTTACAAACCTGTTTATACGGAATAGGAATGATAGTGACATAACTGGCAGCTCATTTATGGTGAAACATTATATAATATCTGACAAGAGTTCAAACTGACCAGCTATATTATTAAAAAAGAAAGATGAATGTTTCTTAGTCAGAATGAACACTAGGACGGCTCTACATGAGTGTTTCAGAATACGCTGACTGAAAAGCTCTGTAATTGCTATGACACACATGCACACGTGGACTGACAGATTGAGCGGTGAAATCTCTCAGAGACATTATATGACCTCATGTGACTTGCACAAGAAGATTACAAATAATAGTTTCCTAAGGCAATGCCTTAAGAGAAGATTAAGATCGGCCAGTAGCAAAGTTTACTTAAATTCCAAACACAACGCACACAGACGGTGAAAATATTAAAGCTGCCAGAGAATCTGTCCCACCTGGCTATCACTCAGAAAGATTAGTTCATTTCCACCCATTCTGCTATGTGACGTGGGATTTTTTAACATCACTTCACATTGTATCAGGACTAACAGAGTATTTCCACTCAAATTATGCTTGGAACACTGTTGTAAACAAAATAGTATTATAAAAAAAATAGTATAATAAAGATGCAAGAAACACAAATACAAAAGACGAGAAACAACTGACTGCGATCACATGGGTCAGAATGCATAAATATTTCAATTAAAATCAAAAAATGTTTTAACTGTATTTTGAAGCTGGGAAGAGATGGTGGGGGAGGGATTTGTAGAATCAAGAGGCCGTCCAAAATAACGTGTGAATTTCACAACATTTGACCACAGTGATTTACAGTAAAGGAATGTGAGTTTGTAATAAGGATTACTCATTTACAAAAGGTAAACACATCTGGCCCGTTGCCTTGACCCCAGTGACAGCCAAAGACAAACCCATTCGATGTGGAAACTTGTTCTAGCTGAGACACAATGTTCCTCAGAACATGTTTTTGAGTTCAACTGCTATGCATTTTAATCGTTCCTGTAAAGATGCTTTATTAGACAGACATCTTTGACAGTGCAACGTTTAAATATGAGTCTCAAGACCCTGCGATGGGCAACATCAAAGATGTCCGTCTAATGGCACAGGTTAAAATTTTAAAAAGCTTGTTTTGAGTCCCTCTCATGTTCCATGTCGCAGCGCATCAAAATGGCAAACTTTACAGTTTAGGGGCCAGTTTTTGCGTTTAAAAATGTGAGATGCAGGAGAGTGGAATGAATAAAACAAGGTCTAGGGATGTGTTTTTTTAAAAGTTGAACTACTAACTTGAATGCTGCACGTTTTGCTGCAAAAGATGTCTGTCTAGCACATGTTTACATAGAAAAACAATGGAAAAGCAGTGCAGTGAAATGCAAAAACGCAACACGCGAGGCAGTTGAATTAAAAAAACACAAGGTCTAGACGTATTTTCAAAGTTTTTTAGAACGCTGTCATGCGCAAGATGCCGCAAAAGACAAAAAACGTGAATGGTTACCAGCAGGGTCTTGAAACTTGGGCCCGGTTTACACAGAACATGTTTTTGCTGTTAAAAAAGGCTAGTTGCAGGCCAGTAGAACGGAAAAAAAGCCTAGTGACGCATTTTTTAAAAGCTGAACAACTTTTATTTTGAGCGTGAGTTTTTAGGATGCCGCATCAGGCAATGGTTAAAGACGTCCATCTAGCATGTATTTACATTGAAGAAACAATGGAAAAGTAGTACAGTGGAATGAAAAACGCGTTTGGTGTGAATGGCCCCTCAATCCGCTTACAACTTGACACAGTGTCTTAACAAAATGGCGCTCATGTGAAACTCTAAGCAGCACAATAGTCAAAAACATCCATCTAGCGCATGTTTCCATAAAACAAATTTTAAAAAGCAACTTAGTGAAATGCACTGCTCCTTATAGAGAACGATGTGATTGCAAGCAGACTGAGTTAAAGGCTTAGTTCACCCAAAAATGAAAATTCTGTCATTAATTATTCATCTTCATGTCGTTCCACACCCGTAAGACCTTCGTTCATCTTCAGAACACAAATTAAGATATTTTTGATGAAATCCGTTGGCTCAGGGAGGCCTGCATTGACAGCAAGATAATTAACACTTTCAAATGCCCAGAGAGCTACTAAAAACATATTTAAAACAGTTCATGTGACTACAGTTCAACATTAATGTTATAAAGCAAAACAAAATAACGACTTTATTCAACAACATCTAGTGATGGACGATTTCAAATCACTGCTTCATGAAGCTTTGCAGCTTTACAAATCTTTTGTTTCGAATCAGTGGTTCAGAGCGCGTATCAAACTGCCAAAGTCACGTGAACCATTAAAATTTCGAAACATTTTGAAACACTTATGACGTAACAAAGCCTCGTTTACTGAATTCACCTGACTTTGGCAGTTTGATACGCGCTCCAAACCACTGATTCGAAACAAAAGATTCGTAAAGCTTAGAAGTCGTTATTTTGTAATTTGTGGTTTCTCATCGCTTCATAACATTAAGGTTGAACCACTGTAGTCACATGAACTGTTTTAAATATGTTTTTAGTACCTTTCTGGGCATTTGAAAGTGTAAATTAACTTGTTGTCAATGGAGGCCTCACTGAGCCATCAGGTTTTATCAAAAATATCTTAATTTATGTTCTGAAAATGAACAAAGGTCTTACAGGTGTGGAACAACATGAGGGTGAGTAATAAATGACAGAATTTCATTTTTGGGTGAACTAATCCTTTAAGGACCTATCAGCCTGTGCCATCTAGAGTTTCATGACAGAACTTTGTATTATCATTTGTATTATCTTTGTATTATATATTTTTATTTATTTATTTATTTTAAATCGCCTCATCTGCCATCTTGAAATTTTTACTCTGCTTGTCGCAGTGCCTTCTGGGAATGCTTTTTCTGTGCGGGATACATGCAGTGCTATTGCTTCATTCGATAGTGCAAAGGGACAGTTGATCAAATATATTTTAGGTAAAGGTTAAAGGATCAGTCGACAGTATATTAGCATTTATAGTGCTGTCAGCACAGCTGATATGAGGACAAGCTGATATCACGAACACTTCCTCTGTTTTCCCAGAGCACCTGTGCCTGACGCCAAGCTCCGTTGAAACTGAAAACACACAGGGTGGAGGAAAACTCAAGAGGCATTTAACAGGTTTTCAGCAGAACAAGTCGGGACACCTGCTGTGGGAAAATGAATTTACTTCCACTTTACCTGTCACCGACTGTAATCTCAAATCAGAACAGCTAATCTTACCCTGTTTGCAACTTGGCAGACAACAATGATGCAAGCATTCTTAATAGTACTGTATTAAAAAAACAGAGCTAAAGGCAAGAGACTGAGATTCTGAGGACTGTTTCACATAGCATGCATTGAACCCTCATGTTTTTGTATACTTCATGCCAAATATGAATAAATGGTTTGAAGGATTAGCTAATTGCTCTTGCATTAGGCGGGACATCCTTCATCTGACCCTGAGGTGAAGCAAATAAGTGCATGCTGACAGATGACATGTTTATTGTGTTCACGTAATCACATGCATTACATCTAATTGTGGTTTTGATCACATGAACAAAGAATTTGGATATAGCTATTGAAAAGAAAAAACGAACAAACAGATTTGTATGCTAAATCCAATCATTAATTAACTCATGTAATCTGTCTGGTGAAACAAAACCGATTTTTTTCTCAGACTGAAGATGTGCTTCGCAAGACTGAGACAAAATGAACATATGTGCCAGATGCTCATTTTAACACTCATGCATCCCATAATATGAATCTCAGGAAGCAGATGGCTTTTCGCCCTTTCCTGCAAAATGTTTCCCAAATACATTGACGAAAAAAGAGGAAGAGAAAACTGGGAGTGTGTGTGCAGGTTATTTTGAAAGAGAAAACCAGAATTTCTCTTTCAGGCTCGTTACACCTGGTTGTTGTCGGTTTTCTTTCCAAAGAACCTGCACAATCATGAGGTTATTTAGAGGGGAAAACTTAAGAGTTATTAAACTTTTGACCTTTTTTGTTTACCATGTCTGTAGTTTTGAACCGTCTTTAGATGCATTTTACGCATAGATTATATTGTTTTACTTTTGTCCCAAAACCCACTTTTAAACTTAAAATATGATTATCCATCAAAAATACATTTATTACCTACATTACTTATATATGAATTATAAATGTCAAGTATATAAATATACATTTAAATCATTAAAAAAATCATGCCACAACAATTTAGCCACTAATGAACTTTTTTGTGGTGGAATTTTTGTAATTTAAATGCTTGTGATGAAAATTAGACATGTGAGAAGAAAAAGAAAAGTTATATATCACATGTAAACAGATTATTTAAATGTGTGTCATTTCCAATCAAGCTGTAATTTTGCCAAAATATTATTTGCATAAAATGCTAGCTGTGAAATTATCCTCAGCAAGGCAAAGGAGTCAGCCATTTTATTTCAAAAATGTTCAAAAATGTAATTTCCAAAATCATCATTTCAATCACAGAATGGTATTAAATCTTACACTGCAAAAATGCTTTGCAAAACATGAGTTTGTGTCTTGTTTCTAGTTTAAAAATCTAAAAATTATCAATAAAGTAGCATTTTCTAGACAAGTAAAAATTGTCAAAGAAAAAATAAGTCAAAATTAAGTTAGTTTTTCCTTAAAACAAGCTAAATAATCTGCCAATGGGGTAAGCAAAATAATCTAATTTCAAACCGAAAACAAGATTATTTTGCTTACCCCACTGGCAGATTATTTTGCTAAGGAAAACAAGACAATTTTTACTTTTTTTGATCATTTAATTTTTAGATATTTGGACTGGAAACAGGACAAAAAACAAGCATTTTTGCAGTGTAAAACATGATTAAGCATTATAAATACATAAATTATTACATTTAAAACTATAATCGCATAAACAGAGTAAAATAAATTTCAATATATACTGCGTGAAAATGATTTCAATAAAGAATTGTAAATTACATATAAATTATAAATTTTAATTATATAAATCTGTGTCATTTCCAATCAAGCTGTAATTTTGTTGAAATTATACAAAGAATATTATTTAATTGTGTGTATTAAGGATACATAAAATGCTAGTTGTGAATTTAGCCTCAGCAAGACAAAGGAGTCGGCTATTTTATTCCAAAAAAATGTATTTCCAAAATCATCATTTCCATCACAGAATGGTACTAAATCTTAAAATATGATTAAGCATCATAAATACATGAATTATAACATTTAAAACTGTGATCATATAAACAGACTGAAATAATTTCAATATGTATTATGTGAAAATGATTTTATTGAATGTTTATAAATTACATATTTTAATTATATTAAATATGTGTCATTTCCAATTAAGCTTAAATTTTGTTGAAATTTTTCAAAACTATTATTTCATTTTGTGTTTTAAAGGATACATAAAATGCTAGTTCTGAATTTAGCCTAATAGTAAGACAAAGGAGTCGGCTATTTTATTCAAAAAAATGTTAAAAGTGTAATTTCCAAAATCATAATTTCCATCACAGAATGGTATTAAGGGTTAGTTCACCCAAAAATGTAAATTCTGTCATTAATTACTCACCCGCATGTCATTCCAAACCCGTAAGAAAGGTAGTAAAGACATTGTTGCATCGAAGAAATTGTTGAATAAAGTCGTTTTGTTTTAGCGCACAAAAAGTATTCTTGTTGCTTCATCACATTAAAGTTGAACCACTGTAGTCACATGAACTATTTTAACAATGTCTTTACTACCTTTCAGGGCCTTGAAATTGTTTATAGGGAGGTCAGAAAGCTCTCGGATTTCATTAAAAATATCTTAATTTATGTTCTGAAGATGAACGAAGGTCTTACGGGTTTGGAATGATGTGAGGGTGAGTAATTAATGACAATTTTTGGGTGAACTAACCCTTTAAACACAATACTTCATTAGAAATGTGCTGGAAATGACACGGTGGTGGAAACAGAGGAAAGTAAGACTCACTTAAACACTGCTATCAAAACCTTCATAGAGATGCCATAGACACCTTCTTCAGGGGCGGAAGCTCATAAGCCTCAAGCAAGTGATCAATAATTAAGCCCTCTTAGCTTTTAAACACAGTCTGGGCAGATGTTAACGTGTTCCTAACATATGCTGTCAGAGCCACTTCTGAGAACAGCAAGGAGACAAATTACATCCCGAATGAAGCCCCCAGACCAAGACATCCCTTTAGGGCAGATCACCTCTCATCTGTCCCGACCTGAACAACATGAAAACTGACCTTCGACCAAATAAAAGCCCCTAAACACAACATAGCATGCTTTAAACAGGCTGAATTTATGCACTTGACTTCCGTTAGGCCTTCAGGCAAAACATTGACAAAAAGCCAAATGATCTGGATAGCTCTGGAAACTGGATCATATCGGAATGAGTCAGAGTTAAATTCATCGTAAATGTTTGACTCTATTCTGGTGGCTTTCATTTTCATTTAAACAAAACAAGGTGACTGCAAGATGCAAACACGTCCTAGGATCAAAACCGATTTTGGTGTTCCCACGCTTTGTCAGCACAAACAATATCTTTAATGGGTTTCTCGTGATGAAATATAAATGGTGCGTCGCATTAATGAGCGCATTAGAGAGAGGAGGAAGTTCAAACGGACAGGGATGTTTCTCAAATACAAACAAAGCTGACCTCTGTGTGCATTCAGATTTCAGAGGAGCAGCAAACCTTATGGCTTTGATCCTGAACTAGCGGCTTTCAGCCATTACAAGGTCATGGAGGTTCATTCAAAGCATTCCTCGACTTAATAGGTCACTACGCTAATAGATTATGTGGAGATGGGTGGGAGCGGGTTGACACAGGTATGCAGTGTCTCACAGGGGTTGTGACGCTCAGAGCACAGAAAGCAAAGGCCCTTATGTGCAATGTACTATGGAAGAATTTCTTGTATAGTAGCAAATGCATTCGACATTCTTAATAGAAAATATTTTTTCCTCTGCTAAAATATATAGGTTTGGTGTTTCACAGTGCAACAGAAAAGTGCAGCTTGCAAACATAAAAATCCCATTATTTTACTCAAATAGAGCTCATATGCTTCAAACTTCTTATATATCATATGTAAGGAATAATTGATGATGGGCCGTTGAATTATTATATTACTTGGTTGTGCATCATTTTCTAATAATTCAACAGACCGGAGTCAATTATTCCATTCATACTACGGTTACCACTCCTCAAAACATTGTTCAGATGTTGTATTTCAAGACATTTGTCAGGTTTTTATGCTTAAGAAATGAGTCCTACACACGAGCATTTTAAGCATATCATCCCACGCCTCCATTGCTTATTCCAAAATGTAATTTTAGAACTAGTAACGGAGACTTGAGCCTTGATAGGAGGCTAATGCAGTTATTAATGCAGTTGAGAGAGAGAGAGAGAGAGAGAGAGAGTGAGAGTCTGTGCGTCTCTCAACAGTGTTCGGGAGCAGCATCTCTACTAACAGAAACTGTAAATGTATCTGCTTCAAGAACAGCGCTAGAGATAAATGTCATGTAGCTTAAGTTGCTCAACTCTTTAACTCATGAAACCGTCAGAGCAGAGCTGAAATCATGTTTCTGTGCGAATGAGTGTATATAAGTCCAAACTGTATATGTGCGTTTGAGTGGGAGAGAGAGAGCGGGAGAAGTGTGTGTGCTTTCCGTGCATGATAAAACGTAATTTTGTGGCAAAAAAACATGGAAATAATTTGTCATTGTTGTTTACTATATTTATTTGCTTGGTCGGTGTTGTTGTGGGTTTTTTTTTTTTTTTTTTTTTGCTATTGTAGGCTGTATTTGGAATAACTCAAATAATTTGCTGAAGTGATATGGACATGTGATGCGGTCAAGCCCTGCCTCGAACTACCTTAGCCATGCATTTTCCTGAAAATAATTGCACACCTTAGAACATTCTTCAACCAATCAGATTCAAGCTTTTAACAGTCCTGTAGTATAAATTAATATTTAATATTTATACATGTTCAGAAGTTTGTCAGTTTGTCAAAAATCCTACAGACCCTAAACTATGGCAATGTATGATCATTTTCATATTAATCTTTTTGAATAAACATAAAATAGATTTTTTTATACCTATGACCAATGCCAATATATCAAGTTTTACACTGTATCATAATTTTTTTAATTAGGCTAAATATTTTTTGAGCCATTTACAGCCCTTTATGGAATTATAGTTCCCTATTATTATTCCCTAATATATATATATATATATATATATATATATATATATATATATATATATATATATATATATATATATATATAAATAATATATTTTTATATTTTATATATATATATATTTTTTTTTTTTCTTCAAATCAATGTTGTGACTCATCTCAGAGCTGGTGAAAAGCTTCAAGACTTTACTGAGAAATTTTCTGAAATCTGAAAACATGAAACCACCTAGCAGCCACTTAAGAGTCTAGCAATCACTTAAAACAACCTAGTAACCACCCAGAACACCATATAACAACCAGCAAGCAGCCACTCAGAACAACCTAGCAACCATCCAGGACACTGTTAACCGCATAAGGACTCACACAGAATGCGTCTTTGCTTTGAAAAACGTGAGACGCGGGCAGTGGAATGGGAAAAAAGGTCTTGAGACACGTTTTTTTTTTTTTTTTTTAAGTTAAACTGGTTTTAAGGTTGTGTGTCCAGCAAAGCGTTTTAGCCAGCTGAAAACGCTAGGCGCTCTGCTTAAACCGCCTATCTGTGAGCGCTTGAGCTGCGCCGCGATTTTTTTTTCAGTTGAGACGCTTTGTTGCTAAGATACGGAATATCCGCGGCACTGTTACTTATATCTGATTTTGCAGGTCATTTGTTTCAGACTAAAAATTTTGACACAATGTGTAATACTTGCTATGTATGTTCGGAGACCAGTTACTCAAAGTTGAACATTCTTCAACTCGAGGCGACCAGTAAAAAATGTCGAGTTCTTAGCAGCGCTTGAGCGTGAAAAAGACGGTCAGCGCCTCGTTACACTCCTGGCGTTTAAAAAAAGTGGCGCTCCCATTGAAAACTATTGGAAAAGTACACCAACCGCTGGAAAAGACACTTTGGTGGACACATGGAGCGCCACGATTTAAGAATGCCGTGTCAAGCCCCGGGTATACTTCGGCCGTCCGCGTTCGTGCACCAACCGCATGACGTAATTTGTCATGCGGAGGGCTTGCGTTGCACGTGCGACAGCGCATGCAGGACAGAAGAGTCCACTAGGTGGCAATACGCACAGTACCGAAGAAGAGTGTGTAAAGATAGTGGGTAAAAATTCAAAAACAAGACGAGTAAACTCAGAAGCATGCCTTCATCATTTTTGATTCCTGTTCTCTTGGTGTATCTTCTGAACTATGTTGCAATGGTGGATGCACTATTTTTCTTCTCCGATCCTGCCCAGCGAATGTCCCGTTGATGGCACGATGTCTGGTAAAGAGTATAGAAAAAAATTGTACTGCGCATGTGTCGAACTCGGTCATCCATGCGCATCCGTGGTTTAGTATACTTTGAATGATGTGCAGACGCGTCTAGACGCAGAAAGTAAAGTATACCCAGGGCTTCATGGGGCTTTCACACAGGACGCGGTATGCGCTACGCTCGCCGATGGGTTCAGCGCAGCCCTTCAGATAAAAAGCGATTTGCGCTACGCTAGCCAGAGCACACTAGGCAGAGTTTTCCAAACTTGTAGCAGGAGTTCTATACGTCTAATCATTTGATTGTTGTTCCACCTTTCAGTCAGCAGCAAAGTATATGTCCCGTGCTAAAAAGCGAACGCTAGCACTAGCCCTGCTTGTAAGAAGAAGAAAGAGAGCAGCTCTTGGCAGTGTCTGTCATGTCTCCATGACACAGATTTTCTCCCGATGTCTCTATACGACCAGCAAACTTGTATCGTATAGCTCTGGAAATTCCAACACAGACAACAGCTGTTCATCCATTTTGCTTTCCGATTGTTTGGATGCCCCTTTGCTATTGGTCGTGCAGGTAATCGTCACAGAGCGCAGCGGCAAAAGTTGAACTATTTTTAACTTTGACCGTGGCATGCACGCTTTGGTCGACGCAGCAACAAACCGTCCTCGCGCGGCACAAGAAATAAATGGGTTTCGCAGCGCATACCGCGTCTTGCGTGAAAGGACCTTCATGCGCGAGAGCGTAAGGGTCATCCGCCTAGCATGTTTACATAGAAAAACCGTGGAAAAGTAGCGCATTGGAATGGAAAAACGCATTGGGTGAACGGCCCCTAACAATACACTAACAACACTCAAAACACCTTAGCAACTGCAGAGCAACACCGTGAAAACCACCCATAACACCCCAATTATGAGCTTTATATGAAAAGCATCAAAAACATTCTCTGCATGGTCTAATGCTTCTTGTTTAATTTGTGTATGTTGTAGTAAACAGCGCCATAAAAACCTTTTCAGTTTTAGTCAGTGAATAATATTCAGTTTAAAGTTAATTTGAGTCATTAAAAATGCTTTGAATGGGTAAAGAACTGAAATACTGCCAAAATCTAACAAGACTAATGACAAGACTATCTCGGGATAATCAATCACTTTTCACACAAGCAGTGTGTGAATAAAGCCCTTCTTACGCTGCTCTTCATGTTGATTTAGCAGTAAAACACGTTGAGAATGGCACACTATTACAAATTCACCTTGCCATTGATGTCAAAGTGTGTGTGAACGTGGAGCGTTTGAGGACTGAATCTATATGCTCACTTGCAAACAGAAAAAGGCCTTCAAGGGCTATGAAGCGGGGCAAACAGAGGAGATAAACAACATTTCAGAGAAAAACAGAAACCGGCTAATCCACTGTTACATGACATCAGTGCATGGCTCGTTCGTGTGTGTCGCTGTATATTTAAAACTAACACCTCAGATAATTACAGGGCCGTGACGCTCAGACACTTTATGACACACCCACGCAAAAGCACACACGCTCTCACATTCAGAAAAAAAAAAAAAAAAAAAAAAAAAGAGTTGTTTTTGTCTCTCGTCACTGTACTCCTACTACCAACCTCTTACTGGAGGAGGTCGTGGATCTACAGCAGAGAGGCCTGTGGGACACAATAGATCCACACTGTTAATTTAGTCTCTAACAAGCACAGCTTTTAATTTCATTGAAATATACACAGTATTAAAAACGCTACCTTGATTTGACCTGAATATTATCTCACAGACATTCAAAACAATCATCTTTGATGCTCTGAAGTAGGATCATTGCTGTTATGCAGTACCTTTTGAAATCTTGTAAAAAAAGATAGCCTTGTGTGATAATTTAAAGAATTTCTTTAAATGGATACACTTTTAAAAATGTATTGTGGTTAAGCTTAGACACAACTTATATAATATATTGCTAATTGATTAAGCATATGGATTTTTTAAACAATGGCAAGAAAATTAAAGGCACAGTATGTAATATTTTTGGATTAAAATATCCAAAACCGTTGGTGCTGATAGCCTCGTGGGCAGCAACGGCATATAGCGCCATTGTGCTTCGGGGCAACCTGCGTACGAGTCCTGGCTCGTGGATTTTTCCCGATCCCATCCCACCCTCTCTCTCCCACTTCGCTTCCGTTCTGCTTACGGTCCAATCATAATAAAGGCAAAAAAAAATAAATTTAAGAAAAAGATACCAAAAAAAACACTAGAACAATGTTATATATTTTGTTGACTTGTGTACTTAGATTATCCCAAATATTTCCAACAATATTTAAATCAAGAGAAATCAACAATTTTAACCAGTGTAATAGCCCATGTCAATGACGTCATATCTGCGCTACCCTCGATTTCTAGTTTTACTTCTGTAGAAACCATGTAAACACCAAAGACACTTTAATATGTTTTGTATTTTTATTAGACAGGTGAGCAACTGTTTGGATACATTCATCGACAGAAAACTAATCACTGTTATATAGTTCAATACGGTTAGTTTTATTGTTTAAATCTCGTTTTATTTACTTTTTAGCGCGAGTAACATGTTTGTACCATGCCTCTGAGACAATGCTATTCTGTCAAGTGGCAGATAACTTTCAACACATTCAAATGTATTTAGTACAATTGTTTTGACCAAGTAAAACAGCACTGCATTACCCCACAATTTTAATTTGTCAAATAAAAAAATGCGAATTTAAGTGATCAAATGTATTTAAGCATAATAAAACCGCAAAGTAAAATGTCCTGGGCTCTCGGCCCCGCCCTGCTTTATACCAAGCTAATAACGTTAATAAAACTTTAAATGAACATGATTTCTGCCTGAGTCCCACTGGACTTCTTTCCATTTGCTGTGGAGGTGAAGATGACAACTCCCATGATGCTCATTCACAGCATCATCAAGCTGCGCCTTTGTTATTGTTTTGAATAAGTGGCCTCTAGCGGCTAAACTTACATACTGTGCCTTTAAAATGATTCCTAACAGGATGGAAATGGATGGATGGATGGATGATTAGACATGATTCTGGCATGAAAATGTACTGCAGTACAGATGATATTTAGAGAAGTCCAGTCAGGACAGGAGCTCTGAGAAATTAAAAAGACAAGAAGCCATAAAGTTTATTATGAATTAATCTTTTATTAAATTACTATAAAAGCTACATTAAAATATGGACATTCCATAATTATTGATGGAATAGTCCGACAAAAAAAAACAAAACAGGTAAATTCATACATTAACTTTCACAAAGTTCGTAGTGCACATTAGCAACATCGTCAGAGACTTTAAAGGAGGATTCAGACAGGGCCTGATTTAATTGTCAAATGACAGTTTCATTGATGTGACAGTTCATTGACAGTTATGAAGTGAGCACACCTTGTTCCATATCGAGTCCCACGTGGTCTCAAATCAGCGGCGATTCTCGCACTTGACTTGTCATTGGGCATGTGATGAAGTTTCTCTCGTTCAGCGATGGACGCTGTGTAGACACATGCCTGTGTTTAAAAACACAAAGAGGCAGTTAGTCAAGGTGTGGGTCAAAATGACTTTCAGAACAATAATTGCAGAAACAGTCCTATGTACCTGCCCAGGTCATGGTTCACTTACGAATTTGAATCTGCAACAAGGTTTAAAATATTGAGCGAACATGCCTCAATGAATTGCATAACTAAAATTACATCCAGTATAGATTTAAAACCACAAGGGAAATAATGCACATCTCATGTATGTAGCCTAACGTGAACTGCTAAATTATAACAGCCAGCTGTAACAACTGCTCTTATGGGCCCTGCAGCTTGTGCTCTACTAAACTGAGCACTAAAAGCATGAGCTGTTCTCAGCTAAAGTCACCTCAGGCAACAAGAGCACTCTCGTCCTTTATTGTCTCGCTCTTGTCTCTCAGGAGCGCTCAAAATACCACTTCGCCCTGCTGTGCCGCTCACTTTGGTACTGTCTGAACAACATCTTGCACTTAAAATCACTCAAAAAATAATTATGTTCAATGAACCTGCTTTGAATGAAAAAGTCTTTTCAACTACAACAAAAATTGAATGGAACCAAAAATTTGAATGGATCTGTTCTAGTCTTGTATAAACTGAAATTCATTCAGTTATACCTGCTAGATACTGTACAATCAATATGAAAATGAATATGCTTGACCACAGCATATTTGACCATGTGCACTGCCTATGGTCCTCTAATGAAGACATTAGTAGAAAGTATTACTAATATAATATTAATAACATAATATGTATTTGAAATACTATTATTACTGAATATTATTTAATTGTAATGCTAGAATTGACCAGACTCAGTATCGGCCGGCTCCTGCGTCAGCATCACACGCTACATGGTGCTCACGTAACAGCGTCGGCCAATACAGAGTATGCGTTCTGGCGTAGAACCCGGAAGCGCTGCACTGTGTTTACAACGTAAACAGCGTTGGAGAGTGACAGGGTAGAGAACAAATTGTTAAAATAAAATAATTATTTTTGTTTTGTCGCTTCATAACATTAAGGTTGAACCACTGTAGTCAAGTTGACTATTTTAACAATGTCTTTACTACTTCTCTGAACCTGGAATGTGGTAATTATGTTGCTTTCTATGGGAAATTTTAAAAAAACTGGGATTTCATAAAAAGGTCTTACGGGTTTGGAACGACATGAGGGTGAGTAATTAATGACAGAAATATCATTTTTGGGTGAACTAACCCTAAAAGTGTTTTCTATCCAAAGAGCATAACACAAGCCCAGTGGTGGTTAAACGGCGTGCTAAGCATACTTTCAGATTAAAAATGCTATATCACAATGTGTCTCTTTCAAGCTCCCCAGCTCCGCTGTACAGCCTGAGAGCTCTGCAGTCTATCATATGCAGCAGTTACTGATGGGAGTATGTGTGCATCCTTATGGACCAGCTGCTTCCCACCACACACTCTCTGGTTGTGTTTAAGCAGATTATACTGAAGAGTTTAGCCATGCTGGATTTAGCCGTTTGTCGGTTCTGTGAGGTGCAGAAGGCATTGAGACGGAGCAGTCTGGTGGACAATGGAGGTGTAGAATGGCCAGAAATACTGATCTCATAGGGTCTTGAGGGACAGAAATAAGATCCGACGGCCATTAATTCACATATTCAAACAGATTTGACATCAGTGATGCAAATGCCATTGGTTCTTATGTGTAAGATTGAGTATACAAAATAATTCTCCTCTACTTCTCACACAAACCTATTCTACAGCCTAAAAATAATTAAAATGTAGTGCAGGGTTGTATTTACAACTTTTATGGTGCTTTTTTGAGCAGCGTGAACATGCTTCATAATTTCTCCTTTTGTGTTACACGGAAAAAAGTAAGTCATATGGGTTTGGGATGACATTTTTGGGTGCATACTCTCTATAAATGTGCTAGACAGCTGCTGTTGGTTAAAAGGATGTGAAAAAAATGGAAAGGCTAGCAAAGACCCAATTTAAGCACCTTTGCAGATGATGGGTTTACCAAATATCTACAATTCCTTGGTTCATTAGCAAAAGAACCTTACTGGCCTCTTGACAATGGACAGCATTACATTGCCCAAGTGTGAGTGAGACATGAACGTATGTGAACAGGTTGGAATGAAGTGACAAAGCCCTTAAGACAGAGCATGAAAAGAAGAACAACAACCTACAGAGCTATGTAACTGCTTGAATACCAGACATCACACAAACAAAATTGCCATTGGGCCCAAAACTCAGAGCATATTAAAAATATGGCATTTGTGTCATTTAAATATGGGAAAAAAACTGACATTTTTAGTATTCTGAAATATTTAAATATGCATGCTGTCATTAAAGCAAATACTAAGAAATAAAGTAATCTTAAAAAATAAATATATAAATAAAATATAGCTGCGAGCAGCACTTATTGGGGTTCAAACGCTTTAAGGCCTTTAAGCACATGCGTAAAAGCTATTATGATTTATTTAGCAAGCATGTAACCATCTAAATCATAAGTGGAAAATACCATTTACAGTCATTACAGGCCATTTATCATAGGAAATATATGGTTTTTACACATTTTTAACAGTTATAGCCCTATAGGGCTGAGAGTCAATCAGGCCCAGTGAGTTTTGTTCCGATCGGCCTCCGTTAACCTTGTCTGATAGCTGCTCAAAGTTCATTAGCCGATGGCGGACATGTTTTCTGAGAAACATCAATGTCCTCATAGACAATCATGGCACCTTGGACAAAGACACTGCATGCCAATTTTCAAGTAAATCGGACTAACGGTGAAGTAGTTATAGCCATTTTCATGTTTTTTCCTGTTATAGCGCCACCAAGTGGCCAGTCGCCACATCCTTTTTCACGCGGTGACAGAATGAGCTCTTACATAGGTGTGCTGAGTTTAGTGAAAAAATCTCATTCCATTCATGAGTTATGGCCATTTTAGTAAAAGTGGCTCCAGCCACTTCGAACGTTTGGGCGGCCCATGGGGACCGTGAAACGAAATGTCAACTTTTTTTGATAATTATTGACAATCAGACTCCAGAGAATCTTGCTGCACTTGTCTGGTTCCACTCGCGCCAAAAACCTAGGACTAGTTCGCAAGGATTCCAACGATATAAGACACTTGACCCTCCGGCCTAACGGTTTAAGAGTTATGAGCCATTTTGCTGCTGTAGCGCCCCCGTCAGGCCGATCGGGGTGAGCTGACAATGACGTTGTTGATGGTGTGAATACTACCAGCCCTCAAAGTTTCAAATCTCTATGACTTTACGGTTTGGTCTGCCCGATCACTTTTAGGGGAGAATGCTGATCCTTGGAAATTTTAACAATTACAATAGGGTTTCAGCGCTGTGCTTGAACCTCTAATAAAAATAAAAAAATAAATAAAAGCATGCACAGTAAAAGCTTTTCACTAATGGGCTCAAACTTTTGGACCCTGTAGATGTAATTGGGACTCCACTAATTATCAATATCCATGCTTAAATTACACTTAGGTGCCTAAACTCATTTAGTATTCATGTGGTCACAATGAGAGTTCGCCTGAATAGTGGTTTTGGTGGACCTTGTACTGTACATTTGAGAAGCCATTAACTACCTTTGACAAAGCCAGAAACTGCTCCTTGGGTCAGTTAAAGATATGCAAACACATTCAAACAATTCAAACATAACTGCACTGAAGAATTACATATATGAACTAAAGTGAAGTGAATGAAAACATTAAATACTCTTCAAAGGGTTTAAGCTTAAAATAGCAATATATATATATGAATGTGCAGAAAGAGAAAGATTCTTGACAGAAACTTGAAGTGGCATCTTTACACCTCTTCAAAAGTAGTACATTTCAGCACACTGATTGTGTGCAGTGTGTGTGTGTGTGTGTGACAGAGAAAGATCCAGACCATTCCTCTCGGTTGGGAAATATTTGCATAGTTAAAGAATATGAAATGGCCAAAGTCCAAAGACCCGCACTCCTCATTTAGTATCACAAACCTCACCAAAGGTCCAACCTTCATTTCCATTAATACAGATATTAACTTTACATAACCAACATTTAATATTTATATAACTGCTCTCTTGCAAAACATTAATCTACCTTTTACTATAGAATATTTTAGCTAAAAACTAAGGAAGAATGGCACGTATCAATCCCAGATAAGGCAAACCCAGAATTCACTGCAACAAGCTTTTTGATTTCATTCAAATCCTAAAAGTATCAATAAAACATTCTCAATTTAGACCCAAATAAAAACGTACTTTCACTCAATATACTGTATGTGTGTGTGAAATTGTGCATATTAACAGCTATTAACTGTGCAGTAATTATGTTTACTACAGTACTGTGTTGTCATCTTAGCAACATGCTAATGTTAAACTGGAATAAAATAGTCAAGTGACCTGTGCATTTTGAGTTGTCGCCTAGAGTATTTTTAATCAGACATGAAGTTAATGGCTACTAGTCTTTGGAAAAAAGCTAAACTATTACTCACCTGTCTAAGTTATATTTAAAACAAATGAGTGACCATACATTTTAAAAACTTCGCACGGACTCGGGTTTCTGATGGAACAAGATGGAAAAACATTCCCCAATGACTCGCTCTGCTGGGACAGACACAGACTTCTAAACAGCAGGGTGATGCTGGGAAATCAGGAGCTAACCTATGAATAAGTAAACGCCACTCTGGCTCTATGTTGTTAATCATGGGAGTTCATACGACACGCACTTCCCTTGGGATTTGATCCTACCACATCTTTCCTCAGTGTTGTTTATGCAATATCTATAGCACAGCCACCAACACGGTCACTTGAATCTCTATGCGATCAGATAAGATCAGCAGTTTCCTGATCAACTTTCTTATTTACGCTCACTGTTGTTACGCAACTATCGCACCTGAGCGAATGACAAAGGCTATCGCACCCCTATCCAACAGCCCGGCACGAACCTACACGCGTAGACAACTGTGTGCTATATTTCAACCCATGTATCCCATCAATACATTGTCAGGATTGCCAGATATGCTGTAATCCTTCCCCCTGGGAGCCCCTGGAAACCAGATACAGAAGAGGAAGATCAAACACTGGGCATGGGATCACATGTCTTTGCTGTTCGTTTGGAGCGTGACGCACACATGGCATACAGGGACAGAGGATTTTCTCATACCCTCCCTCACTCTGGCTCTTTTCAGAGGTGGGACGTCTGGTAATCACAAGATTAGGGGAAAAAAAAAAAAAAAAACACCACAGATTCAGCCAGGTTTGTAAAGATAATGAGCTGTGGTGGAGGAAAAAAAAAAAAAAACACACATAAAAAAAAAAAAAACCTTGCCACTAGAAGCATTGTTAACTTCAAAGAAGGAATAAAGTAGTAGTTATCATCTGATAAACTACTTTTACTGTGTGGAACAGTTTACCAATGGAAAGAAGCACAAGTGGGAAAAGTGGAAAATATAAAGTATATTTTATATACTACAACTTAAATTAACTTAAAGGCTTAGTTCACCCAAAACTGAAAATTCTGTCTTTATGAATTCTGTTCATAAAATTAATTACTCACCCTCATGTTGTTCCACACCTGTAAGACCTTCGTTCATCTTCAGAACACAAATTAAGATATTTTTGATAAAATCCGATGGCTCAGTGAGGCCTCCATTGCCAGCAAGATAATTAACACTTTTAAATGCCCAGAAAGCTACTAAAGACATATTAACAAACAGTTCATGTGACTACAGTGGTTCAACCTTAATGTTATGAAGCAACAAGAATACTTTTTGTGCGCCAAAAAAACAAAATAACGACTTTATTCAACAATATCTAGTGATGGGCGATTTCAAAACACTGCTTCACGAAGCTTCAAAGCTTTACGAATCTTTTATTTGAATCAGTCATTCTGAGCATGTATCAAACTGCCAAAGTCATGTGATTTCAGTAAACAAGGCTTTGTTACGAAATGTAAATGGTTCACCACTGGGGGTGTGATTTTGGCAGTTTGATACATGCTCCGAACCACTGATTCAAAACAAAAGATTTGTAAAGCTTCGAAGCTTCATGAAGCAGTGTTTTGAAATCGGCTATCACTAGATATTTTTTGGCACACAAAAAGTATTTTCATCATAAGGTTGAACCACTGTAGTCACATGAACTGTTTTAAATATGTTTTTAGTAGCTTTCTGGGCATCTGAAAGTGTTAATTATCTTGCTGTCAATGGAGGCCTCCCTGAACCATGGATTTCATGAAATACATCTTAATTTGTGTTCTGAAGATGAACGAAGGTCTTACGGGTGTGGAATGACATGAGGATGAGTAATTAATGACAGAATTTTCATTTTTGGGTGAACTAACTCTTTAAATTCCTCCAACATTTAAAGAAATAAATAAAATATTTAATTATTTAAAATTTCTGAACATAATTAATAATAAACAAAAGAAAACAAAAAGAAACAAAAAACTAAAAAAACAGAATAAAGCAAAAACACAGTAAAAGATAAAAAGTAAAAAAAAAAAAAATAAAAAAAACCCCCACAAAAACTAAGAAGAAACAAAAAAACAAAAACAAACAAACATTCAAAACAAGTAAAGCAGATTAACAAAACAAATTGTATGCGGTTATTGGACACCTCTGAAGCCAAAAGGAAACCTTCAGACTAAATTTCCTTTATGCTGAAGAGTTGCATTGTGTTTACATTTTGTGTGTCACAAAGGCTTTTATTTTTTTCTTTATAAAACCAGAAACTTACTGGAAGAAAACCGAGCCTGTATAAAAGTTTCTCTTCACATGATTCTCTATGAATGTGAAAAAAGAAAAATGTAGTTAGATCACTTCTATGCTTCGAAGTAGCAATTAAGATGTTCCTGGCAAGGATTCAGGAACCTCATTTTGGACCTCGCATTAACTGCATTATTGGTTCACGGGAGGATTAACATTCTCAGAAGGTGATGCTGAAACTAAAGGAAAAACATGTTTGTTAAACACATGCACAGACACAAAGTCGATGTGAAGCGGAAGTTGCGATAGTTTTTTCTTCCCTATTGTGATGTATATCCGAGTGAAACGGCTTCTCAAACAAGAAAAAAAATGTAGGGCGGGACTTGATTTTATCCATTGGGAATTGATTGGATGGCTGTGGTTTGCTATTGGTCAATCTCATTTGAGTGACAGGTTGCTCCGCCCTCACACCAGTAAACACGTTATTGCAAAAGTCATTGCAAAAGGGAGGGGAAGTTATTTTGATTAAAGATTACGAGAGCACATGAATTAAAAAAATGATGTACACATAAATTATTTATAATAGATACTGCAATTTTGATTTCATGGTGACTTTAAGAAAACGACCTTTACAACAACATTCAAGTCCCAGTCAAGGAAAGTTTCATGGTCTACCCTAACATCATTACAAGTGCTACAAAGGACAGTGCAAAGGCACCGGGGAGGTGGATGTTAAAAGTTAAAAGGCCAGATGCTTGTTTTCATAGCTGGTGTGACTCATCTGCTCCGGTGTCAGCTCCTTCCATAGAAGGGGGCAGGTGGAAATGGCAGGACATTGGCCTCTGGGGGCCTGAAGGTTTAAATACAGCCTGCTGACATAACTGACCGGAGATCAACGCTTCTGCTTCATTTTTCCACCACACCTGCAGCTTTTCCGCCTGATCCCAGAGGGTAAAGATGCAGGATGTAAAACGGTGACACAGTTAGGGCCCCAAAAAGCAGGCATAATAACAATTTATTTTCGTTCTCATAAGGCTCATAAGCTAACTTTAGCATCCACTTTTTCCAACAAAGTCAACGCAGGTCTGCTAAATGTGAGCATATAGTGATGCACAAATATAATAAAATAAAATAAATCTATCTAATTTAAATGCAAATTTAGGCAACAACATTATAATGTACAATAAAAAAAATAGATACTTATTTTGAGATTTGCCAAAGATTATATTATATATTATTAGTATAAATAAATATAAAATTGTTAGTGTTTTTTTTAACAAATATCTATTACTGGCTGCTATGTATGTGTGTGTATATATATGTGTATATATATATGTATATATATATATATATATGTATATTTATATATTACTGTGTTTTTTTAACAAATATCTATTACTGGCTGCTATGTATGAACATCTAAATATAATATAATATAATACAATACACAGTATATACAAGCCCTGACATTATTTCTTACAAAAACTCTG
The DNA here is from genome assembly GCA_037101425.1 of Elopichthys bambusa. NCBI lineage: Eukaryota > Metazoa > Chordata > Actinopteri > Cypriniformes > Xenocyprididae > Elopichthys > Elopichthys bambusa. The sequence goes on from CM074455.1 coordinate 10,349,186, forward strand.
ACTTCCTCGTTGAGATCAAACTAATCCACAGGTATGCCACTCGAAAGTGGTAAAAAAAAAAAAAAAAAAAAAAACTCCCCTAAAACTCCCATTAAAGTTTCACCTTTCATGGTTCCCTGTGCTTTCCATTTAAATCCTTCTCCACTCTAGAGAATCCATACGGTCGCATTAATCACTTTCAATGTGGGGGATTCGGCCCAGATTAAACTATCATTATAACCAACTCATCTTCAACAAGTACAAAAACCTGCCAAACGAAACCGACGTGGCCACCTGTCAGTTTAATCCGATCCCAAAGGAGAAAGAATGTTAAAACACATTAATTATTGCCGAGCAAATGTTTATAATAGAAGATCAAATGTCTTCACTGCGCCTACACAAAGCAAAGATGTATTAATCTTGAATGTAAATGATTAAGTACCTGCTTTGGGTTTCTTGACATTCATCATTCTTGCTGTTCTCTGGCTGCACAAATGTTTGCTGAGATCTAGAGCTGCGATTCTTCAGCAGGAGGGAAGTTCCTCGGCCGGATTGACCTCGACTCCTTCTGCGAGCCACTTTACCTACGGGCCCTGACCTCACCCGCCAGACTGAAGAGCTGGAGCTGTGAAGAGTCAGAAATCAGTACTCAAAACTCACTCAGGGACATACAGTGACTCCAAAATGTATGTGGACATATAAGCAGACTTTAAAATGTATTTATTTCATTGCATCTGCAAACAAATAATGAGACCATTCCACTTCCTTTTGCTTCTAACTGGATGATTTTTACACTGAAGTAACAGGACACCATACACACATTGATTTATACCTGCAGTCCTGAATGATACACCCTGTTTACTGTAATCACACAAACACTCTTCATAAAATTACACTTACTGCATCAAAAAACACAGCATAGCTACTCTAGTGATCATCATGACTGCGTAACAGATGACTAGACAAAGTTCAACACATTAGTATGGAAATTGCTATTGACTAACAATTAGTACAGACTACATTCACTGAACATTACTGTTTAAATAAACCAGATGTTTGTATGTATTTTTTACTGTAAAAAATCATTAAAGGGTAAGTTACCCAAAAAAAATTAAAATTCTGTCATTAATTACTCACCCTCATGTTCCACATCCGTAAGACCTTCGTTCATCTTCAGAACACAAATTAAGATGTTTTTGATAAAATCCGATGGCTCAAAACACTGCTTCATGAAGCTTCAAATATTTATGAATCTTTTGTTTCGAATCAGTGGTTCAGAGCGTGTATCAAACACTGCAAAAAATGCTGTTCTTACTTAGAGTTTTTGTCTTGTTTTTTTAGTCAAAATATCTTAAAGTTCTTAAATCAAGAAGCATTTTTTCTTGTTTTCAGAAAAAATAAGTCAAAATTAAGTTTTTCCTTAAAACAAGCAAAATAATCTGCCAGTGGGGTAAGCAAAATAATCTTATATCAAACCAAAAATAAGATATATAATCTTGTTTTCAGTTTGGATTAAGATTATTTTGCCACTGGCAGATTATTTTGCTTGTTTTAAGGATTTATTTTTTCTAAAAACAAGAAAATAATTTTTACTTGTCAAGAAAATGCTTCTTGATCTCAGAATTTTTAGATATTTGGACTGGAAACGACAAAAATTATAAGTAAGAACAGCATTTTTTGCAGTGAACTGCCAAAGTCACTCTCCCCAGTGGTGAACCACTGAAATTTCGAAACACTTATGATCTAATGAAGCCTTGTTTACTGAAATCACGTGACTTTGGCAGTTTAATACATGCTCCGAACCACTGATTTGAAACAAAAGATTCGTAAAGCTTCGAAGCTTCATGAAGCAGTGTTTTAAAATTGCCCATTACTAGATATTGTTAAATAAAGTTTTTTTGGTGCACAAAAAGTATTCTTGTCGCTTCATAACATTAAGGTTGAACCACTGTAGTCACATGAACTGTTTTAAATATGTTTTTAGTAGCTTCTCTGGGCATTTAAAAAGTGTTAATTATCTTGCTGGCAATAGAGGCCTGACTGAGCCACCGGATTTTATCAAAAATATCTTAATTTGTGTTCTGAAGATGAACGAAGGTCTTATGGGTGTGGAACGACATGAGGGTGAGTAATTAATGACAGAATTTTCATCTTTGGGTGAACTAATCCTTTAATTCAAGATATTTTAGCTGAAAACAAGTCTAAATACCTTATGCAATTTGCTTCTTAATTAAAGGTATCTTGTTTTAAAATTACGATGCTTTTTCATAACTAGCGTTTTCTACCTAATATGATGCAAAATACTATGTTAGAGTATCCTAATGTTTTGTACAAAGCTTTGAGTTTTTCAACATAATTTCTAATACCATATTTATGCAAATCTGGATTTTCTAACTACCCTAAATGAATATCTGTATTTCAACACAGCCTGTGTTTCAGGCATTTAGGCCTGGTTTTCTGGGATCAGGGTGAAGTGATGAAAACCTGAGCTGGGTGTTTGGACACACACAGAGAAACAGCCCCATTATTTCCTTATCATGTCAAATTAGAAAATGTATTCGCTGACCCTCAGCGACCCCATTCGGTCTCAAGGATCATTCTACTGACACTAATGCAGGAGCTGCTGGGAATGACAGGTATACTATTGTAGGCATGTTTATCAAACCTTTTTTCAGGGGAAAGGTTTGCAATATAGAAAAACAACCAGGGTGTTCAAATGCTGAATTTTTCAATTATTTAAAACTTTGTGGAACAATGGGACACTACATTGGATGCAGCCACCTCGAAATATGGATTCAACCATTTTAAATCGAAATCTATACATAGTTCTGTCATGAAACTCTAGATGGCGTTTGTCACTTCTGCAGCCAATGAGCTTGTTGCTCAGACATTTAAATGGCTAGTTAGCCTTCACTCTAGCAGTTTGCTGTGCGCTTCAGAGTTCCTCTAAAACCCACCACCTTGCCAAGCTCCACCTGTATAGATCTGCTAGGGTTATTGATATATGCTATTTGTACACTATGTCTTGCTCGCAACAGCGTATCAGCGTATGTATTGTCAGTAGCAAGTTCCTGTACTTGCTCTGCAGCAGCAATAATCTACAACAACATCAAGCAGCAGTGTAGCAGTTCTATTCTGCCAAGACCAAATACATTAACACTGTCATATCCATTATCATGCTAAAAATCTTCAGAGAGTTGTCACGATTGAACTAAAGCAACAAATTATGAAACACACCTTACACCTTTAAGTGTGCTCTATATCGAGGCATCTTAGCAATGTTATGTATGAACCCAAGCCTTCATAATAAAATGGAGTGACGTGCACATGAACTTGAATTTCCTGCAAAGATAATAAGATACACTCACATGCAAACAGGTGAGTTAGACACGCAAAACTACTTCAACTAGCCAGAAGCATTTTCTCAAACAGTCATACAGCTCCAGAACAAGATTCATTCTTGCTCAGACAAAAGTACAAAGCCATAAATTATGTCACTCTATGATGATGAAGAAAATAACAGAAATACAAGGACCTGATTGGTGACATCCACTTTTCTTTAACTACCTGAATAGTGTTAAAAAGACAGTTCACCGATAAATTAAAATTATTTTATGATTTACTCATCATTTACTTCCTCATCTCGTTCCAAACCTGTATGACTTTATTTCTTCTATCCAACAAAGATATTTTGAAGAATGTGCTGGCTGCTTTTTTCCATGCAATTACAATTAATGAGGACTAAAGCTTTCAAAGGATGCAAAAACTGGATATAGCTAATTCTCTCAGAAACTTGCTATAAAATTAGATGGATTTCAGGATTTTATCAGGATTCGTTTCGTTGAATAATGTCTGTTCATTAAATGGATAAAGGAAAGTCTTTATAAAATTGTAATGTTTCATTTACAAAAAAATTGCTATTTATTTTTTACATTTAACTACATTTTAAACATGCATTAAATAAAATAATTATTAAAATTATTAATTTAATTTTTATTTATAATTTTTTTTTTTTTAAGTGATTTATTAGCTTACAATTTTATTTTTTATTAATACATTGGTAATGATTTCTTTATTTTATTTTTAAGTGGCATATCCATATTCATTGTAATTCCATCGAAAAAGTATCTGAGCATGAGTAAATGACTAGATTTTCATTTTTCATTAATCTTTAAGTGTGTTAAATATAACAGTTCTGAGGCAGAAGAATTGTAGTCAATGAAAACGTACCAATTAACAAAATCTATTTAAACACAAAAGGGGACAGATTTTTGACTCTTTGTCAATCTGTCTAGCATCTTGTCTCCATTTCTTTCACACACCTGTCTTCAGTAGCACCTCCATCTGAATCTTGAGAAGAGAGTCGCTCCTTCTTGACCCCACCCAGAATGGAATTCTGGGAACGTCGTCTACTACTGCTCCTCCTGGTTCGAACCTGAATCACATAATTCTTAGGATATATATATATATATATATATATATATATATATATATATATATATATATATATATATATATATATAGGATTAATGTATCGCATAGCAAACGAAAGAAAGGCGTCAAAAGTGTATCTTTTCTCAGAAATCTGATACAGACAATAGAGTTGCTGCTACCACATCATCATTTTCGATTTCAAATGATGCACAAGCTGTGTTTAAGGACAAAAAAAAAAAAAAAGTGGTTTATTTTTATATAAAGGTGGTCATAAAAATAAAAGCAGGTGCACCTGTGCCTGAGTGAAAGAGGTGGAGATTCTTGCTTTGGGGAGGCGGCTGAGGGCAGGGCTCTTCTTGGCAGGAGAAGATTTGGCAGCTGCACTGTACTTGCCTGATTCCAAAAGGTAGTGCTGAGCCACTTTCAGCAGTCGTGTAAAAACATTCTTAGCGCCGGAGCCTGGAGCTTCTGGGGATTACAAAAAAAAAAAAAAAAAAAAAAATCTTAAGAAAGTTTTAAGAATCACAGATCATGAGAGACTTGTTACACAAAAGTGCAGTATATGTTTATACGACAGACACAGACAGACAGACAGACAAGAGTGATACAAACGGTGAAGTGGTTTCAGTGCTGATACTGGGGGAATAATCACACAGCTAAATAAATAAATAAGACATAAAAAAAAAAGAGCTCAAATCTGTACCGGCGCGCTGTCTGTGAAGCGCCAGTGCCGCATTGAGTTCTCTTTCGTGCTTGAACGAACAAAAACACACAAAATTATGACAAAATTCCTGCTTTGTTGAGTATACTCATAAGCACGGTCTTAAATGAGTGTTAAATGAACAAAGAGTAAACAGGATGTGTCATATCAGCGTCATGTGCATCAGGTCTTAATGTTAATCAAAGAACAAAAGCAGGGCTCCAGACAAAAAAATTCATTAAGGAGCCATTGGCTCCTATAGAGGGAAAAAACAGGCACCAAATAATTTTTTTAAGAGCCACACAACAATGAACTTAAAATTTTAAAATCACTTACTTTTAGTCATCCTGTTGTTTATATCTCCACAAATGTCACTATTTTCACTTAATACTATTATAGTTTTTGTTAATATTTTGAATCCGATTAGATTTTTATATTTTCTGTTTTCATTTTTTGTTAAGTTTTAATTTTTTTTTTTAGTTTTGTTGTTTTATGTCTGTTTAGTTTGTATAGATTTTTATTTTAGTATTAACATTTATTTCAACCAATAAAAAATGTTTTAAATAACCCTGATGCTAGTAAAATCTTTATATTGAATATTATGTGTCAAATAATGTTCTTAGTCCTTTCGTTCCTGAAGCTACAACAGTTTATTTTGAATCAAATGAAAATAAATAAAAATATATGTAAGTAACTATATAAATTTATTAAATTTGGGTTGTGTAACCAAATAACAAACAGGGGCAATTGATATACATAATACTTGACTTAAATTACTTTGAAATACAGCGGGTCTCTAATTTTGAAATGTCTGTGCTTTACTTTTGCTGCTCATTCAAGTTCAGATGAGGATTAAAATATGATGTTGCTACAACCGTTTACAACACAATATAATATAAATAATATAAAGTAAACTTTGTGATAATTGATCAGCATTAGTTCATAAGCAATCGGTTGACAAATGTGCTCACATTTATTTAATGAAATTAGTTAATAATCACATTAGGGAGTATCGCGATTTGTTTTTCCATCCACAAAATATAAGATGCCTTAAATGATCGTTTATACTCTTGTTATACTGTTTAAGGTACTGAAGACTTTTAATGACCTTAAATTGATCTGATGAACATCAGCGGAGTGGAATAATGAAAGTGATCAGCATGATTGATATTCAAACGAGCACGCGCTGCATTGTGTGTGTATCTGCAGTCTGTAGAGCCGGTTTCCCCTTTTAAAATGACGAATATAGACGAATTTATATGAAGGAATAGGCAGTTGTCTCCTTAACGCAGGAGCAGAACGGTGTGTTTAAATGTAGCCGTTTTGCACTGACACAGGCGACGGGAGCTCTAGTTCTTGTGGCGTCTGTTTGGTGTTTGAAATTTTTCCCTACCTGTTCATATTCCACAGCTCTAACTCAGTGAAACTTTCACACGCAGCATCTCGTTTAATTACATCAACACAGCAAATGATGTGATAGGCTACTGTTCACGGAAAATGCAAATAACATGCAAATTATCATAACGTCATAACGTAACATAATTTGTACGGTCGCCAATGGCGTCCTCAGCAAAAATATTACTCGCAAATGAATATTTTTAGTCGCAAATGCGACCGTTTTAGGTGCAGTCTGGAGCCCTGAAAAGAAAGAGAGAGAAAAAAAATGCTTTTGAATTAATCACTTTTGTAGCTTTAATAAGGATTAATCTATATTTAATTTATAATTTATGGAGTGAAGACTATGCAGTGTTTCATTATTCAATTTCTGAAACCTACCTGAAAATCTTAAAACAAACTTACATGGGTCAAAAACAATGAAAATAACTTTGTGCATTTTAGCAGGGCAGGTAAAAATCTGTACTGGCCCACCTGGGCCACTAGAAAAAAACCTACATGGAAGTGCAGTATATGTTAAATATATACAGTGGGTACGGAAAGTATTCAGACCCCTTACATTTTTTACTCTTTGTTATATTGCAGCCATTTGCTAAAATCATTTAAGTTCATTTTTTTTCCTCATAATGTACACACAGCACCCCATATTGACAGAAAAACACAGAATTGTTGACATTTTTGCAGATTTATTAAAAAAGAAAAACTGAAATATCACATGGTCCTAAGTATTCAGACCCTTTGCTCAGTATTTAGTAGAAGCACCCTTTTGATCTAATACAGCCATGAGTCTTTTTGGGAACGATGCAACAAGTTTTTCACACCTGGATTTGGGGATCCTCTGCCATTCCTCCTTGCAGATCCTCTCCAGTTCTGTCAGGTTGGATGGTAAACGTTGGCGGACAGCCATTTTTAGGTCTCTCCAGAGATGCTCAATTGAGTTTAAGTCAGGGCTCTGGCTGGGCCATTCAAGAACAGTCACGGAGTTGTTGTGAAGCCACTCCTTCGTTATTTTAGCTGTGTGCTCATTGTCTTGTTGGAAGGTAAACCTTCGGCCCAGTCTGAGGTCCTGAGCACTCTGGAGAAGGTTTTCGTCCAGGATATCCCTGTACTTGGCTGCATTCATCTTTCCCTTGATTGCAACCAGTCGTCCTGTCCCTGCAGCTGAAAAACACCCCCACAGCATGATGCTGCCACCACCATGCTTCACTGTTGGGACTGTATTGGACCGGTGATGAGCAGTGCCTGGCTTTCTCCACACATACCGCTTAAAATTAAGGCCAAAAAGTTCTATCTTGGTCTCATCAGACCAGAGAATCTTATTTCTCACCATCTTGGAGTCCTTCAGGTGTTTTTTTAGCAAACTCCATGTGGGCTTTCATGTGTCTTGCACTGAGGAGAGGCTTCCGTCTGGCCACTCTGCCATAAAGCCCCGACTGGTGGAGGGCTGCAGTGATGGTTGACTTTCTACAACTTTCTCCCATCTCCCGACTGCATCTCTGGAGCTCAGCCACAGTGATCTTTGGGTTCTTCTTTACCTCTCTCACCAAGGCTCTTCTCCCCCGATAGCTCAGTTTGGCCGGACGGCCAGCTCTAGGAAGGGTTCTGGTCGTCCCAAACATCTTCCATTTAAGGATTATGGAGGCCACTGTGCTCTTAGGAACCTTAAGTGCAGCAGAAATTTTTTTGTAACCTTGGCCAGATCTGTGCCTTGCCACAATTCTGTCTCTGAGCTCTTCAGGCAGTTCCTTTGACCTCATGATTCTCATTTGCTCTGACATGCACTGTGAGCTGTAAGGTCTTATATAGACAGGTGTGTGGCTTTCCTAATCAAGTCCAATCAGTATAATCAAACACAGCTGGACTCAAATGAAGGTATAGAACCATCTCAAGGATGATCAGAAGAAATGGACAGCACCTGAGTTAAATATATGAGTGTCACAGCAAAGGGTCTGAATACTTAGGACCATGTGATATTTCAGTTTTTCTTTTTTAATAAATCTGCAAAAATGTCAACAATTCTGTGTTTTTCTGTCAATATGGGGTGCTGAGTGTACATTAATGAGGGAAAAAAATGACCTTAAATGATTTTAGCAAATGACTGCAATATAACAAAGAGTGAAAAATGTAAGGGGGTCTGAATACTTTCCGTACCCACTGTATGTATATATAGGCACGCTTGTGAGTCTGATCTACAAGCAGAGTGATACACATGGTTAAACAGTTCCAGTGCTGATATTGGGGGAATATCACATGACTCTCAGCCAATCAAATTTGAGAACCAGATATATATATATTATATAGTATATTTATACTTTCTCTGGAAAATGTGAGTGGGTGCTTGTCTTGTAGCATGCACTTTATAGTTGTCTTTGCACATTAAACTGGAATTAAAAAGTATTTTAAAACCACATTTAAAGTACATTTAAAAAGTAGTACCAACGGGTCAATGGGTGAACTTCTGCGAGTTGCAGTATATTTCTAGGTACAAACAAACATCACACCACAAATGCGCCCACAGCACAAAAGTGAATGTTATCAGACTCTATCACATTTACACAGGTGCTGCCGGCCTGCTCTAGCTAATGCAGGCTGTGTGCTGGAGAACAGATATCGATGTCAGCCACATATGCCACTAGGGATTCTGCCTGTCCCCTGTAATCTCATCAACAGAACAAGGAAATGTGGGCTGTATTGTATTTCAAAGCGTCTGTTTTGGTGGTTTTGAATCGGGTAGGTGACAGGGTACAGTTGGTTGATACGTTCTGTACTCGAGTGTAATTCGCCTGACATTGAATGCGTGAATCGTGACCTAAAGTACAGTGTGTCAAAGGTTTTAGCCTATTGTCTTGATTTTATTTTTTCTGGGCTTTCTGCCAATAGTATTAACTCGTGCCATGTGATTGGATCCAAGGGGCGTTATAATTTCATGGATGATACGGCAGGGTGCCATCTCAAGGTACTGGCGCACTTTCGTTATGACACTGTATCTCTCGTAGCAATGACCCATTAGAACAGCATGATGGTCCAGACCTGCCTAAATTACTCATAAATAATCTCTATGAACCGGCTCACCTTTCTTAGAAGTGTTCTTGGCATCTTCTTGTGAATGTTTTACATCTTGTTGTCCATCGCTGAGACAACTCGTACACCCTTTTGCGCTTTCTTCTTTCACTTTCTCTGCAAAGACAGATGTGAAACAGAAATTTTTATATGTAACGTATTTGAAACATCTGGTAGGCCAAAAAAATAAATAAAAATAAAAAAATAAAATAAAATAAAAGTTATATAAATAAAATATAACAGTAAAAAAAAAAAAAAAAAATAACAGTAGCAAATAAAAATAGTTATATAAAATACAAAATAAATAGTTATATAAATAAAATAAGTTTCTTGTAGTGCCTTTGCCTTAAGTGTTGTGGAGAAAGCTTTTTTTTTTTGTATGTAAGCTTTTCTATCCCACTAAAAGACACAAGCAAAGCAAAAAAAAAAAAAAAATACAGCAGACACCCGCCAACTCATTGCAAATTACATAGTAGTAAATGTTTGTGTCACAGTTTTAACTATACAAAGAGTCTAAAGATACATTTGAAGTACTTCGCAACTACAATTAAACCTTAATCCTGAGCTTTGGAGAGAGCCGTAATTTCACAATCAATCTCAATCAGCGGCAGTTTAAACACTTTAGTTTGCAGTGGATCTCATAAAGACAAGTTCTGGCATGTTCAGGAGCATAATGAGAAAACACTGGAAGGTACCAGAGCTCACCCTGCCTCCCTAAAGCACCCGAGGGACTATAGGGACACATGAAAGTCTTCTCATTTACTCCTTTACATTAATTTTCTGGTGGATTTTTAAATGACGTACAGCAAAAACATGTCAGAGAGGAGCTATTGAAACAATTCCAAAGACTTTAGGCTAAATTCTTGGGGTTTCCCCAAGTAGAGATTCGGAGGTATAATTTTGTAGGGGATGAAAGTTAATGGACCATGTCACCTCGGTCGACCCACTGGCATCGGTTTCAAAGAGCAGGAGCCAAACAGATTAGCAGATGATGCAAAATAAAGGTTTATCCTGTGGCTCTAATGCAATAATGACAGGGCTATTCTGAGAGAATGATGGGTAATCCCATCATTTTTGTGCCGTTTGATAGGAAGAATGCGCATTGTATTTTCTTCTCCAATTGGCATCACAAACAGGTGTGACTGCCAATGAGAACAAATACAAATAAATGATAAATATCCAATAACAACAAAAGGGTTCAAGAAAAAGAGTTTCCATTTGAGAACAATAAAAGAGAAAGTTGGCAGAAGGTTAGGATAAAGTCTTATTAACTTCTTAACAGCTAGATTTGTTAAACTCGTCCATTCTTGCACACTCTCTCCAGCCCTCTTTCTCTCTTACGGACACATACGGTCTTTGAAGAACAAAACGCCCAGCTTTAAGTGATGCTGAAAAGCAGCTTTCCTCTCGAATCTCAACTGATAACCAGAAGGCTATTGTACTCTATCAGACATGGAAAAAGGCCACCTTTCTGGGTTAAAAAGGTTGTGCAAACATGATAGCTGATGCATTAGTGTCGTCGATACACGTTTGGTGTGTGCTGCTATTGTATTATGACAAGACATTTTAAAAGCAGTGTATACAAACAACATCAGTTCAGTTTACGCTATTTATGCAGCAGCATATCTTACATGTTTGTTGTTGTTGTTGTTGTTTGTTTTAAAGGGGTGGTTGATTATGGTTTTTTTAAAACTTTAGTTAAGTGTGTAATGTTGCTGTTAGAGCATAAAAAACATCTGCAAAGTTATGACACTCAAAGTTCAAAGCAAAGGGAGATATTTTCTTTTACAGAATTCGCTGTGTAGGGACTACAAAAATCCACACATTTCTCCCAATTACTCAAATGAAAGACCCCTGAGGGAGATGCAGAATAAAATGAGCACATTATCTAACAAAGAGAACAAATCTTTTGATTTGAATTTGTAAAAAATTGTGACGTTCTGAATTTCAAGAGCCTTATGAAACAGATTACATCATTTGCATTGGTTGTGGATCCACCAGATGAGCTCTGCTACCGTCACAATCTGCTTGTGCATGTCATGTTTGGTTCAGTGTGCCAATCAGTGCAGGGGTTCAGGTCAGCATGGATCAGCAGTGGCAGCATATTCCTGCTCTGAAACTGATATCTGCCACTTCCTCTGACGCACAAACAGCAACAATGTTGGCCTGGCAACCGGTAACTATGGCGTCTGTGCACAGGAACTCTGCAAGACCAAGATTAAACCTGAAGTTTCCTTCTGGAAGCCAGCCCCTGTTTCATAAAAACCGGATCTCTTTTAATGCACAAGTATTCAAAGAGAATGAAATAAAAGTACTAAATAAAAGTATAAAAATAGTATAGTATAGTAAAGTGGGGTTTAAAACGGATTCCACTTGTGAAAATACTTTTTTTGGAGGGGCATTTTTGCATTGTATGTTATGACTTTACTTATATTAAAAATACTACAACTTGTTTTTGTTTCCAGGCTTAAATTAGATTTAAAAAAAAAAAAATTCCACAATTTTTTTCCTTTTATATTTTTCTTCAGTGTAGTCTCAATTTAAACCCCACTATATAATCACTAAAAACTAATTAAATTAAATTATATTAAATTATATTAAATTAAAAACTCTCACCTGTAATGTTACTAAATAGGGGACACATCAGCTCAAGCTTATATTACATAAGGCAAAAAACAATAAAAAAAATCAACAAAAATAGAAAATTGACCTAAAAGCAATCTTTAGAAATTACATAAATATGAATAAATAAAAAATAATAAATAACTGAAAAATAAATAAATTAATAAATAAATGCAAAATTAAATGCATAAATAAATATATAAATGCATAAATAAGTAAATAAAGTGGGTCTATATTTCCACAAGGATCATAATCATGCTTCAATCACGCTCATGGAAGCAGTGCGAACATGCAGGATGTCTTATCAATGTCCAACATCCAACTTCAAAGCTTCCTGTTCCCATAAATTCCCATTAAAACTCCCATAACTCACAATCATTACACCTGGAGGGAGGGGACTCCAAGTTCTCATGCACCAGAAAAAGTTAATAAGAAAAAGTAAAAAAAAAAAAAAACATTTTTCCCTTTTACCTTTATACCTTGAGGACCAGTGTTTCTTTGATGGATTTCCTGTATACCCTCAAGCAAACAACACATATCTAACCATGTTCAAACAAAACGCCAAAGAATCAGTTTTCAATTCAGCTGTTTCTCCAAGTTATTTGGTGTAACATTATGTGTGTAGTTTGCACATGCCAAAACATTGCGCCGCAGGAAAACAGATAACATGAAGCCTAACAATGACAATAGTAAAAGTCCTGAGATGGAGCCAAGGAACACAATACAGTAGCTTATGTATGTGAATACAAAGGAAATGGGCTGACTTTTGAACTTGTAGCCAAACAATCAATCACAATAAAATACAGTCAAGTAAAGAGACCACCACTTAGCATTAAAAGACCTGCAGCTCCGCAAAGTAAAGGTAACATACTGGTGATTTAACTTCTGTGATGTCCTGCTCTCCCTTTGATGAGATTTATGGTACAGCTGTGGGACATGTGATTACAGGAGGTCATTAACTAAGATGGGAGACTCATGACACTGGAAATAAGTTTCATTCATGTACAATACATGCTTACTTTAGTTTTAAAGGATAGTTCACCCAAAACAAAAATTCTGTCATCAGTTACTTACCCTCATGTCATTCCAACCCTGTATGACTTTCTTTTTTTCTGTGGAACACAACAGAAGATATTTTTTCGATACAATGAAAGTCAATGAGGTCCACTCAATGTTGTTTTGGATACCATTGACTTGCGTTGAACAAACACAGCTGAAACGTTTATCAAATTTCATTACTATTCCTTTAAAAGACTGACTGTAAAATTATTCACTTCATTCAGGCTTTAGATTTGACTGTGGCTAATTGACAGGAAAATATTTACTGGTAAACCATCTGTTTCTAAAAGAGATGCCATCAAGTGTGCTGCTGACGCAATTCAGACTGACCTTTAAGGATATTAAAGAGATTTAAGCGGAAATGAGGAAGTTAGACAGTAAAACAAAACCGAAGCATCTTCACACTGATTAACTGTGCTACTTCCGTTTGGACAAATCCTGGGCTATATTCCAATATTACAGAGAAATGCAATCTTAGGGAGAAACATTACAGCATGAATGATTAAGAAATATTTCAAATTCTATTTCTAGGTCACCAATCACATCTTTTATAGAAATAAAAGGTATTTTGTTACTATTATTTTACTACTTTATATAAATACACAACTTTTATATGTAAATAAATTGCATAATATAATTTTTTTTATTTTATTTTTTTTTATACACAAAATGCCTAAATTGTTACCAAACAGCAACAAGTGCCACACAACAATCATATGCCCTATTAAAACTGACACATGTAAATAAATAAAATGTATAATATAAATGTATTTAATTTAATGTATGTATGTATGTATGTATGTATGTATTTATACACACACACATATTATATATATATATATATATATATGGGTCAATGTGACAGGTAATTTTTTTTGTCCAAAGGCCTTAATAATAATACAAAAACAAAGATATGACATCCAAAGTATGTAAGGTAGCACAACTAGATCTCTTTTATTAAATCCAAAAGGTTTTAATTATGTTTTAAAGGTATTTTAAAGATTTTGAAGTGTCAAAATCATTTGGTTTAACCATCCAAAGGCCAATACAGCCATTTCATTTATGATTAAAATATCTTAAAATGTAATAAATGTTTATATTTTTTATTCTGGCATGATTTTATAACATCATATATCAACATAGTGCAAAATGGTATTAAAATGATGTGTAGAAGTCGATGCTTTGTTATGAGAAAGAATGTCCAGAAAAATGCATTTCACTGATGTCATTCGGAGTAACCAATACAAAGGGACCATTTTGGATCCAGTCATGCGGTTGATATCTTGTGACAGGATGTGACATCATTCAGACGCCTGCAAAGGACCACATGGTCGTGAAGCAAAGTAACTAACTCTCTTGTAACTATCCATGTTTTCACTCGCTCATACGCATGTTTCGAAACATCAGGTCATTCGGTACAACCGCTATAAAACATAGAACATTTTTTAATATTTAAAAAACTTGTACTAAATATAAAATGTTTGATTGTCCTTTTGCTAGCTAGCTAGATATCAGCCTGTTAACATTGTTTGAAAATACCATCATTCGGTATAACCAAAAGTGTCAGTTGGTAAAACCATAATTTTGGTTAAACTAAATGACAAATTTTGTCCATCTTGTAAAAAAAAAATGACAAAAGCAGTGTTAACTGATTATAAAAACCACAATCTTATTGTTAACACTTCAAAATTAATGATATCTTCATTATGTTTTTTTATACTTTTAAAAACCTTATTCGTCAATGACCCATATAATTACCAAAATAGCAGCAAGTGCCATGCAACAACCACATGCAGTCTTTAATTAGCTTTAAATGGTTTCCCCACATGTCTTTTTTTTTTTTTTTTTTTTTACTTCACTCTCAAAGCATGTCTTTCCAGGGGCAGGTAAGAAGGTCACGAAGGGGAATAAAGGAGGAGTTATGGAGGGAGGCCTACCACTGCATTGTGCTTTCCAGCCATCAATCAGTCCTGAATCATCTTTGAAAGATAGTCATCTATCAAAGCCTCAGGAATATCAATCACTGCAGGGTCAAAATGCAAAGGTGAGTCATAGAAGAACCACCTGATACTGGCCTTTCATTCTGACCATGGCGTTCATGGACTTCACTCCAGCCATGAGTACAATGCATTTGCTGCATCTGTTCTAGCCTTTCAGAAGAGTGTTAATACTCACATCATTACTTACTTAAAGTAAGTAATGATGATAAAATTCTGCAACATACTATTAATAGAAAAGTTGTTATAAAATAAAAAAAATGCACTGAACTCAATCAATCAGTTTCTAAATATACACAGTCTGCTCTTTTAATCCACACAGAGTGATAGATCATTTACAAGTTGATTTGAACGCATCAATAAGGAAAGAGTGGGAGGAGCTTACTGACCTGCTGACACTGAGCTTAGACTTCACCACATTCCCTCAATCAGGACTCAACTTTTAAATGGGCCATTGCAGGTCAGGGGCCAACACAGGGGCCAAACCCTCAACATGGACTTTAGGAACATGAATAAAAGTGTGCTGGAGATGTTTATGTATTTCTAGAATTTCTATAGTAAAAGTCTGGATTTTACCCGTTTTGCTTGTGTTCATGATAGGGCTGTCAATTGATTAATTAAATGTTTTAATGGAATTCAATTTAGGAAGCTCTGTAAATAATTACAAACAATCACATATCTAAAGCTGTCTGTAGATACTGGACACAGTTACA
This sequence comes from Elopichthys bambusa, assembly GCA_037101425.1. Taxonomy (NCBI): domain Eukaryota; kingdom Metazoa; phylum Chordata; class Actinopteri; order Cypriniformes; family Xenocyprididae; genus Elopichthys; species Elopichthys bambusa. The sequence goes on from CM074455.1 coordinate 10,365,145, forward strand.
AAAGACTAGAGCATCTTTCAGTCACTGCACTCTGAGTGGAACAAGCTCTTGTTAGTTTTAATGGGAGGATATAAAAATATCCCAATGAATATGAGTCACAGTAGCATAAACCTACTGAAGTCCAGCATAGCGTGTCTGTTAATTCCTTTGCGGTTTGGCCTTTTCCTTCACTTTAAATTACTAGGTTGTTATACATTTCACTTTCAAGTTGCGTCCCAGACTCACTCAAGTCCTTTTCTTAAATAAAATTGCCCAAGAGCTCTTATATATATTGCAAATCCAGACGGAAACAGCTAAAGATAGGATTTCGCTTTCAACATTGAGAGGAGAGAAGGGAGGAAAAAAAAAAAAAACAACAACAACATGTTCTGCTGCAGAGACAGCTCTATGCAAGATATTTGTAGGGTAATTTACCCAAAATGTCACTATAAAAACATTGCTGTTTGCCCAACAACAACGACTCAACCAATGGCGTGAGCCGGGTGCGGGACTTTCCGTTTGTTCAACCAATGGGAGATGAACCTGCTTAAAACATCCATTAGTGGTGCAAGCAAACATATGCTAGAAATGGGGGACAATTTACTGAAATCACCTATCAATTCCTTAGCAACCATCCAAAACATTCTATCAACCACTTGGCAACACTCTAACAACCACCCAGAAAACCCTAGTTACTGCTTAGAAATTCATGAGAATACTCTAGCAATACCCTAGAAACTATCCAGAAAATCCTTGCAACCACCTGGCAATGCCCTAGCAGCCACTCATAAAACCCTAGCAACTGGGTTTCTAGCTGACTAACCAAATAAGCAAATTAAACACATTTTATATATAATAAAATAAAAATAAATCATATAATATAAATGTATTTATTTAAATATCTCATTATTATTTTATATTATTTCATTTACACATATAGTACAATGTGTCTATTTATATATATAAAAAAAACAATATTACCAAAATGGCAGCAAGTATAATGCAACAACCATATTCAGTTCTTAAATAAGCAACTGCCTATAGCGACTACCTAGAAACACCCTAGTAACCACCCAGAAAATCCTTGCAACCACTTAGCAACGCCCTAGCAACCACCAATAAAACCCTAACAACTGCCAAGAAATGTCACAGAAATCCATTCAAATGCTGAGCCAACACTTACAGTAGCCACACCCTAGAAACCACCCAGAAAATCCTTGCAACTACCTAGCAACGCCCTAGCAACCACCAATAAAACCCTAACAACTGCCAAGAAATGTCACAGAAATCCATTCAAATGCTGAGCCAACACCTACGGTAGCCACACCCTAGAAACCACCCAGAAAACCCTGACAACCACTTGACAACCACCCAGAAACCCCAAGCAAAAAGAAAATTCAAGCTGAAAATGTAAACTGATCACTTAATGATTATTTCAAATTAGACTTTGTTTTAAACAACTAAACAGATTCTAAATATTATCATTTTACAGTATTTCAAGAGATTACAGTTGTTACATTTAGGCTCCATAAGACACATAACATCTAGGCTTTTGAAACCTTTAAAATATTGGATCTTTTTTTTATATATATATATTGCACAATCCTATAGATGGTAAAACAGACTTTTGGAAAAACAAACACATTTAGGCTTTACTGCATGACATAAAAAAAAAAACACACCTTTAAGAAAAATTAATATAAGATATTAATATATTTTAAGAAAAAATGAATATTCTCCAGTTCATAAAAGACTGAATCTGTCCATCACATGGAAACCACCTTCAATCACGTTCACAAGTGCACAACCTCGAGATAAACCTCTACCCTCAGCAAACAGAAGTTCAGGAGACACATGACATGGTTCAAACTGGATGATGGGTGGCCTGATACTGGAGGTCCAGGAAAGCTTTCTATCATTAGTGTATTTATAACCAACATAAGGCTTTACTTAAGAGGGTCGGAAGAATTTCACCTTTCTGACCTGACTAAGCCCAGGCCTAAGACGCACAGCCCAATTTTGACTAGACGCAATGAAGCCATCTCTTCACGCTCATCAACTGTGTGCCGCCCAGAATGAGAAGGCTTGTGTTGGTCATTGTCTGTTTCACATCTTCTGAACAAGTGCTGGGCGGTTATTTGATTAAGCCGGTCCAGTGGGAGCACTCGGGTTACAGAAAATATTAGCCTTCAGCAGAACACGCTCGGGGACAGAACAGTCAAATGCAATGAAGGGCTGACTTAATCATCTCATTTTACAGGATTAGAGGCGAAATGGCTGACTATTGTGTTTGCCCAGGCACAGGGCCCTGCTCAAGGTGACCAGAGAAGCAGATTCAGGGCTAAAACACAACATAAACGGTTTTGATCGCTGCTTTATAAGGCTCTTCAGTCAGCACTCTACCATCCCAAAGGCCAGAGTCATCGTCAGGGGGTGCTCAAAAAGGTACTGAACACTTATTGGTGTTACAAATTGTTCCAGGCCCCACAAGTCAGAATTTATTGTGATTATAAAAAGATACAAGACAGTGTATCACAAAATAATAGCAATGTCTGCTTGACTTGTGTAGTGTTTCACAAATAAATGATTCTTATGAACTGGTTCTTTAAATGATCAAAAAGACTCCTAAGTTACCGTACTGAACTAGTCACGATGAATTGTTCACTGAATGAACTTTGAATGAACCAAAATGAACAAAGAACTGTTTAGTGGTAATAAAAGGGTTAGTTCACACACAAATTAAAATTCTGTCATTTATTACTCACCCTCACGTCGTTCCAAGCCTGTAACGCAATTACCACTTTCAAGGCCTAGAAAAGTAGTAAAAACATCGTTAAAATAGTCCATGTGACTACAGTGGTTCAACCTTAATGCTAGGAAGCAACAAGAAAAATTCTTGTGCACAAAAACAAAACTAAAATAACGATTTTATTCAGCAATTTGACAGTAAAGAGAAGAAATTGTTGAATAAAGTCGTTATTTTTATTTTTTTGCGCACAAAATGTACATTACATTAAGGTTGAACCACTGTACTCAGATGGACTGTTTTAATGATGTCTTTAGTTCCTTGAAAGTCTATCAGTCTATCGGAAAGCTCTTGGATTTCATCAAAAATATCTTAATTTGTGTTCCGAAGATGAACGAAGGTCTTACGGGTTTGGAACGACATGAGGGTGAGTAATAATTTTCATTTTTGGATGAACTAACCCTTTAAGGTCTGTGAAATGTAAATCAACATTACTGACTGTCTAATATGACGCATGTATAGTTAAAGATATATGCATGACCATTCAAAGGTTTGGGATAAGTAAGATTACATATACAATTTAACATTTTTGTAAATAATATACAAGTATTTAACATTTCAGGTTCATTGCACCTGTAGAAAGCAGCTGAGTCACTGCACCACAGACGGCAGGGAAAAACAGCGCTGAGATAGCAGCGCACCTCAGGATTCTGCCAACACACTCACAAGCAAAATACAATCCTGCTCTCAAGGCAACAAACACCTTTCAGTACTGCACACCCCCATGAGAGCCTATTCAGCAATCACCAGTGATTTCTATGCAATAGAAATGACAAATTAATCTGTTCTTGTAAGCTATAAAGCATGACTTCCAGACTTGGGATAGTTCACCCAAAAAATTCCGTCATCATTTACTCACCTTCAAGTTGTTCCAAACCTTTATGAATTTCTTCTGCTGAACACAAAAGAAGATCATTCGAAGAATGTTTGTAACCAAACAGTTGATGGACACCATTAACTTACATAGTATACTATGGAAGTCAATGGTCTTAATTAAATGGATAAGTAAATTATGACAATTTTCATTTTTGGTGAACTATCCCTTTAACATTATAAATGTCTTTATTGTCACTTTTGATCAAATCCTCACTTTAAAAAAAAAAATTAACTTGAATGAATTTTGACATTTTAAAGCATTTTTTTTGTGCTGCTGCTCTTTAAGGAAAGTGTTACATTAATCAATAACGTGATTAAAAGCTGCTTAAAATACAAAATGAGAAAAAAAATCACAGCAAATCTAATGAACTCATGCTCCTTGTTGCTCAAAACAAAAATCAAATACCTTTAGGCAGGTATGATGTCACGGACAGGTGTGCTAAAAGCATAATAAACATATAATCTATATAAAGATACCCACAACTAAAAACTCTTCAACAATAAGTCAGCTGTGGTCTTTCTGTGGCTTCCTGACATCCAGGTGTTTCCCAAATAGACCTTCCATGGAAGCTCAGGTGCAGTGAGTGAGTCAGTTCTCATTACCTTGTTAAAAGGGGGACAGAGACGGCCCCCTGGGTGACTTATATTGACTCACAGAGCTTTGGATGACAGATTCATACTGTAAAAATCACTGCCAGGGCCTTTCAATTACACCAGGCCCCCCAAAAAAACTGCTCCAGCATGCACACCCACCCTCAGGGAGTTTCTCCGTCGTTAAAAGCTGATGAGTCACGGTCGTCAGACAGAGAAGTGCACATCGAATGGGATTCTGTCAAACCTGCGTTAACGCTACTGTAAATCAACAGAGGAACTTAAATCAGAAGCTGTGAATGAGGACACTAAGAGTTACAACAAGAGTAATGACAGGAACTGTCGGTAAGAGAAGAGAAACAACAAGATAATATGGAGGGTTTTTTTTCACTGAGAATATACCCCATGCTAAGATAGATCATAGACAGACAAGTGTGGTGTTTAACTGGAACGTTAATTCATAAAACAAAGTATAAATAAAAGTAAACCTAAATAAAGCTGCTCTATGAGTAAAAATACTTATGTAAAATGTTAAAAGTATGTCAGCGCCGATAGCCTCGTGGGCAGCGCTGCGACATAGAGCGCTATTGCGCTTCAGGCGCCCGAGTTTGAGTCCCGGCCTGCAGACCCTTCCTGATCCCGTCCCCCCTCTCTCTTTCACTTCGCTTCCTGTCTAAAGGAAGACAGATCACGAAAAATAAATCTTAAAAAAAAAAAGTTAAAAGTACCTGATATTGCAAGAATTTAATGCCAAAAAAGAAAGGCATAATCAAAATAAGATGTAAAAACCTAAAAAGTGTAGAGGTAAAAATAAATAATAAATAAAATTGTTTATTAAACAAGCAAATTATTATAAAAGATGTTTATTAAATATGGGCTTTGTGCCGACTGTTAAATTCATTAGATATTTATTATATAACATAAATAATTAAATAAAATAAATCATTGCAAAAATTGAATGAAACTAGTAAAAAGGCATAAACAAAAAAGTGTAGAGGTAAAAATAAATGAATAAATAAATGAAAAATCAATCAATCAATCAATTAATTACATATTTACATGATTTCTATTATGTTAAATTAATTTTAACTGAACTTTTAATTTAATTGAGGTTTATAGTCTTTTTTATTAAGATACCTATATAAACCATTAGTGTGCAAAAACACTGAAACCCTGAAAGGTCTGTTCACTTTGGCCTGTTGTTACTGAAGTCAAAGATAGCATCCAGCCTGAGCACACTTAAGAGTGCGCTTTGTACACTCGGGCACTGCGTCCTCCCCTGGGTCTAACATGAGATGTAGCTGACATTTTGTTCGCAAAAAGCCGGCACTTACAGACTTTTCTAGTCAAAAGCATCCCTGTCATTGGTTCCCTAACGGACGCTGATGACTGAAGAGATTGAGTCAACAGTCTGTCCCTATCTAGTGTCTCTGTCAGCCCATTACACTTGAACCTTAGTCCTGAACTCAGCGTCTTGCTTACAGCACAGTAGGCTGCTGAGGCACATGGGACAACATACTGTACTGAAGGTGGGCTCATATGTACACTAAACAAACAAGCGGGACAAAGAAGGAGGTCTTATGTAAGGGGGCTGGAATGTCTGCACATGTTTGGATGGGGCTGTGCTTGGAGAACAAGCGTATTCATTGTTGAAATCGACTGAATGTTGCAAGCTGTCCTTGCATGCTTGGTTGTTTTAAAGTGGGATTGTGGGTATGCGTTTGTTTACCTTCATCCTGTCCGCCACTGGCTTCTTCCAACACCAGGCTGTTCATGCAGTTGATTTCCCATTCCTGAACGTCAGTGTTCCAGAGTGCTGGGATCAGGACACAATGCTGGGAGCTGGACACATATACAGAGTATTACTTAGCATACATTATAATACAGACTCTTTTTTTTTTTTTTTTTTTTTTACATTTTCCGCAATGATTGTTGGGGAAAAATCTTAATATTAACCAGTGACCTAACTGGTTTCCAAACTTTCCGGGTAACCATAGGTTACCATAGGCAGGAGGGTGTTAGGGTGTTCGTGAAAAAAAAAAAAAAAAAAAAAAAAAGATTTCACAAAATATATTATTAAAGGCCCAGTGAGGTGCTTTGGAACGCGCAGCATAATTCGATGTGTTGATGTAATTTCAACTGAAACAGGAAGACAGGGTGGAACATATTGAACAGCTCCTCCCCTTTGTAAAATAACCAATAGTGTTTAGCTTGCTAAAGCCTCAGTTTCCTTCTAATCTCTAACCGTTTCTCCACCTATCTCCTTCATATCGCTTTGAAATATAGCATTCTGTGAAGAATTCAAATGAGTCTGATACGTTTTGTGGTCTGCGCCGACTCGCGGATATGATCCGCTACGTGCTCTCATATCTCTGGACCAGAGCTCTTGGAACACACCAGCTTATTCATAACCTTAAAGCTAACATATTCATACTAAATGTCAGAGAGACTTTAAGGCTGTCAAAGTTAACAAGTTAATGTTAATATTAATGATCATAACATTATACTATTTAATTCTACTTAATTATTATAAATAATTGTATAAGTAATTATTATACAGTATTAATCACTGTCAACTTTATAAAAAAAATATTTTCTAGATATTTCAACAATTTGTTTTAATACAATGACAATGTGAAAACCAATGATTTAAACTGTAAAATAATTTATATACAGCAAACATTTACAATTATACCTATAAAAATATAAATACTTACATAAATATGAATAGTTATACCTGTATATTATAAATAACATTATAAATACTTAATACTTGCATGCACACACACACACACACATATACATACACACATATATATATATATATATATATATATGAGAGAGAGAGAGAGAGAGAGAGAGAGAGTTGGCCCACCCTTTGCAGCTATAACAGCCTCAACTCTTCTGGGAAGGCTTTCCACATGGTTTAGGAGTGTGTCTATGGACACCAAACTCACTCATCCATGTCTTTATGGACCTTGCTTTGTGCACTGGTGCGCAGTCATGTTGGAACAGGAAGGGGCCATCCCCAAACTTTTCCCACAAAGTTGGGTGCATGAAATTGTCCAAAATGTCTTGGTATGCTAAAGCATTAAGAGTTCCTTTCACTGGAACTAAGGGGCCAAGGCCAACCCCTGAAAATCAACCAAAACTTTACACTTGGCACAATGCAGTCAGGCAAGTACCGTTCTCCTGGCAACCGCCAAACCCAGACTTGTCCATCTGATTGCCAGACAGAGAAGCGTGATTCATCACTCCAGAGAACACGTCTCCACTGCTCTAGAGTCCAGTGGTGGCGTGCTTTACACCATTGCATCCAACGCTTTGCATTGTACTTGGTGATGTAAGGCTTGGATGCAGCTGCTCGGCAATGGAAACCCATTCCATGAAGCTCTCTACGCACTGTTCTTGAGCTAATCTGAAGGCCACACGAAGTTTGGAGGTCTGTAGCTATTGATTCTGCAGAAAGTTGACTGAAAAAAAAAAACTGGATTAAGCAACGTCAGCTAAAAAGAAAGGTTGTTTCAGAGGTTGATGAAATAAAAATCTTACATCTACATCTACAACTTTTCTAACAAATCTTAGACCATTTAGACAACCTCTGGATCAAACAGCAGAGAAAATGAGAAATGAAAACTTTAGAGATTAAACGAAACCCAAATTTTTGTTTCTCTTGCTATTAAAAGAAAACCCTATCCCTGTGAAACCAGCCCTCCTAGCAGAGGTAAACCTCGTCTGCCTGTGCTTAATGTCAGCGACTTACATAAGCCCTGAAGTGGCCTTGTCAGGGAAAAAGCTGTACACAAACGGTCTGTCAGGACATTGCGGCAGGCAACACGTCAATGGGACTGAATTGGAAGAGGGGGCAAGGATTGTAAAAGAACGCAAGGACACCCCAGTCCCTCTCATGAAGGACTAACATTGTTTACACAGTCTCCGATGACAGGTGACGGACAACCTTGTCACTGTGGATACCAAAGAGCCATCTAGCACTGCAGTGATGTCAACCCTGATTTCTTCCTGATATAATGATTACATAACCACAACTCAACATGAATTGTAGAAGTTAGTCATCCAGGCTGGAAAAACAGTTTAAACCAGCTTAAGTTAGTCTGATGGTCTTAAATCCACACCAAGCTGGTTTTCACAGTTCAGTTTGATAGTTTTAAAGAGGTTTTGGGAACTTGAAGACTGGTTTTAACCACTTAAGACTTTTTTTCTGGAGGGATTTTAAGAGTTTTGAGGCGTTTCTTCTCTTTTCACCTCTTTCTTCTTTCTGTTTCTCTCTTTGGCCTCCTAAGCAAGGCGACCGCTTCGTTCTCAGACGGCTCAGTTCTCTGCCTAGCAAAACTCTGATACTCTGAATCAGAGGGGAGCATTTAGGCTTGACCTTGCCGGCACTGACGTCGTGCCAGGCGAGCAACGTGAACCCGTTCCCTGATGTGTAGGAGCTTTGTGCGGACTGCCATCTGCATGTCAATGCCAAATATCCCCTTTGAAACTGGCAAATGGCTTCGTTTGCCCTTATAATCCTGTAAAGTGGCTGGCAAAGCGTAAGGGGCTCTGCATGGGCATGAACGTCTACCAAGCCACAACAAATATCGTTTTAAATGTTAACTGAAGATCCATTCGCAAAGGTGAGTTTTAATGTGCGCACATGACTATAAAAGAATTCCAGATCACATGACAAAGGATTCTTCAGATTGGCATGACTCTGTTGCCATGACGACACAAACTATTGAATAAAAGGCGGCCATAGAAACAATTTAACAACTTAACAATATGGCCTGGATTCATGTGTCTTTGAGATCCGCTATGTTAATCAAAGAGGTTCTCATGGACACGTCGCCATGGTGACTGTGACATCATCAAATAAACACATCCGCTATGAAATATCTGTTTGAAGGTTGCATCTACATGAACGCAGAAACCTAACTGGTTCTCTCATTTCCTCAGTTAACAAGAGCTATTTTATATAAATGTAATTCCTAGAACTTGGACTAAGTCTTGGTTCTTCCACTGTTAAGATGAGAAGGACATTATAATGAATCTACTTGACTTCACTTGATATATTAGTGACCATATTGGGAATAGAAATAGCAGTTAAATTATCTGTATATTATCAGTTTTGAAAGAAATATAAATCTTTGCATACTTAACACCAGGTTTTAAAAGTTTTTAACAATTCTTAAAAATTTTTATTGCACATTATAATGTTTTGCTGCTTGTTTTTCAGATTCTTGCAATTTAATGCAAAGATTAATAGAAAAAAAAAAACAATACAGTAATAAGATGAATATTATTATTTTTTATTTTTACATTTAGATTACTTTTGCCATCTAACACTCACTTAAAAGTTAATCTTTAAAAACGCTAATATTTTAGTAAAACTATTAAATGTAATCTTAGCAAATCTCAAAATGAATATCCATCTTTTGATACTGGCCTGGTTTCAGAGACATTTTTAGGACATTTAAAGGGTTAGTTCACCCAAAAATGAAAATTATCCCATAATTTACTCACCCTCAAGTCATTCTAGGTATATATAACTTTCTTCTTTTAGATGAACACAATCGAAGTTACATTAAAAAATATCCTGCCTCTTCCACACTTTATAATGGGAGTGAATGGTGCCATTTTTTTGAAGCCCAAAAAAGCTCATCCATCCATTATAAAAGTAATCCATACAGCTCCAGGGGGTTAATAAAGGCCTTCTGAAGCTAAACAATGCATTTTTGTAAGAAAAATATCCATAATTATAACTTTATAAACTGTAATCACTAGCTTCTGTTAACGACTGTCCACATGTTCACGAGAGAGTCGAGTTCCGGCGTATGACGTAGGATGTAGGAGTAGCGTAACTAGACTCGTATACGGTCATTACCAGAAGCCAGTTATTATTGTTTACAAAGTTTCAAGCCGTATGGATTAATTTTATGACGGATGGATACGCTTTTTTGGGCTTGCGGGTGAGTAAATTATGGGATAATTTTTATTTTTGAGTGAACTATCCCTTTAAGTAGCTTTTATAAACATGCCTTCGAAGGAAACATTACTGGTGTGCATCTTGAGACAAAACAATGGCACTGGCATATTTTAAGATTATATCAGTGCAAGCTGCTTTCTGTTAAAACAGCATAAACATGCATTTTAGTCTGGGACTAGGCTTAAGCCTTGTCTGTGAAACGGGGCCATTAATGTTTTATTAATTTAACAAAATAGTATATTTTTTAATATCAATCAGTCATAACATGAAAACTCATTGGCCAGTCTGTAATATCGTTGCACTCACACGTCCACAGGTACTCGCAGCAGAACGGGCAGCACTGTGGCCTCCTCAGTCATGTTCATGATACGAGACTCCAGTAGCAGGATGATAGTGAGGCCAGTGCGAAATACAGCCTGCAGCCCTGCAAAGAGTATGAAGAATTGATCGGATCATGTTCGGGAAACCTGTTTAAAAACAATCATTTGCTATTATGTTTAGTGGTGCAGAAATCACACACTTTGACTGTGATAAGCAAACATGCCAGCTTGACACTTGAGATGTTCTTATTCTAGGACAAACAAGAAAAAGGGGTGTAATACCGTGCAGCATGATAAGATCCCAGATGGCCATCACCGAGTCCCAGCACGGCAGAGAGGTGAAGAGAGTGAGAAACCACTGCATGATGAAATGCAGAGAAGACACACCAAGAGTCTCCTAAAAGCAGAGACAGAAAAACACACTCCTAATATCTGACATTTATGCCAAATCCGTAAGAAGAGGTCATATTTCACATTAATCAATCAATATTTTTCATGTAAAGCAAGCCTAATTTTTGCATTAGAATTGCATGACGGAAAATGCGATTGTCACAATGCAAACTTAATAGCCTTAGTCAATAGTCTTAACATGTAACAGTTCTGATAACAGGCTTTATTATTTTTTATTTTTTTTTATTTTGATTTGGGGTAAAATAAGATATTTATTCAATGCAGAACTTTTTACCCACATTTTAGTCTGTTCCTCACACAAAGCTATAAAAAAAAAGACTTATCTGTTGAGCGTATCTGTTGAACAGTCATTCATTAAAGTGGCTATATTTTGCCTTTTTAAAAAGTTGTGATTTTGTTTTTGAGGTCTCCAAAATAGGTTTTCATGCTTAAATGTAAAAAAACAACAACAAAAAAAAAACATTATTTTTCACATATTTTATATTGTTGCAGCACCTCTCTTCCCAGACTGACTGTAAAGGCCGTTCACATCAAGAACGATAAAGTTAAAGAACTATAAAGATAACTATAATGATAACTTTAGTAGCGTCCACACCAGCGGACGATATAATTCTGTTTATTCTAAGCGCACACTGCAGTTTTGTCGTCTGCAGCTCTTTAAAGCAGGATGGATTCTGATTGGCTGTCAATGTTTTTATTGTTCATCAGCTGGAAAAAAAACGTTCTGATAATGATTCCAACGATATCGTTCCCCTGTGCCATGATCGATACATTTGTGGTGTGCTATTCTTTTATATTTAGAATCATTTTTAGAAATAAATCTTTATCGATATTGTTATAGCTGAATGAGCCTTAACGCACTGTTTAGTTCCTGTCTCTATGAAGCCCCTCCTTCCAAAAAGCGTAATGTGCTCTGATTGGTCAGCTGTACCAGTGTGTTGTAAAATGTCACGTCCCTTACCATAACAGCAAGTTTCAACACACTACAATTTGAGGGTGAGTAAATTACAGAATTGTTAATTATAACAATCTATTCCATTAAGTTTTAGCTATGTCACTGCACTCTGCCCTGTTTGTAAGTTTACAGCATCATCTTCTCTCCTGTGCTGCGGTCTAATATCTCAGCTTTTTAGACAGCTGTGCTGAGTCAACACACAGAGAGTTCACCAAGCAGCACAAATGCTCTGAGGAGGTGGACAACCACTACCATTAAAAAAAAAAAAAAAAAAAACACACACACACAGAAGAGCTCATTTAAAAGCCCTCAGGAAAAGGTCTATAAGACACAGTGACAAATCTGTGAGGGGCATTAAATGTGAGAGGCTTCTCAAGAGAGAGGCTGTGATCTACATAAACTCTAGAGGACTGAGAGACAGTGTGTTATGCACCATGTGCCTGTTTTTATATTCAGATATTATCCTGATGAGAGTTGATGCCAGGGTTTAAGAACTAATCATTAAGGTCTTAGTTAAGAGCTATGAATGGATCATTATGACAGTGATTATGATGTTTCTTGCATGTTTTATGTTTGGCAATGGTTCTTTTAACCCTAACAGATGGAGTGTGTAGCTTTTCATTTCTTAAAGGGTTGGTTCACCCAAAAATGAAGTTTCTGTCATTAATTACTCACCCTCATGTCGTTCCACACCTTCGTTCATCTTCGAAAACAAATTAAGATATTTTTTGATCAAATCCGAGGGTTTCTGAACCACCCATAGGCAGCAACGTCATTGCACCTTTCAAGGTCCAGAAAGGTAGTAAGGACATTGTTAAAATAGTCCATGTGACTACAGTGGTTCAACTTAATGTTATGAAGCAACAAGAATACATTTTGTGTGCAAAAACAAAACAAAAATAATGACTTTATTCAACAATATCTTCTCTCCCCTGTCTTTCTGCTACGCTGTTTACATTCAGCGCTTCCAGGTTCTACGTCAACGCTGGCTCAGTATTGGCTAACGCAATAAAGTCATTATTTTTGTTTTGTTTTTGGACTTTTCTGGACCTTGAATGACAGTAATTACATTGCTTTCTATGGGAGATAAAAAACCTCTCGGATTTCAACAAAAATATCTCAATTTGAGTTCCAAAGATGAAAGGTCTTACGGATGTAGAACGACATCAGGGTGAGTAATTAATGACAGAAATTTCATTTTTGGGTGAATTAGCTGTTTCAACAACCATTTCAGAAGATGTATCATGGCCATATTCCAATGCAAGATCTGCATCAAATTGATGCATCAAATGAAAAGCTACACACTCCATCTGTTAATGTAAAAAAAATATGACAAAAATAAAATATTCTAGAAACATAATAATCACTGTAATAATGATCCATCCATAGACTCATAAGTGTTTGCCTATTAAAATCCAAACAGCGACCTGGAACGCAATTTCATTACATTCAAATCGAATAAAAATTTAGACCATAATTCTCACCAAGTGCTGGAAGAGCAGAGGTTTCCTGTGTTTCAGAAGCTGGTGAAAAACCAAAGCCTGATGTTGAATCCTGAGAATAAAATGAATAAAATAGTTAAAGAGTTAAACTAGGCTTATTTGAAAGAAACAAGAAAAGACTAATGATACGCTAATATACTAATGATACACTAATATTATATCAGTAAGGCTGATTAAACAACCAATTGTTGACCTATTTGCAATTATTGACACTGGTCGAAAACATATCAACTGATTTCCAAAAAACAGCTTTGTCAACAGATGATTTTAGTGAATCTTCCACAAATATTGTGAAAAATAAGTGTTTATTTTTGTTTTACAATGAGTTAGTAAAATATTCATTAAAAGTAAATAAATTAAAGAATTAAAGAAAATAAAGTTCACACAGTAAAGCTACGGTCTCACTTCTTCAGAGAGGAATCAAAGAGCTCTGAGAGATACTTGGGCTTCTCTAACAGAGCAACCAGAGCCCAGAAAGCCTCTTCTTCAGACAGGTTCATTAGGAGCACAGCAGCTATATAGGACATCCCTGAACAAAACAAACAAACCTTAAGGCATCACATAGTCCCATTATGGCCTGAATGTCAAGGGCAAACTAACTAAATTAGCTCCACAGAAAAAAAAAAAAAAAAAAAAGCTGCTGCAAACCAAATTATGACCATGACATGCATTATCAACAAGGTGGCACTTGACTGCCCTCTTGAGACTGAATATCAGTATATACTATACTCACATATGTTTGAAAGGACCAATAAAAGCACAGGAACAAAGTTCAATAAGATTTCAGTAATGCCAGTGACCTCATTTGTGGAAGTACAAGCAGTTCATTACCTTGTACGTATCCAATCTGGGGATTATATCGGGCAAATGCGGTAAGAACTCTGAAAAGTTTGGCCTGGCCCTCAATAGCCTCCGGACGATCCCCCATCAGAGTGCGATGGGTCGGAAATGACCTTCCTATGTAGACAAATATGGAATTAAACTGCCACAACCATTTCAAAACCCAAACTTTTATATACAATGCAAAAGTTATAAAAAGAACACAAACAAAAAAGTTAAGGTTGTTATTAATAACATGAAGTGGGCAGTATAGAAGTATTTCAGGCGTTTATAGCTCCAAAGGTAGAGATTGGTGCTAGAAACGACAAAAACATGAGTTTGATTCCCAGTAAACAATCAAATTTGAATGTATACCCTGGTGCACTTTGGGTAAAAGTGTGCAAAATGCATTAATAGAAGTGTAAATGTAAATGTAAAGCATGTTTAGGCAGCGCCCCCATGTGGTTTTCTGAATAATGGTGAAGTTCAAACAAAAACACTGCTATTAGTGCCAAATTACAGCTTCCTCCTGAAAGTCACAGGACATTTTCCATTATTTCATCTGAAAAGAAGGCAGTAAAACACAGTTTTTAGCTGTTTAAAAGCTTGGGGTCTGTAAGATTTTCATGTTTTTGAAAGAAGTCTAGTACGCTCACCAATATTACTGTTATTTAATCAAAACAGTAATATTGTGAAATATTATTACAATTTAAAACAACTGTTTTCTATTTGAATATATTTTAAAATGTAATTTATTCCTGTGATGGCAAAGCTGAATATTCAGCAGCCATTACTATTTTTTCCCAAGATTCATTGAAGTTAAAAATAACAGCATTTATTTAAAATAAAGATCATAAATGTCTTTACCATCACATGTGATCAATTTAATACATCCTTGCTGAATAAAAGTATAAATGCAACCTAAGTGCAACCTAAGTGTCAAAAACATTATAAAATTATTCCGACCACATTTTTTAATTTTATTATTTTAATTTTACTTTTATTACAATGAAAGTATTCAATATAGCTCACATAACTGTACTTTATAGAAAAATATCATGCAAATTCAGAGGTCATCCAAAGGCACAACTCACGAAGGTCGAGGGCGATCTGTTTGAAGAGTGTGAGGTCAGCACTGGGGAGATCCGATTGTCCGCTGCTGATCTCATTCTCTGTATCCACTAGAGAGTCTATAGTAGAGATGATGCTGTACTCACTGACTCCAAGATCAACCAGAGGTCTACGGATCCCAGCCTGACATGCCTGCAGTAAACCAATCGGAATAGGTTAAAACAGGGCAAATGTATATTTTTGTGCTCATATTTCGAGTTTGAATAATAATAATAATAAATAAATAAATATTTTGATGGGGTTGCACCTCATAATCAAAAGAGCTGGCAGCTCTGAGACTGTCGATATTTAGGAGGCATTTCCAAACTCGTCCACGTATTGCCGGAGGAATACCAATACGAATAAACCTCTCGATCTGATTTTAGGAAAAAGGAATGTCAATTTTTATACATTAAAACATTGCATAAATTATTTTAAATGCAGGGTTGAGCAAAATTTGATTTTTAATTAATAAGTTGGAATTGGGTTTAGAATAACAGTAAGTAAAAAAAAACAATCAACAGAAGAATGTAATTTGTCCAATACCAGTTTTACTGTAAAACATAATTCATTTAGTTCTAAGTCATTCATTTAGACTAAATATGCATATTCATTCTGATATGTAGAATATTATATAGTAGATGTATTTCTCTAAAGATGAGATAATAAAGATTATACATACAGATGATATACATTTTTGTGAATGGCAATTTAAATGCATTATCAGTGCTGAATGGTGCACAACCATGAGCAAATGTCAAATAATTTTTTACAGTTTATTTTTAGTTTTATAAAGGAAGAAGCACACCTGACTTCTGCAGATGAAACTGGATCCATTCCAGTAACTGAGAAATTCACACAGCTCCTTCACTTTAACTGGATTAGGCTGAGGATAACTAATAAAAACACAGTTAGAGATGCTTGTCGAGTGCACATCACAGCATACAGTGTTCATTAACATTATATTAAATTATTAATTATATTTCGAGTTGAACTTAATGAATTCAATTCTTAACTAAAAACCTGCATTAAACACACAAACCAGGAAGTAATAGTAAGTATAATAGTAAACATCTACCTGTAGTCATGATATCTGTGTTGGAGTTTCTTGTCTCTTTTCTTACTGAGAGCAAAGCCGAATTCATCAAACCCTACAGAGCTGCTACGCCGTGATGTGTTGCTCTTCCCGCTGCTCGAGCTGCTCGCTCTCCTCAACATGATTCTCATACAATCAGTTTGATTTCATTCCGCACGCGATTCCTTCCAACTGTGCGCTGTACACTGTAACCGCCGCTTGAACTCAGCGCCAAGATGAACACAACAAAACTACTCTTCAAAATAAAAGTCTTGACATTTTATATATATATATATATATATATATATATATATATATATATATATATATATATATATAGTGAGAGTCACAAAGAATAAGTTGATATTTAAAAAAAAAAAAAAAGCTTTAAAATAAACTATTAAATTTGACAAATTGAAAATGTCATCACATATTTATGATTGGAATATGACTTAATGCTTTCCTCTTGAGTCAGCATTGGTTCATTGTTCTGTATATACTTACATCGCCCTGGGTGAGCGATTTAATAGAATCCATGATGCCATATCTGAACAAGATGTCCAGGATCTTCGGCAGAAAATTAGGCCCACAACATTATAGGTGTCCATACCGATCCATTTTCCATGCCGCTTGGGTCGCAGGTGTGCTGGATAATTACTGATGTACACCGAGGGATATCGGAGTGAAGAGGTTAGGGGAACGTTATAGTAATATCATGGGAACGTTCAAATAATGTTAGAATAACGTTATACATACAAAACTAACGTTCTGGGAACATTAGATTAACATTAGAACAACGTTCTTAGAAAACCAAAACTAACGTTATAATAACGTTATGAGAACGTTAGAATAACGTTATACAAACCAAAAACTAACGTTTTTGGGAACGTTAGTTATTCTAATGTTCTGGAAACGTTATAATAATGTTATGAGAACGTTAAAATAATGTTATACAAACCAAATACTAACATTCTGGAAATGTTAGATAACCTTCTAGGAACCAAAAAATAACATTCTGAGAACGTTACATTAACATTTGAATAACGTTCTGGGAAATTTAAGGAATCTTTCCTGGCTAACCAAAAACAAATCATAAAAATAAACATCCTGGAAACCAAAAACTAACGTTCTGGGAACCAAAACTTGTTAGCTGGGTATCAAATTCCAGCAGATAAAAAAAACAAAAGCTGACTGTCCCTGCTAGAAGTCATATAATGGGCCATGTTTGGATCTTCCAACAGGACAAACATCAAAAACAAAACAAATGGGTCACTGAGCACAAAACCAAGCTTCCGCCATGGTCAGTTCCCTGACCTGAACTCTATAGAAAATGCAGTGGGGTGAACTGAAGAGAAGAACCAACATAGAGCTGGGAATCTGAAAGATCTGGAGAGATTCTTTCTGTATGGAGGAATAGTCTCTGATCTATGCAAGCTTGTTTCTGCCACTAAAAAAATAAATATGTAATTCTGACTTTATATCTCACAATTCTGACGGCTTTTTTCCCCCCAGAATTGAGAGATATAAACTCACAACTGCGAATTTTAACGTTAGAATTGCGTGATATAAACTAGCAATTACGTCATATAAAGTCAGAATTTTGAGATAAATTCTGAGAAAAAACCTTCACAATTGGACATGACACGCAATTGCGAGTTTATATCTCACAATTCTGACTTTATAACTCGCAATTCCGACTTTTTTTCTCAGAACTGTTATCTTGGCAAAAGGAGGTTGCAAAAAGTATTGAATAAAAGGGTATGATTCATTGTGAGCAATGTGTATTAGAGAAAAACACTGTGAAAAAATCCCCCAAAAAAACCTCTTTAGGTTAGGGCTTAGACACTCATACTCCTCACAAGCACCTGTAATATCATGGTGTAGCCACTAGATGCCGTACAGCATATATGTAAGGTTGTGTATTCCGTAGTTACTGAGAACAATGCTTTTGGGTTTTATACTTGGATATACATTTAGACATTATCTACTTGTCAAACTTTCTCTATTTTCGTTTGTTGGAAAGGTTGATATGCTGCTTTTTCATTATTATATGTTATGTTTCTCATAACATCAAAATTCATTAAATGTAACAAAAAATGAAATTGAATGCTTTATATGGGACTGATCCATTTTAACCTTAGTTGAATCTCTTGGCTCAATTTTGCCATATTGTTACACCCACACCAGTTCATTTATGTGCAACTATTTTGTACTCTTGATGGTTTATTTATTTATTTTTTCCTCACGGCTTTGTGCTTTTTTTGCATCACGGCTGTGTAGATTGTACACTCAAAAAAAAAAAAACAAAAAAAAAAAACTCTGTATTTGTAAATTTTTTCGTATTTCCCATTAATTTCCTATAGTGAAAAGTACAAGTGACTTTTTTTCCCCCTCGATAAAATAATGCCAATTTTTTCTGTGTTCCGGCCAGTGGCACAAAAGTTACCAGGTTTCATAATCACTTCGATGATGACCATTACCATTTTTGGTCAAAAGTGACCAAAGAGGACCAGTGGGTTAATGAAAGAATTTACATTACACATGGATTCATTAAATCCACAAGAGAAGTGCAGTGTGCTCTAGTATATTGTAAATTTTGTAAATGTCAAATATAGGTAAACTTCCTTTATTGCACATAAAATGATTTCAAGCCATTCAAAGAAGAATATATTCTGCATACACAAAATACATTACAGGACATCAAAATAAACAGTTGTTCAAAAACAAGCGCTTTCTTCTGAACAGGCAGGAGAGGGCTGGTGTCCTTCAGTATCTGATAAAAAGGGTACTGCTTTCAATACACTGACTTCAATAGCTGTGCAACTAAAAAGTGACAAATGAAAATGGAAGTAAAAGTATGTTTACAGTGATTTGATGTGCATTACTGTTAAAGGAACATCACCTTCTATCGCAGGATCAGTGGGATTCCTGGAGTCACACAATAGATTCCTCAAGGTCCTGTTCACTCTGTGGATCTGAGCCAGCACCAAGGTGGGGGTGTCTGGGAACTCCTGAAGTACCTTTCTGGTCTCCTTTTTGCTGGAATTGTCTTGCACATCCATGTTGTCATTCAGGTTCAAGCAGACCCTCTCTCGAACCTGCTCTAAAGCCTGCAATCCCATCCACAGAAGGTCCTTTTCCCTCTCCAAGTCCTTCAATTTTTTCACCTGCAAATAATAAAAAAAAATGCTCATACAATCGTTTAAAATGCTACATGAAATTGTACATTTGTACATTTTTACATTTTAGCATGATTATCTGTGACCGTATTAGCATCTATTTATATACAGCTGCCTCAAAAAAACAGACAAACAGGCTTTCACAATCGCATTGTGCAAAGTAAAAAAAAAAAAAAAAAGACCACAATGTGTGTGTCAAGTAGCTGTGAACCCCGTGTATTCCCATCGGAGCTTGACGGGAATGTCGTGATGAACTGTGATAGGTGACGTCTGTGTTTGAGAATAGACTATTAGTTTGAAGGAAATACTGATGTAATTTTTATGCTACAGCTTTAAAATAACAGATAACCAACCTAAAATATACTTTTAAAACTGAATTATCAGCAGTACATACATTACCAGTCAGAAGTTTAGACATACTTCACTGAATTATGCTTGCCACCTTTTCTAAAGAGTGTGAATGCTTAGTTTAGTTTATCCAACAATATGGTCACTTCAGTTATATTTGAATCACTTCAACTTGTTTACTAAAAGCATTCATAGAAAAAACTAAAATTATAAACAAACATAGAAGAGAAAGCAAACTAACCCAGAGGAAGAAATGCACTGCATCCATATTGGTAAGACTGCTCCTGAGAGGGACAATGATCACTGTGTAAGACGCCATTGGAGTTGCTAAATAAAGCAAAGCTTCACATTTGAGGAAACGAGGAGATAAGCAGAGAGTAAGAGAGAACAGAATAGCAGAGGCTGAGGAATTGCTGAGACCCCACCCTAGTGACAGTGCGACAGGTCAAAGTGGACAGTTTGCACAACTACTTATGAAGAAATTCAAACAAAATTCTTCACAAATGCAAACAATAAAACTGTATTAAAATTACCTTACATAATGAACAAAAGCAAACTGGCAAACGCATAAAAAACAGCTTTAACATGAAACAGTTAAATTTAACTAGCTTTTAAACTTTCACAGTATTAACATTCAACGTTCAAGTAGAACATTTCTGGCATTATCTGCCATTAACATATTTAAATCATTTGTCCATCTCTCTGTTTGCGCCGTTCTCATCGTTCAGTGGGTACGGGGTGAGGTCCAGGGTGAGAAGACGGCTGAACATGCATTCATCAAACTGTGACGACAAGCAAAAAAAAAGGTGCATGATAAATTAGAGAACTCATCAAAAAGCATACAGAATTTGAAAGGACCCATTTTTAAGACTTTTAAATAGTTGATGTATTTCCCGCTGAAAAAGGAAGTTGGTATATAATGAATGTTTCTTTTTTCTTTTTGAGGAAAAAAATAAAAAATAAATAAAATTATACACCCCTGTAAACAATATTATATATATATATATATCATTTTAATTTTGGGGTGAATTAACCCTATAACATTTGATTGGTTTCAAAAAAATAATTTAATTTAAAACAATCTTCACATAACCTATAAAATGTATATAGATTAATTCTTATTAAAGTCAAGAGCAAAGAGTAATTTTCTCCATTTCTTTTGTTCTTTGATTAACATTAATGACAGACAGCAGCAGGTTTATTAGGCTGCTGTTGCTTTAAGATCTGACGTGGATCTGACATGCACCCAATATTCTCACGACCCTTTACGTTCATTTAAGACTTTTTAACTCATTTAAGACTATGCTTACGAGAACGCTCAAGAAAACAGACATTTTTGACAATTGTATTTTTTTGGTCCATTCAAGTGCAAAAGAGAACTCAATGCGGTACTGGTACATTGTCTAAAGTGTTTTTTTGTGTGCGTCTACTGTGTCAAAGATGGCCGCTTCAGGGACAGCACGCCAGTACCGAATTGGGTTCTCTTTTGCATCTTATTGCCAGTGAATGGTTTAAAAGCACTTGAATGATTGATAGCATGATCATTTAATGTAACGCAGCCAAAGGATGGCAGAAAAAAAAATGCTGCGTTAATTTTAAGCATTAAACTGAAGAAAAGAAAAAAAATAGACGATCTCAAAGCTAACCAACATGGACTACCTAGCCTCAAAACTTTTGTAACTTTTGTACCTAGTTTGATTTTATGGGGACTCTAAATGGACCATGAGTGATGAGATTGATGTGAAACAAGGTGGATGTGTGTATACCATAGAATAGACTCCAAGAAGAGCGTCTGCCCGCGAGTAGAACTCCTCCTTCAGGGAGATCACAATGATCTGGCAGCTCTCTCTGGACATCATTCGGAAAAATCCTGTAACCTGCAAGGAAACAATGTCTTTTTATCATTGCAGATAAAGAATATCAAAACAGCACGTTTGAGACATTGAGGCTTGTCTTACCTTGCCAATGTTTGTGTTGTCCAGGGCAGCATCCACTTCATCCAACACAAAGAATGGGGCAGGACGAAAGCTAAGATTAAACAACAGTGATCTTTATAGCTTTCTCCCACATCAAAAACATCTGTATTTATAGTCAGATATTACTTTACAAGAAGTCGGTCTATGTGCTTATGCTGTTTTTCACCTGTGAATGGCAAAGACTAAAGCGAGTGCAGCGATGGCTTTCTCTCCTCCTGAAAGGTTGTCCATGGCCATGAATCGTTTCCCCGGAGCCACACAGTTATAGTTGATGCCATCCAGGTAGGGCTCATTTGGATTCTCCGCACTGAGAATGGCCTACAAAAAGGACATGTGCATACAAAAATTTTCATACAACAATAAAAATGAATGAACAAGTCATTGAAGGAGTGAGTCAAGTACAGACCTGAGCGCTGGCGTTTCTGCAGAGATTCTTATAGATCTGGTCGATGACGATAGACACACGTTCAAAGCACTGACTAAAGAGATGGAAGCGTTTGGCCTTCACTTGCTCAAACTCCTGACTGCATTTCTTAGTGGTGTGTGTGCTGGTCTCAAATGCTGAGGGTTTTTGAATATGGAAAGGTAAAAACACACAAACATGTTCAATGTTTTATGTGACTGATGGACATTTTACAATAAATTTAAACCTAAAAAGGGTTATTATAACAAATTAAAACCATAAAAAAATGTTTAAAAACATTTGTTACTTGACAAAACTATATAACTTTAACTTTAGCTAGCTGTCAAAGCAACATTTTTCATTTTCTTTTACTATGTACTAAAGCTGAAATAAAAATGTAAACTATATTACACATATAAACACATACACACCACAAGTAATACAATTTATAAAAAAAAAAAAAAAAATACTAAAACTTTAAAATGAAAACGAAAACAGAAAATATAACCGTATAATAGTCTCAATGATACTAAAATCACACTGGCCCAAATTATTTTCGTTTTTCCACACTA
Source organism: Elopichthys bambusa (assembly GCA_037101425.1). NCBI lineage: Eukaryota > Metazoa > Chordata > Actinopteri > Cypriniformes > Xenocyprididae > Elopichthys > Elopichthys bambusa. The sequence continues at coordinate 10,388,053 of CM074455.1, forward strand.
GGAACAGTCCATTAGAGACCTACTACTACTACTAGACACTAGACACAATGAAAACCATTTAAACACTTGCTGAATGAGGCTGAAATGTAATGGTAATGTGTAAAAGAAACTGTCAGCTTATGTTTCTAACCTATCCATAATTTGGGGGGGGGGGGGGGGGGTGTGCTTAAATGTCCTTAACTTAGCATATTCCAAAAATCCTTGAAACAACTTAAAATACTAAATAATACCTTAAACTGAAATTTAAAATGTGGAAGGTTTAATAGAAGGGGTATTTCAGGAGTAGTTCCCACCATGAAAGGTGAATGTATTTGTCTCGTACCATCCATTACTTCCCGGTAGCTGTCCTTGACCTCTCTGATCTTTTCTAGAGCTTTCAGGTTGGGAGCTCTGGACATCATGATCATGGACTCCAGAGAGGAGATGTCCTCTTTGAGCTTCTCCAACTGAGCCTCCAATTCACTCTCATCAGTGAGGGCCTACACACATAATAAATAAAAATCACTTCTACAACATTAGAATGACCGCTCTGAGTGAGACTGCTTTATTGTCATGTTTTCACCTTAAGGCCCATGTCCAGTGTCGAATAGTCAAACACCATCTGTGCCTCTCGTTCATAAATATCCAGTGTGCTGATGCTCTGAGATTCTGAGTCCAGCTGCAATAAAGTTAGAGGAAACTTAACAAGCAGAATAAGAAAAATACAAAAGGGAATATAATCTGTGCTGCCTTATTTCGAGTAGATCTGACCCTCTGTTTGCACCTGTATGTCACTGATGTCATCCAGCGCTCCTGAAATCAGTGTCAACGGTAGGCAGTCTATCTTACAGCCCAGCAGCAGGTTGTGTCTGCTCAGTCTCAGCTGTTCTAGGGCCGCCTCAGCGCAGATTGTTTCCTTCTGAAGCTTCACCAGCACCCTGCGGACGATGCTCTATTTAAAAGGGTCCTTGATTATGGTTTCACTTTAGTTAGTGTGTAATGTTGCTGTTTGGGCATAAACATCTGCAGAGTTACGATGCTCAAAGTTCAACACAAAGGGAGACATTTTCTTTGACAGAAATTGCTAGAACAAATGGCTGGTAGGGACTACAACAAGCTTCTTCAGAAATGTCCGGATGCATTCTAAAAGTTGTAACTTCTTTCCATCAGTGTCTGACTCCGGTTTGAACAATGTAAGGCTGAACACTGTTACTGACAATCCTCATTTTGGCTGCGTGAGATTCTCCTGCTTTGTTGTTGTTGAGCAACCGAAGCATGAGCTGTTAAAGTTCCGCCCTCTTCTGGAAAGGGGGCCGGGAGCAGCAGCTCATTTGCATTTAAAGGGCAAATTTGACAAGCTATAATAAATTATCTGTGGGGTATTTTGAGATGAAACTTCACAGACACATTCTGGGGACACCAGAGACTTATATTACATCTTGTGAAAAGGGGTATAAATAGTTCCCCTTTAAGCATCTTTTTTTTGTTTTTTTGTAGATAAACCATTATGCTCAGATACACACCTGTTTCTCTCCTGGAGGCCTTTAAGAGTCTTGTCAAGCTCTGTCTTTGCATCGTTAACTAAAGTTGTCTTTTTTGACAGCTGGTTGTTCAGTTCTAAGAGATTTGATTGTGTCTGCTCCACAGCTATCAAAAGGCTGTCCTCCATCTGATGGAGACATGGGAAACAGTACTTCAAATAATAAAAGTACAGAAAACAACTGCAAAAAAAACCAAACACATCAGAACCATTTTACATAACTTGTCCAACATGACTAAATAATGAAAGTAGAAACCACTGATTTTGTGGTATTTAGTAAAAAAACATCAAATGTTGTGTCTCAAATGTGGGGTGAGAGAGTTTGCCTCTTTCAAGCTAATAACGATGTTCTCCTCTTTTTTAATGGTCTCTTCTATCTTCTTCATCTGTTTGACGAGTTTCTCCAACTGAGCCTGTTCATACTCGAGTTGGGTACTTAGCCGGGTATGCTGGGACTCAAACTGTAGGCTGGAGATCAGGAGATTTAATCAGCCAGATTTAGTTCATATTATATTTCATGCTATACTGTACAAATGCACTAAGTTCTCTGAGGTGACTGTTATAATATGGTCAGGCTGTGCTTGTGCAGGTCTTACCGCTTCTTCTCAAGCTCCTGCTGCAGTCGCAGGTAATCCTGCTCGTACTCACGGATGTTAGCCACACCGATCTCTGCGCAGAAGTCTGCAAACACCATGTCCTCCATCTAAGAGGAGCAAAGGAGGAATGATATTGACCAATGAATTTATGATTTTTGAAGAATATTTTATAGAGATTGCACTCACAAACACAAATATATAGCCAAGGAAATATTTTAGAGCGGAGCATAATAAGTAAATATACTCACTAGTCAAAAGCCAATATTCCAGAAATATAACTGATATAACTAATAACTGATATTTAGACATTATCAATATCAGCATCGGCTAATAATTGTGTCCGCTTGGAGGATTTACAGAAGTGTTACCTCCTTGTGTTATTTCAAAACTCTACTAAGAGCTTTGTTAATAGATAACTATATACACAAGTTAAAAAGATTGTGGCTGCTAGTTTTTTTTTTTTTTTTATGCTTTTGAAAAATGCATATTATGCTCCTATGCTGCAATGATGCATTTATTTGATAAAAAGAGTATCACTGAAATATTATAATGTAAAATAACATTTCTATTTTATTTTAATGTGCAATTTATTTCGATGATGGCAAAGCTGAATTTTCAGCATCATTACACCAGTTTACATTATCACATGATCCTTAAGAAATCATTCTAATATGCTGATTTGGTGCTCATTTCTTATTATCAATGTTGAAAACTGGTTTGCTGATTTATGTTTTTGTGGAAATAGTCACAAAAAGTTTTTTAATTCTTGGATGAATAGAAAGTTCAAAAGAACAGCATTTTTTTTAAAACGAAATCTTTTATAACATTATAAATGTCTTTACTGTCACCTTTGATCAATTCAGTGCATCCTTGCTGAATAAAATTTGGATGGATGGATGAGGGAGGGAGGGATGAACGGAAGGAGGGAGGAAGGGATGGATGGACAGAGGGAGAGAGAGGGAGAGATGGATGGAGGGAGGGATGGACAATTTTAAAATTCCTTGATATTTCCCAGTTTTCCATGACCACAGAAAACCGCAAGAGATCATGTTACACTTAAATCAATTGACCTGATGAATTTTGTCCCTGACAGCCTTCATCTCATTATCCTTTAGTTCTACACTCTCAGTCTGTATCTCAATCTGGGCCTCGAGGTTGGAGAGCTCACTCCTGAGTTTGGAAATCTCCTGAAGTTCACACACACACACACACACAAAACTTTCATAAGAGTGTTAGAGCTGTATAAATGTTATGCAACAATGGAGGAGGGGAAAGAAACAAGAAAGAGTGGGGAAATAAAAAAAAGTGTGAAACTTGCAGCCTGACAAGCTGGGATGCTCTTCCTGCGAATGGAGTCCAGTTCTGAGTTGGAGTATTTGAGGCGAGTCTGGTTTCCTTGAGACTGAGCCCTGATCTGCATCAAATCCACTTCCTTACGCTTTAGCTTCATCAGGGCCTGCACATATATCAACAATATTAACCTACATTATAACACTGTATGACATGATAAAGAGAAATTTAATTTCATTCATACTTATAAGAATTTTTATTCTAAGTAGCCATGCCCACACTGAAATCTCTCAATGGTTTCTGCAATACATAAAATATCAAATACATGCTGACTAGTTGTGATTTTGTTCCTTCATGCAATGAAAATCTAAATATTTTTGTTTTTTATTGCATGTCTGCCATCATACAGGTCTCTATAGAGTATATTAGCAATCTGGGACACTTACACGCAGCTCAGATGACAGCTTATCCTTCTCCTCCTTCAGTTTATTCATGTCCTTCTCATCCCAGCGTCGAGCTTTCTTGCTCAGGTCCAAGGAGCCTCCAGAGATCACCCCAGACTTGCGAAACAAGGAGCCATCAAGAGCCACCGTCTAAACAAGACATTTTACATGTAAAAAGTCGTAGATGTTTAGAATAAATTACAAGAAATGCAATCGGCCTGAAATAGGATGATGGGATCTTGTAGCATACAGGTGCATGTACTCACCTGAAGGCGCTCAGGGCCATCGAAGGCAATGTGACGGGCGTCTTTCAGAGTCTCGCAGACCAGGGAGTTTCCGCACACATACTGAATCACCCTCTTGAGCTGAGGGGCGTTTTGAGAGCACTGAACCACATCCACCACCATCTTGGCTCCCTGCACTTCCCTCAGACGCTCGTTCAGAGGATGTACCTGATGCACATACAGTTAAAGAACACTTTTTGCTAATCGAACCATATGAAAAGCTGTTTAAGTAAATAAAAATAAAGCATAATTATTAATTTGAAGGGCTTTCAAGTCACTCACATCAATATAGTCAATTGGAAGAAACGTCTCTGGTTCGGCTCTTTCCTCTTTCAGAAATCGGATGCAGTCATGAGCCACTGTGGCAGACGTCACAACAATTGCATTCATATTCTTGCCAAACAGCTTGGTGACAGCGAGCTGGTATTTCTTGTGGATGGGCTGGCACAAGTCCACCAGACGGCCATACTGAAAAGAGTTAAGAAACCAACAGAAGTTTCTAGTTTGACCCTGCTGGTCAAAAGATGAATAACACTAGGATATCTTGACTAAACTAATGCTGGGTACACAATGCTGGGTAAAAGATTTTTAAAATCTTATAAGATTTTCAAAATGTGAGAGATCACAAACATGAGGACAAAAAAATCCTAGATTTAACCGTTTTTCTCTTATAGTGTGCGGTGTGCCGTGATGTGACAAAGACAGCACATCAAACACGAACAGATTTTCAACCAGAGTCCTGACTGTGAACACGGGAAATCTCGCAAAATCTCTTGAGACTTCAGAATACACACGGCGCAGACGATAGGCAGGAAGAAATTGTGATGATAGTGTTGGAATGATTTTGGTATGTTTTACAGGACATGTTGTATAAACACTCGTGCTGTTGCCACAAATCGTCAAGCTGATCCTCCATCTCTGCTGTCCAAATCCATTTAACTTTGTGCTGCACCATGACTGCGTTTGTTATGCTTCTGTCTTCTGTCAGCTTGCTTTCTGACTGCATATGATTTCGTTTCACGTGATAATCTCCAGAGCGTGTGCACTTTGTCCTCGGGGTTCCCCTCACACATCAGGATTTCTTGAATATTTCTGTTGAATATTTACGATTCACGATCGGGGCACCTCCGACATTCTTCCGAGCAGATTAAGTCACTCTTAACACACCTCACACCACAGGAAAATCTGGTAAAATAATCTGTAGAACCATCAAGATAATCAGGACATTACCTAGGATTGTCAGAAGGGGAGAAATCGGCCCAAAATCAGCCCGATTATCTTGTGATGTGTACCCAGCATAAGTAAAGGTGCACTTGTTCAAATGTTTGGGGTCGGAAAGGTTTTTTAATGCTTTTGAAAGTAGTCTTTCTTATGCTCACCATAGCTGCATTTATTTAATCTAAAATACAGTATAAACAGTAATACAGTGAAATAATTGTATAACTGAAATTAACAAGTTTTTTTATATTTTAATGTAATTGATTCCTTTGATGGAAAACTGAATTTTCAGCATAATTACTCCAGTCTTCAGTGTCACATGATCCTTCAGAATTAATTCTAATATGCTGATTTGCTGCTCAATAAACATTATTAAAGTGGAAAATAGTTGTGCTGCTTAATATTTGTGGAAACTTTTTTCATGATTCTATGATGAATAAAAAGTCACAGTAGAACAGCATTTGTGATTTTTTTGTAACACTATAAATGTCTTTTCTATCACTTTTGACTTTCTATCAATTTAACACTTAATAAATAAAAGTATTAATTTAAAATTTTTATAAATAAAAGTAAAAAAAACAAAACAAAACAAACCTTACTTCCGGTATTGATGTTACTGTCAAAAAATATTTAAATTACATTACTTTCCATCATTTTTTTGCGATGCTTCAACCTAACAAATGACTAATAACTAGGTCGAATCTGCTTCACTGGCATTATGGGGCTGTGTAAAGGATTGTTACAGTACCACTGTATCAGGGTAGAGTCTCCTGAGGCTTTCAAGGACTTCATCTCGTTTCTGCTGTCGTCGATTCTCTTGGCTGTCCAGGCGAGCGTTCTGCAGCTTGATCAGCACCTGCGCTAGCTCCTCGTTCACCTCCTCCATTCGTATAAAGCCTGTCGACAACTCCTCTGCCAGCTGCTCCTCCTGCTGGTGCTGCTCCTCCAGAGCTTTCCTTCAGAAAAAAAAATGTGTAAGATGTGACTGACAGTTCAACTGCATCATGTTACTCAAAAAATCAGTTACAGCAATGTTATCTTTGTACAATAATTCAATAACAAGAAAAAAAAAAAAAAAATCATACTTAGTAGTGTTGGCATACTCCTCCAGCTTCTCTGCCCTTCTGCTGAAATCTTCCAACCGAGTTTGAGAGTGTTTAATATTTGCCTGCAAACAAACATTTAGATCATGAAATCAATCGTAGGGCTCAATGCCAAAGATGTTTTCTACTGGCCCACATTTTTACTTGACCTCGCAAAAATGTTTTACTGGCCCCACCACAAATAAAAAAATAATAAAAAAATAGTTTTCACTGTTTTTGACCCCTGTAGCATTGTATTCTAATAAGGTTATGAACATCCACATCTTAAAAATAATAAATAATAAAACAATAATAATAATATATAGATTAATCCTAATTAAAATTAGAAAAGTTAATTTAAAAATCAGTGAGTGATTTTCTCTTTGTCTTTTGTTGTTCGATTAACATTAATGACAGACAACAGAAGGAATATTAGGCTGCTGTCACTTAAGAGCTAATGCATGGATCCAATGTACTGACATGCAATTTCTTTCCCAATTGTTTGTTTACTTAAAACATAACTGACTGTGTTAATGATGGGTACTTCAATAAAACTTTGTGTGTATTTATCCGTTCAAGCGCAGGACGCCACAAAAGAGAACTCAATTCAGTATTTACACGCTTCAGATATGCACGCACAGAAAAGTCTCAGACTGCATGCGAGTGCTGAAGTTATTTCATGTCTTCTTGCACTCAATTTAAAATTGCTTAAATATTTATTGGCAAGACTTAAAGGGTTAGTTCACCCAAAAAATGAAAATTCTGTCATTAATGGCGCACAAAAAGTATTCTTGTCGCTTTATAATATTAAACTTGAACCATTGTAGTGACATGAACTGTTTTAAATATGTTTTTAGTAGCTTTCTGGGCATTGAAAAAGGGAGTGTTATTGCTGTCTATGCAGGCCTCACTGAGCCATCGGATTTTATCAAAAATATCTTAATTTGTGTTCAGAAGATGAACAAAGGTCTTACAGGTGTGGAACGACATGAGGGTGAGCAATTAATTTTTGGGTGAACTAATTCTTTAAAAACATAAATGCAAATGATAAACTTTTGTGACGACGCAGCACTGACCCAAGAGTCTTTCATGAGGGCCCCGGCCATCAGGTAGTGCTTATTGTCAAGCCTTAAATCATATCGAAGACCATTTAGATAAGACAAGTTTTGTTTTTGTAGGGTTTGCTTCATGTATCTTCATGATGTTGCAAAACGACAATCACATAAAGTCAGAAGCCTACCTGTATCTCACTTTTCCTCCTCAGGTCAAAATGGAGCTTCTCACGGTCTGCTTTTACCTCCCAGTGCAGCTTTTCTGCGCTTTGGTTTAAAATGGCTCCCTTTTTCCTGGCCAGCTCTTTAAGTTCTTTATACCGCTCCAACTGTACAAAGACAAACAGTGCTTAACATAATATATCTTAATGTTTTACAGTCAACATAAACAAAACTGGCCCTATTTATTACCCTATTTATTATCAAATTGAAACTGCAGATTTAACTAATACCCTGTCAGCAAGAAAAAAAAATATTAACAAATGTCACTTTTTTTACTATTCAATACAGCCTCAATGGATAAAATCAAGTCCCCCACGACTTAATTTCAGTGATTATTATTTTCCAATGCAATTTTATGTTGTCCTTTTTAGAAAGACTGTTCCCACAACACTCATTTTAACCTGGGCCTCCTCTAGTTGCACTCCGGCTCCTCTCTGAGCCTCCTCCTCCTCCATCTGCCTCTCAGAGGCCTTCCAGGCCTTCTCCAGCTCAGTCAGCTCTCTCTTTAGCTCCTCCAGCTCCTGCTCCTTTTTGGCCTGATGACTCTGGCTCTTCTGAAGCGATCTGCGTGCCTCCTCTACTTTGTACTCATGATGGGAAGTGTTCACTTTAGCTTTGATGTACTGAGGCCTCTGCTGATTAAGAATCTGCTCTTGAGATCTGGAAGAACAACATTATGCAGTGAGATTTATATATATATTCTGCAGTCATTACTCCAGTTTTCAGTGTCACATGAAATGGTATAAATAAACATATAATAATAATAATAATAATAATATAAAAAACACATACTAAAATTATTATTATTTTAAATATCAATTATATATATATATATATATATATATATATATACACACACACACTGAACAAAATTATAAACGCAACACTCTTGTTTTTGCCCCCATTTTTCATGAGCTGAACTCAAAGATCCAAGACTTTTTCTGTGTACACAAAAGGCCTGTTTCTCTCAAATATTGTTCTGTGTTAGTGAGCACTTCTCCTTTGCCGAGATAATCCATCCACCTCACAGGTGTGGCATATCAAGATGCTGATTAGACAGCATGATTATTGCACAGGTGTGCCTTAGGATGGCCACAATAAAAGGCTCTAAAATGTGCAGTTTTACTGTATTGGGGGGGTCCAAAAACCAGTCAGTATCTGGTGTGACCACCATTGAAGGTCACACCTGGCCATGCAAGAACTTGGATGTTTTCAGCTTCCAGGAATTGTGTACAGATTCTTGCAACATGCATTATCATGCTGCAACATGAGGTGATGGTCATGGATGAATGGCACAACAATGGGACTCAGGATCTCATCACGGTATCTCTGTGCATTCAAAATACCATCTATAAAATGCACCTGTGTTCATTGTCCATAACATACGCCTGCCCATACCACCACCACCATGGGCCACTCGATCCACAACGCTGACATCAGCAAACCGCTCACCCACACGACGCCATACACGCTATCTGCCATCTGCCCTGTACAGTGAAAACTGGGATTCATCCGTGAAGAGAACACCTCTCCAAAGTGCCAGACGCCATCAGATGTGAGCATTTGCCCACTCAAGTCGGTTATGACGATGAACTGCAGTCAGGTCGAGACCAGCTTCCCTGAGACGGTTTCTGACAGTTTGTGCAGAAATTCTTTGGTTATGCAAACCGATTGTTGCAGCAGCTCTCCGGGTGGCTGGTCTCAGACGATCTTGGAGGTGAAGATGCTGGATGTGGAGGTCCTGGGCTGGTGTGGTTACACATGGTCTGCGGTTGTGAGGCCGGTTGGATGTACTGCCAAATTCTCTAAAATGCCTTTGGCCTTTGGAAATGAACATTCAATTTACAGGCAACAGCTCTGGTGGACATTCCTGCAGTCAGCATGCCAATTGCACGCTCCCTCAAAACCTGCGACATCTGTAGCATTGTGCTGTGTGATAAAACTGCACATTTTAGAGGGGCCTTTTATTGTGGCCAGCCTAAGGCACACCTGTGAGGTGGATGGATTATCTCGGCAAAGGAGAAGTGCTCACTAACACAGATTTAGACAGGTTTGTGAACAATATTTGAGAGAAATAGGCCTTTTGTGTACATAGAAAATGTCTTAGATCTTTGAGTTCAGCTCATGAAAAATGGGGTTAAAAACAAAAGAGTTGCATTTATAATTTTGTTCAGTATATATCAACAATTTACTTTATATAATCTAATTTATATATATATATATATATATAAACTCTTATAATATTAAATGTATTAAATAATATTATTTAAAATGTTTTATTTAAATATTTATGTTTGTGTACATATATGTAATATACATATATTTGATTAATAATTATAAAATAATAGGTAAATTCTCACTATTAACTAGTTGCTTATTAGCATGCATATTAATAGGATATTGGCTGTTTACTTAATAACTACCTTACTAACTATTAATAAGCAGTAATTAGGGGTTTGAGGCAAAAATCATAGTTAATAGTTAGTTAATAGTGAGAATGGGACCCTAAACTAAAATGTGACCATTTTTCCTATTGTACCGAAATCGTACCGAACCGTGACCCCAAAACCAAGGTACATACCGAACTGTGGGAACATTACCGAACATTTTAAATAATATAAGTAATGTTAAATGTCATGTTTTTTTAATGTAAAAGTAATGTTTAATGCCAGGATAATTAACAGTATCATTTACTTTTGTTCTCTCTGCATTTAAAGACATTTCCAGTTAAAGTGCATTGTCAACGACTCGCCTGATCTCCTTCTCCAACTGCTGAAGTTCCCGGTTCAGGCGCCCATGTTCTTTCTTCCGAGCCTTCACAGTTTGTTCCCAGACGTCCAGGCTGTTCTTCTGCTGCGCTGCAGCTTCCTGTACGTCCCTCAGTGAATCTGACTGTGCATCTATGTTTTTTTCATTGTGGAAGAGCTGAAAGAGAGTCAGCTGGAGCTTTCTTTCTCTGAGTTCGTCCACCAGCGCCTGATATTTTTCCGCCTTACAAGATCGAGACAAACACATTGTCAAGGACATGTATCATATGAAAATACTTTGACATCTGACAGGTCTACCTCAGTCTTATCTTTGAAGACTTGTTTCTTCTCAGCTGTAGCCGCTTTCTTGCGGTTAAAGTGGAACTGGGTGTCCTCTTTGGCTTTCTGCAGGACCGCCAGCTTGGCATCATATTCAGCGCTCAGCTCTCCGGAGCCACTGATTCGTTCAAACATCTTTGTTCGTTCTTTGGCATTCATCATGGCAATTGACTCCACAGCACCCTGATATACAAATAAATCCATGATCAGTAAAGGAATAAAAAATAATATTAATAACAATTAATCATAAAAGCTGATAATAACCAAATGCTACAGCATTTATTGACCCTTTTATCACTGAAGCACCTGATAGACCAGACAATTCTTCGCTTTCACAACAATGCCGATCTTCTCCAGCTCTCCAGTGTACTTCGCCAAAGTCATCTGTTTACCATTCACTCGATATTCAGAAGATTCCCCTGTAAAAATTGATGATTCAAACACTCAACAGAAAATGATTCAATTCGGTTCTATCATGTATTTCTAGCAGAGCTTAATCACACTCACCTGAAATGCATCTACTGTACGTCATTTCCTCATTATTGTCTCCACAGTAGATCATGGTCACGCTGGCGGAGGTGGACACGGGTTTGCCGATGTGGGCACCGTGGATGAGATCTCTGGTGTGCTTGACACGGAGGTTTACCGCCCTCTCTCCCATCACGAATCCAAGAGCATCCATGACATTAGATTTGCCTAGAGAGGAGAAATACAACAATCAAAAGAGTGTGTCAATAACACTATCAATACTAATGATGCCTCCTAAACATTTTAGCGTGAAAAACATCTACATGAAGCATGTTTTTGCTGCTATTAAGCTTACAAAACAGTAAGGTGGTACCATGGTACACTGATGGTTTGAGAAGATATAGTAGTATGGTATTATATTCTTACAATACTAGATTATTTAGACTAATAGAGACTATAGAATATAATACGCTATATAATACTATACATGCATAAATATGTACACAAATTATATGTTTTGGCGCCATTGATCTTATTTTTTTCATCGCTCTCTTTCCCATAAAAAAGCCTAAATGACTTTGATTTGCCTATGGCAAAATAATAACATAAGGTAAAACTGACAGATAAGGACACCATCTAAACTAAGATATTGTTAACATTTCTTTAAAAACGTGTGTAGCACGCAAACTATCTAAATAAAGAACGTTATTTGGCGAAATTATTAATAATATGAATAGTTTTGCGCTAGCAAGCAAAATACAGTAGTGCGAATTTGTAAGATTAGCTTAATTACCAACTTACCTGATCCATTAGTGCCAATTATGCAATTAAACCTTTTAAATGGTCCAATGGTTTGCTTTCCTCGCCAGGATTTGAAATTTTCAACGTCTAATTGTTTTAAGAAACCCATGTTTCATTTCTGGATGAAAAAGACAACTTAGTTTACGCGAATAAAGTTACTGACAGGAAAAAAGAGAAGGCGGGAAAACTGAGTCATGATGGTGAATCTGCTGATTCAAAAACCAACTCGAAGACAAATAAGGCTTTAGATGCATTTAATTCTTCTAAAAATAATTGTTCAATTTTTATGAAGTAAAATATCAGAAATATACAATTAGAATTAATATATAATGTAATTTAAGATTTTTAATAAAGTCACTTAGAATCGGCCATTTATGACCTGTTTATCTGTCCCCAAAGTGTTATAGAATATTAATAAAATAACACAACATATTTAAGAAATCTGTAAATTACGTTTTTGATAACAACAACAAAAAAAAAACTTTTATACATTATAAAAATACTATAATGTGATTGAGGAAATAGTAATAAATAATAATAATGTGAGGCAAAATATGTTTTGATCAACATTTAACCACACTTATTCAAAATAACCACTTCAGCAAAGGGTGTGTAGGACTTTTATTGAAGCTTCAATACATTTTCACATTTCTCTCAGTAAGGGTGATCACGAACGTATCCCATAATGTATTTGAGACCAAGCCACGTCTCCTCTGCAGTGGGAATGATCTGGTTGGCAGGCAGTAGGAAACCGTAGAAACCGGTGTCACGCAACTCAAATGCAAAGGAATATTTGATGCCAATATTGTAGGTCCAGTCGATGCTTCCACCACTTGCTGGGTCTGAAATTTAACAGGCCAATATTCCCAATCAGATAACAGAAGCCATATCTTGGTACTAAAACAGAATATCCAATCTACTTACAGATAATCTTGCAGATGCTTCCGACTTGATATCTGGTGTTATAGAGGGAAGTGAGCTCTTTGATCGCAGCTGTGCCTACAGCATGCTACAATACATAGGACATTTTTAAAAGGCAGATAAAATGATAAATAAATAAATCTGATGAGGTTATATAAGACAAACCAGAATACAAAACTGTTAAATGTATATATTGATAAAGATATGAAGTGGCTTACAAGCTCGGACTGGTCAGGAATGTCTGTGCATGTGTAACCATAGGGATACATTAAGAGTTGGGAGTAAGAGTGGATGGAGATGAAGGATTTGAAGTTGCCGTGGCCCTTGATGAGGTCCACAACATTTTTCACTTCGACCTCAGAGTTGGCATAGGGACCGTGGTAGGAGTCGGAACAGGGATTCTTGCTGGCTCCAGGACCTGGGAGAAAATGTTTATAGTCAAATATGAGAAAACCATGATCTACTATTTCAACAAGAGAGAACGATATTATCTACATACCACCAAAACCAGCATCCCAGTTCCTATTGGGATCAGCACCACGGCAGGAGGAGCCAAGGTTCACAGAGCGAGTTTTACGCCACATACGGTTCTGAATGTAGAGGCACAAGTGTCTTTAGTTATGCTTCTAAACACGTCTTTGTTCTTAAAGGTGCTGTAAGCCTAAGTTACACATTGCATAAAACATTAAATTCCTCAAAAACTACACCTGAATGGTAATATCAAATATTTCAAAATTTCTGATTGGCTAGATTTTTGATTGGTTAAATATTGACACTTTATTTCTTTTTACAGAGTCTTGGGCTGTCACAGAGACGGGTTGGATTGCTCAGGACTATTTTGGTGCTATCAGTACTAAAAAACAATGCACCATCAGCAAGTAAGTTTAACAACAGGTGACCTACATTGGTGCGAGTGAAAGCATATCCATCAGGGTTGGTCACAATCATCAAGTAGATATCCATTTGACCAAGGAGAGAGGTCACGGAGGGATCAACGCCATAGTCTGAAGCAATCTAAAGAAAAAAAGATTAGTACACAAAATTAAAATAAATAGTTTTATGTTACACAGACCTAATATTTGCATTTCACTCACCTTGTTGGCAATCCACACAGCAGAAGCCTGAGTAACCCACTCTCTCGCATGAATTCCAGCATCAACCCAGATCGCTGGTCGACTCACACCACCCGTGCTGAACTGGAGTCAGCGGATAAAAAGATGAAAAACCTAACACATCCGAGTTCACAATCATATAATCTGTACTATTAGACTCTACCTTCAGGGCATACATGGGACGGTTCTCATAGGAGCTGCCGATATTCACTTTAGAGATCAGGTTAGGGTGACTTGCAACAAGGGTGTCCATAAAAGCGTAAATCTGAAATAAATATAAAAAAATTTAGACATTTGTTCAGGCTTTAAAAGCAATACATTGTTCTTATGTCATGCATATGTTTTTGTAGTCTAAGTACTTACAGTCTCCAGGTCGTGATAAGCAGCAAAGTTGAAGCTCTTGGTCTTGCGTTCCATGCCTTCATTATTAACCATTTCTGCTCTCTCCTTGTCTAAAAGTTCCTGAGACACAGAAAAACTTTGTTTGCATTTAATGTTCTGTGCTGACAAAAAAAAGACAGCTACACACGTTTACTATGTAAATGATACTGATTTTAACTTAAAGCCTGTTAACTGTCAGTATCCCGCTACACTGAAAAAAATTATGTTCATGATTTGTTATCACAACTTTTTTTCTTTTGTCAAATCAACTTAGATAATTAATGTAGTTCCGATGACATCGTATTTTGAGCTTCTGTTGATTAAACCAATCTCCTTCTTTGTATTAACTCAAAATTTTAATTTCAATTAACTCAAAATTTTAACCAGGTAACTTACTTTTTTATGTTAAACCAACAATAATTTTTTACAGTGTAGAAGGACACTTGGCACGCATTGTTTTATTGCCTTATTTCCTATCACATTTTTTAGTACTCATCATAAATTAGGTATCATTCGAAAACCTAAACACTCAAAACTCATCCTGAGTGAAAGCCATTTTGAAATTGGACATTGTGTTACCATAGAAACGGTACTTTAAAATCTTTCAGCAAGCTCTTCCCCCAGTGGCCGGTCTCATGTTTCAAATTTACTGCACTATTTTATAAGCAAACCTTGACAAAACACATATCGTTGGAAAGGTCTGATAATCAAGGTACTATATTTGGCCACGGTTTTGTGATAGAAGTGATATTGTGATAGAAATTATTAATATGTGACAGGGAAAAGCATTAAAAAAAAAGTGTGGGTGGCACCCGGTATCATTTTTGGTATAGCGCCTAAACAAAGAAAAAATCTCATAGGAACCTACATTTTTGTGATATCAACTTCAAATTTGGAACACAACTTGGTAAGACATATGGCTTTGATTTTATAACAATTTTAGATTTCAAATTATTTTGTTAAATATATATTTTATCCATAAAATATCAAATGTTTAGTGCAGTACATTTGCTTTACAGTAAACTTAAACTTATGTTACTTTTTTTTACACTCATTTTTTGAAGTGCTCAATAATCTTCTTTAAAAAGAGCTCAGCCTTAAGTTTGTATTCAAAATCACTAAATGAATTCGGATTTTCATATCTATGCTCAAAAATGGGGTGACAGTTAACAGGTTAATACATTCTGCACAGGTTGATCATTTCAATTCATTTTGGTTTTAATGTGGCTTGATTGCTCGCACCTGTACATTGTTGATCATGACAGTAAAAGGGATGTTGTTTTCCATGAGGAAGTCTTTGAAAGCATACAGACTGGCTTGAGGAACACGGATGTCAGCAGGCTGTTCAGTAGAGAAGCCATGGGTCCAGAAATCCAGCTATAGGGTCACATAATACATATTCCTCAATACTGTAGGTGTTCAATTGAAAATTGAAATAAGTCAGCAGATATACAACTGTCATACCCCTGAATCCACATCCTCTTCCAGCTCCTTCAAAGCTTGAATGTGGTCTTCAGATTCTGGATGGACTCTGAGAACTTGGTCTCTATCAAAAATAAAAAAGACAATTAGGTTACATTTTGAACAAGAAACAACACTGAAACATAGTAATAAGTCATAGAAAAAGAGAAAGTATCTGAACTTACCCATTAAAGAGCTCCTCGCAGTGAACTGCGGCTAGTAGCGCAAAGACAGCTAAATAGAGTCTCATGTTCTCTGGGAATGTTCTCTATTGTAGGTCTCTTTCATGGATAACTGCTCTTATACACTCTTATACACAGAGACACATGTTGGGTTCCCAGAAATATCAGTGCTGATGTAGTGTGTGTCTTTTCCAGGTGAGCATTGCTGCAAATTTCTCAGGGATTCCAATTACGAAACAATTCAAACAGAGTTATCTCACAGTTTAAGTTTTGTTTAGCAGGCTGTTAAATGAGTGCCTTTGAGAGAAAAAAAAAATAGTTGCTGGATTTGCGAAATTAGTGTCATTTTGTTTTAATAAAAAGTATTGCAACCACAAATGCTCTGGCTTTGACCTTTCAATTTGTTACAGAATGAGGTAGATTTTATGTAGGCCTCTTCCTTGTGTATCTGTATACCTTTCATCTCCAGGAGGAGAAAAGTTCATCTGGATTCAGAATTGGACACTATTATGAATTGTTTTTTTGCTTTGTTTTTTTTTTTGTTTTTTTTTGTTTTTTAGAAATGAATACTTTTATTCAGCATTAAATTGGTCAAATGTGACAGAAGCCCAAATATAATTTGTATTCATTTTTATTTCAGTTTTAGTATTGGTTTGTAGCATCTGGAGCGATCAAATACACTATTGTAAAAGTCAATCTTTGCAACATGCAGACTCCATAATGAGTATAAATGAAAACAAACTCAGCTTACTCCCCTCATGCAAATGAGGTCACTTTCAAACAAAGAAACTCTCCTACCAGTGAACTGCACCTTTGTCATTGGTCAAGCCAAAAATCAAAGGTGTGACTTCTGTAGAGGTTAAAAGCCCCCCACGCGGATCGCACGTGCTCTTCTGATTCTTCACTTTGTTACTGCTGATGCTATGGATTGCTGTCACGTGAGATCCCACCTGGCCCCCGAGCCGGTCTGGCAGGCCTCACTCACAGCCCTGCGCAACTTCCTCGACAAACAGGGTCAAATTAACAGTGCAAATTTGTCATAATTTTCTTCATTCAAGGCAGAAGACATTGATTACAACTTCAGCACCATCGGACCGAACCATCAAGAATTTCTCCTCAGCCTGCAGATCCGGACGCTCCTCAACAGCTAAAGCATTTGCAAGTTTGAACCCCTTTGTTAACAAAGGTGCTTTATGGTGAGAAACTGATGGTTCTTCCAGCTTGTTAAATGACTCTTTTCATAGCTCCATTCATACGGTTCAAATTTATTTCCACGCTCTCATTTCCTATGTATGCGTGTCTGTGTGTGTTTAGTCTAACTATGTGTTCATGATTTAGTTAAATAAAACTGATTCTGATCTGCTTATAAAAAAAACCAATGTCCCTGATAATGATTAAGATCACAGCTACATGTGTACACTGTGGCCAGGGAAAATATCCTTTCTGTAGACTCAATACTGAGTGCTCGCTGGTCGAACAGATTAACTGATTGTAATATTAATTCAGCTACATCAAGTTAATTAGATTAACTGATTCATATATTTTTATAAATTATAACAAATTATGATTAATTACTCATATTTCCCTTTTGAGCTAATTCGCTAGTTATTTTAAACATCAAGTTAAACTAAATAAAAATAATAAATGTAGCCTTGTCTGAAATAAAATAAGTTGTTGTATATTTTATTTTATTTTATTTCCGTTAATAACCCTACTCTGACTTCTGTCAAAAATTAATCAAATTATTTGGAACAATGCTGAAACATAATGACACAAATTTCATATCCAGCATATATCCTCTGGGACCTTTATTGAAGCCTTAGTACATTTCTCTCAATAAGGGTGATCACAAACATATTGCATAATGTATCTGAGAGCAAACCATGTTTCCCTTGCAGTGGAAATGATCTGGTTGGCAGGCAGGAGGAATCCGTATTCGCCAGTGTCACGCAGCTCAAAAGCAAAGGAATATTTGATGCCGCGTTGGTAAGCCCAGTCAACACTTGCACCACTAGCTTGTTCTGAAATAAAACGCACAGGTTAAATGCATTTCTGATACCACAACTCTTCATTCTTTTCTAACAGCTTGACACACAACTTAAAGGTACAGTCCACCCAAAACAAAAGTCATTTTTTACCCTCATGTTGGTACAAACCTGTATACATTTAATTATTCTGCAAAACACAAAAGAAGATATTTTGAAGAATGTTGGTGATCAAACAGTTCTGGTTCCCATTGACTTTAATTGTATGGACAAAAATACAAAACCGAAACCTTTTGATTACCAACATTATTAAAAATATTACTTTTGTGTTGTGAAGAAAAAGATGCATACAGGTTTGTAACGACATGAGGGTGAGTAAATGAACATTTTTCATTTTTGGGTGGATTATCCCTTTAATCTCTCACTGTTAAAACAGGCTGTAGATATAGAGTTTGAAAGTGTTTGAGTGAGAAAAGATGAATGAATCATGAGTCATAATTATGATTTGTGTTGGGGGTAACACATTACAAGTAACTTGAGTTATGTAATCAGATTACTTTTAAAGTAGTAAAGTAAAGTAACACATTACTTTTAAATTTACAACAAAATATCTAAGTTACTTTTCCAAATAAGTAACGCAAATCAGTTTGTTTTTCCATTTATTGACTGACAGCTCTCCTGTGCCCATGTTGAGAGAAATCGGTAAGTG
Organism: Elopichthys bambusa; assembly: GCA_037101425.1. Classification (NCBI taxonomy): domain Eukaryota; kingdom Metazoa; phylum Chordata; class Actinopteri; order Cypriniformes; family Xenocyprididae; genus Elopichthys; species Elopichthys bambusa. Next base: position 10,406,865 of record CM074455.1, read on the forward strand.
CAGAGGCGTTGTGAGCGCTGTGTGAACATGATGGGTATTGTAGTTCTAGACTAAATGTGAGCATACATTTACTCATTTACTTCTCCTGCATCCTATTCTTCTGCAATCCAGAATGGCCGCTCAGCTGTAAGGTTTGTTTGAGCTGTGCCAACCAATGTACAGGCGTGAATTTGCATTTCCTTCAGCCTGAGGTTTATTCATTTCACTTTTGGTGTGAAAGGGCCTTTACATTTACCAAAAATAGAACTTTTTTTGTTGTTATAAAAGCAAACAAACAAACAGCCCAGCCCACATGACAAAAAGTAACGCAAAAGTAACATAACGCATTACTTTCCATAAGTAACGCAATTAGTTACTTTTTTAGGGAGTAACGCAATATTGTAATGCATTACTTTTAAAAGTAACTTTCCCCAACACTGATTATGATGATTATGAATCTTGTCGAATATGGTACCTGAACACAATTTCAATCAAAAATATTTATTGTAAAGTAAACCAATGACAAAACTATGCATAGTTTAGTCCACAGACAAATGTGTACTACACTAGGTAATAAGAAATCCATGTAGTCGACTGTAAACAAACTGTACAACATAGGCCATGTCATAGTAAGTGGATAAAATAGATCCACAATCCACTTACCGATAGTGTGGAAGATGCTACCAACTTTATAAGTGGTGCCATGCCAAGAATTGAGGGCTTTGCTTGCCTGTGTGGCCACAGCATGCTAGAATAGACACATAAAAACTTGTTAATGTGAGATCTTGTAAAACAAACACGATTCAGAGGTTTATGGATGTAGATTTCTTAACCAGTTCAGGCTGGTCAGGAGCGTTTGTGCCGCTGTAGCCATAGGGATACATTAAGAGCTGAGAGTAAGCATGGAGGGTCATAAAGGACTTGAAGTTGCCGTGGTTTGTGATGAAGTCCGCAATATTTTTCACTTCAATCTCAGATTGAGCAGAAGGACCACGATAGTCTTCACCGCAGGGGTCATCGCTTGCTCCAGGACCTGGAGAAAATGTAGAGACATGTAGAGAGGGTCACAAAAAGTCATTTATATCTCTTTCAACATGAGAAAACACCATTATGAACATACCACTAAATTCAGCATCCCAGTTTCTGTTGAGGTCAACACCAGGGCAGTTGGGGTTAGAGGTCACAGACCGGCTCTTACGCCACAAACGGTGAAATTCCTGAGGTAATGTTAATTAGTAATGTTATTATAAATGCTTCTAAACATGTATTTATGCTTTACACAAACAATGAACGGCTGCTTACACGGGGAGAGATGTGGGAGAAGACGTATCCATCAGGATTGGCCACAATCATCAGGAAAATATCCATTTTACTAAGGACACTGGGCACAGGGGCACGGTTTTCCTTAAAGTCTGTGGCAATCTAGAGAGTCAGAAGAATCAGATTAGAATATTAAAAATATAGTTTTATATGTTTGTTATGTAGACTTTTATCCAATCACCTTAGAGGAACTATTTTTTTCTCTTTCATATTTGGTTGTATCTGCAAGTTCTAAGCTGTTTTCTGGTTCCTTGAGACTATTATAGTAAATTGCTACTCCGTACTTGTTTTATCACCACATTGGCCCAATATTCAAACACTAAACAGTCATATTTTGCTTATTTTGAAGTGAAGACATGAATGCTGCTATAAACTAGTTTCTGAGTTCAATGCTGCTAAACATACAAAATAAAATAAAAATGTAAACAATTTTTCTTAAAAAGTTCAGTGTTGCTGCACAAGAAAATAAAAATAAAATATAATTAAACATCTTGCTGCTGCATATACAAAATAAAAAAGTAAAAAATAATAAATAAAATATCTTGCTGAACCATTTATTGCTGCTGCATATACAAAATAAAAAAATAAAATAAATAAAATATATTGCTAATCAGTTCATTGCTGATGCACATACAAAAAAATAAATAAAATTAAAAAATTAAGTAAAACAAAAAACACAAAACAAAACAAAACAAAAGATCTTGATAAAAAGAACCTCCAAGCATCCATTTTATTAAAGGAAACTCATGTGCAATGGCAAGTGAACTAAAACAATATAAATGTGCTGGTATATATAATCCTTGTTCTCAGGAAAGAAAAATATAGTCTTACATTCTTATAATTACCACAATAGTTTAATGAAACAAGAAAATAGCTCTGAATGTGCCATGACAAACAACCTCAACCGAACACCAAAGATATAATTCTTCTTCAAACTCACTCACCCTGTCAGCAATCCACACTGCTGAGGCATGAGATACCCACTCCCTGGCATGGATTCCAGCATCAATCCAGATTGCAGGCTTTTTCTCTCCACCAGTGCTGAACTGGACACATTGAAAATATATAACAAATCAAAAAAACATACAGATATGTACATAATCTGTGTTTATGATCACATAATCTGTTTACCTTTAGGGCATACATGGGACGGTTCTCGTAAGTGCTGCCAATCTTCACTTTAGAGATCAGGTTAGGGTGACTTGCAACCAGGGTGTCCATAAAACCATAAATCTGAAGTGGATAAAAACATTTTGATGTTTTGTTTAGGTTTGAAAAGCATGATATCATGTATATAAATATGGCTGTGCAATGTATAGTGCACGTACTTACAGTCTCCAGGTTGTGATAAGCAGCAAAGTTGAAGCCCTTGGTCTTGCGTTCAGTCTCTGCATTACTAACCATTTCTGCTCTCTCCCTGTCCAAAAGTTCCTGAGACACAGAAAAACTTGTGTATTACTTTGACTTACTTGAGTGAAATATCACAAGACTTCCTTAACTACTGGAATTCATAGGGCTATAATCAATTACTGACTTTCTTCTACAAACTGTGCAAGATTAACAATGTCATTTTTTAGATTTTTGTAAATAACTCACCTGCACATTGTTGATCATGACAGTGAAACTGATGTTGTTTTCCCTGAGGAAGTCTTTAACGGCATACAGACTGGCGTGAGGCACACGGATGTCAATAGGCCGTTCAGTAGAGAAGCCATGGGTCCAGAAATCCAGCTATAGGGTCACATAATATATATTTTCATGTCCTATTGCATATATATGATCATTTGAAAGCTAAAATATGTCAGCAGGGATTTAACAAGTAAAGAACATCATACCCCCAAATCCACGTCCTTTTCCAGCTCCTTCAAAACCTGAATGTGGCTCTCAGATTCTGCCTGGATTCTGAGAACTTGGTCTCTATTAAGAATAAAAACGATAATTAGGACATTTTGAACAAGAAATAAGGCTGACAATAAGTATCTGAACTTACCCATTAAAGAGCTCCTCGCAGTGAACTGCGGCCAGGAGCGCAAAGACAGCTAAATAGAGTCTCATGTTCTCTGGGAATGATCTCTACTGTAGGTCTCTTTCATGGATTGCTGCTCTTATACACTTGGAAACACATGTTGAGTTCTCAGTAATATCAGTGCTGATGCAGTGTGTGTCTTTTCCAGGTTAACATTGCTGCATATTTCTCAGGGATTCTAATTATGAAACAATTCAACAATCTGTATACCTTTCATCTCCAGGAGAAAACTTCTCATCTGGATTCAGAATTGGACAGTATGGTGGAAACAGCACCATCATGAATTGTGTTTTTTTCTTTTCTTTTCTTTTTTTAAATGAATACTTGTATTCAGCATTAAATTGGTCAAATGGGACAGTTGCCCAAAGACTTTTACGTTGTTACAAAAAAATGTATTTCTTTTTTAACTTTCAATTCATCAAAGAATCAAAAAATCAGCATATTATAATGATTTCTGAAGGATCATGTGACACTGTAGACTGGAGTAATGATGCTGAAAATTCAGATTTGCATCACAGGAATAAATGACATATTTTAAAATGGAAAACTGTTATTTTAAATTGTAACAATATTACAGTTTTTAATGTATTTTTGGTCAAATAAACACAGCCTTTGTGATCATAAGAGACTTCTTTCAAAAACATTAAAAAAAAAAAAATCTTACCAACCCAAAACTTTTAAACAGTAATGAATTGATACAGTAAATGTATATTTGTATATTATTATAGGTATATGTATATACATATATTTAAAAGGCAGTAATTCTATTTTCTGTTGCTAATCTCTTTCCATTAAAGGAATTGCTCACCCCATTAATTATTCACTTTCAGGTCTTTCCAAGTAACTCTCTTTCTGCTACAGAAAAAAGAAAGAAAGTCATACAGGTTTGTAATGACATGAGGACATTAAGTAAATATTGATAGAATTTTCATTTGGGATGAACAATCCCTTTAAGACCAGTATGGACCAATACATCAACAAAACATATAGGCCTATACTGTTTATTACAAATAGATCACAGACATTTTATTGCTATTTAAATCATCACAACAGTTGATGGGCTAATGATTGTCTGCCAATAAGACAGACAAACCTCAAAAGATTTTACCCCAAAAAATACTAACAGGAAATTATTTTTTAAAAATCAACCACCATAAAAGTTACTGAATAAATTTGCAAATGATTATCACAAAATGGATTTAAGAAATTGGTGTGTAATGTGAGAAAGGACTTTTGACCGATATTGAAAAAAAGTTCTGGAGATATTAGTTATTCCTGCTCTTTCAATTAATGCAACATCCAAATGGATTTTTAAAGTATTGGAGACAATTGGAGAGTATTGGTGTTATTTTAGTATCACTGAGATACTATTATAGTTTTACTTAATAGTCACTATTACATTGTAATAGATACTATTAAAGTTTTTATTAATATTTTGAATTAGTTTGTATTTTTATATTTTATTATATTTGAGTTTTAGTTAAAGTTGTTTTTTTTACGTTTTTGATATTTTTATTCGTTTTTTTAAATAGTTCTAGATAGTTTTTATTCATTTTTATTTCAGTTTTAGCATTAAACTAAATGAAAATAATAAATGTAGCCTTGGCTGAAATAAAACAAGTTGCTGTATATTTTATTTTACTTTATTGCAGTTAATGTTCATTTCAAGTAACGTTAATAACCCTGCTCTGACCTCTGTCAAAAATGAATCAAGTTATTTGGAACAATGCTGAAACATAATGACACAAATTTCATATCCAGCATATATCCTCTGGGACCTTTATTGAAGCCTTAGTACATTTCTCTCAATAAGGGTGATCACAAACATATTGCATAATGTATCTGAGAGCAAACCATGTTTCCCTTGCAGTGGAAACGATCTTGTCGGCAGGCAGGAGGAATCCGTATTCGCCAGTGTCACGCAGCTCAAAAGCAAAGGAATATTTGATGCCGCGTTGGTAAGCCCAGTCAACACTTGCACCACTAGCTTGTTCTGAAATAAAACGTACAAGTTAAATGCATTTCTGATACCACAACTCTTCATTCTTTTCTAACAGCTTGACACACCACTTAATGGTACAGTCCACCCAAAAATAAAAATGATCATTATTTACATCCAAACCTACATGCATTTCTTTCTTCTGCAAAACACAAAAGAATATATTTTGAAGAATGTTGGTGATCAAACAGTTTTGGTTCCCACTGGCTTTAATTGAATGGGCAAAAAAATAGTCAATGAACTGAAACCATTTGATTACCAACATTATTAAAAATAGTACTTTTGCTTTGTGAAGAAAGATTTGCATACAGGTTTGTAACGACGTGAGGGTGAGTAAATTAATACATTTTAATTTTTGGGTGGACTATCCCTTTAATCTCTCATTTCATGTTTCACAAAATTAACTCATTCTACCATAACAAACCTTAAAGACACTAAATACTGATAGAATTGCAAGCATTTTTTTCTGAAGTATGGTTATTATGCAGAAATCATAATTCCTTTACAAAACAAGATTGACATATTTACAGTGTAGCATAGGCCTTTTTAGTATGTTGCAAGCATAAATCTCACATATTGTGATATTATTCAGTATGCTTTACTTACGATAAACAAAAACAATTTTGAATGTTTTTCAGTAAGTAATGATGGTACAAATCAAGCACATTTTTGTCTAATTCAGCGTACATAGTTTAGTCCACAGACAAATGTGTACTACACTAGGTAATAAGAAATCCATGTAGTCGACTGTAAACAAACTGTACAACATAGGCCATGTCATAGTAAGTGGTTAAAATAGATCCACAATCCACTTACCGATAGTGTGGAAGATGCTACCAACTTTATAAGTGGTGCCATACAAAGAATTGAGGGCTTTGCTTGCCTGTGTGGCCACAGCATGCTAGAATAGACACATAAAAACTTGTTAATGTGAGATCATGTAAAACAAACACGATTCAGAGGTTTATGGATGTAGATTTCTTAACCAGTTCAGGCTGGTCAGGAGCGTTTGTGCCATTGTAGGCATAGGGATACATTAAGAGCTGAGAGTAAGAATGGAGGGTCATAAAGGATTTGAAGTTGCCGTGGTTTGTGATGAAGTCCGCAATATTTTTCACTTCAATCTCAGATTGAGCAGAAGGACCACGATAGTCTTCCCTGCAGGGGTCATCGCTTCCTCCAGGACCTGGAGAAAATGTAGAGACATTTAAAAAGGCAAAGTCATTTATATCTGTTTCAACATGAGAAAACGACAGTATGAACATACCACCAAATTCAGCATCCCAGTTTCTGTTGAGGTCAACACCAGGGCATTTGGGGTTAGAGGTCACAGACCGGCTCTTACGCCACAAACGGTGAAATTCCTGAGGTAATGTTAATTAGTAATGTTATTATAAATGCTTCTAAACATGTATTTATGCTTTACACAAACAATGAACGACTGCTTACACGGGGAGAGATGTGGGAGAAGACGTATCCATCAGGATTGGCCACAATCATCAGGAAAATATCCATTTTACTAAGGACACTGGGCACAGGGGCACGGTTTTCTTTAAAGTCTGTGGCAATCTAGAGAGTCAGAAGAATCAGATTAGAATATTAAAAAGGTATTTTATAGCTTTGTTATATAGACTTCTATCCTTGGAAGAACTATTTTTTCTCTTTCAGATTTGGTTGTATCTGCAAGTTCTACGCCATTTTCTGGTTCCTTGAGACTTTTATAGTAAATTGTACTTATTTTGTCACCACATTGGCCCAAAATTCAGCCACTAAAAAAAACACTAAACAAAACTAAAAATCTTTTGCTTATTTTGAAGTCAAGCTAAGACATATGAATGCTGCTATAAACTAGTTTGACTAGTTGAATGCTAATGCTCATGAGCTCCCTTTGCAGAAAATAAAAATATAAAATAAAATAAAAGATCTTGCTAAAAAGTTCATTGCTGCTGCACATACAAAAAGAAAAATTTATTAAAATAAAATATCTTGCTAAATAGGTAATTGCTGCTGCACAAACAAAATAAAATAGAAAATGTAAAAAAAAATGACAATAAAAGATTTTGCTAAAATAGTTAATTGTTGCTGCATAAGTACCATTTGCAGAAAATAAAAAGTAATAAAATAAAATATCTTGCTAAAAAGTTCATTGCTGCTGCACTTAAAAAATAAAGAAATAAAAATAATAAATAAAATATATCGCTAAACAGTTCATTGCTGCTACATATACAAAAAAAATTAAATAAAAATCTTTGTGAAAATAATCTTCAAGCATTTTATCAAAGGAAACTTATGTGCAATGGCAAGTGAACTTAAAAAATATAAATGTGCTGGCACATATAATCCTTGTTGTCAGGAAAGAAAAATATAGTCTTACATTCTTAACTTGGCAATCATTTCCTCTCAATTTCTTCTCAGGTTAGGAACCTTGGTGTCATCTTGGACTCAGAATTACACTTAACCATGCAAATAAATTTGGTTGTTAAGAATAGTTTTTATCAATTACGGATAATTTCTAAACTTAAATGATTTTGGATTTAGATTATTGCAACTCATTGTATTTGGGTCTTCCTCAGTCATCTCTTGCTCACCTCCAGATGGTTCAAAATGCAGCTGCAAGGATGTTAACGGAGCAAAGACATTTGACCATGTCACCCCAATCTTAGCATCACTCCATTGGCTTCCAGTCCATTTAAGGATCCAGTTTAAAATTCTGTTGTTTGTTTTTAAAGCTCTTAATGATCAAGCCCCCTCTTATCTAAAATATCTTCTTATTCCACATTCATCCAGCAGGTCTTAAGGTCTTCTGATCGGTATCTCTTGTATGTCCCTTGATCACGTTTAAAAACCAGGAGCAACAGAGCTTTTTCAGTTGCTGCCCCTCGCTTATGGAATCATTTGCCACTGGATATCTGCCTTGCACCTTCTATTATCTTCTATTAAAGTGCCCCTCTATTGTGCCTTTTTAAAGGTTCCCACCCCCGGTTTCACAGACAAGGCTTAAGCTAGTCCTAGACTAAAATGCATGTTTGAGCTGTTTTAACTGAAAGCAACTAGTAATGACATATTTTAAAATATGTCAGTGCCATTGTTTTGTCTCAAGATGCACACCAGTAATGTTTTTTTTCTAATGAATGTTTATAAAAGCTACTTAAATACCTTAATTGAACAAAGGCCTAATCCTGGCTTAGGCTAAGACCTGTCTGTGAAACCGGGCCATTATATTGTTTTGGGAGTCTCCTACAACAGGTTTACATGAATGTAAGGTCAAAAAACACTTTCGTTTTCTCATAATATACATTTAATTTCACCTCTATTCTCAATTATTCGTAAGCTATTCGTTAGAAGCAGTTAAAAAAAATCAGTCTCTCTAAACCCCTCCTTTGCGTGAGCCTACACTGCTCTGATTGGTCAGATGGCCCAGTCCTTTGTGATTGGTCTACTGCACGCACCACGCACCCAGTGCCATAATTAAATGACAGCTATCAATTGACTATATGCAAGGTTAGTTACTGGTTGTCGTTAAGCCAGCTTGGGCATTTCCGGAGGACTTTTAGCTGATCATTGACACAAAACCATCAGTGGTTGACTTTTTAATGTTGTATTCATATTTGAATTCAGTTATCACATTTACCTAATTTGCCAATAAACCAGTTTTATTGATTGCAATAAAGACGAAGCTATTGGTACCGTTTAGGAAACGTGGTGTCTGTAATTGAACACGCACACGCATTTTTTTTTTAGCACTTTAAATGTTACTTTTAATGTGATGACCACAAACATTATTTGTTTATCCTTCTGAGATTGTCCTCATTTGTAAAACCGAACGATTCAAAATGTAGGAAATCCAACATTTAATAGAAAACACTTATTTAAAAATAAAAAGGCATTAATTACCACTATAACGAGCAGGTGGCGGCAGAGTAGCATTTATTTGCGCATATATCAGCCAATAGTTTTTCACTTAGTTTCGCTTTTGAATAAATATTAAACATTACTCACAAAATCTCATGAAAAACAATCACTTTTCTTGTGAATGAAGTACACAGAAAGCAAGTACTTAGTGTAGCGCAAGCTTAATGATTTTGGCACACTTGTGAAACTTACATTTTATTCAATGAATCTAACTAAAGTGCACAATAAATATTTAATTTTTGATGCTTTTTTTCACACTAAGGTCGAATTGAATTTAGCCGAGGAGGAACACTGAGGTACGTCTTTATTTTTTTAATGTCGTTTTATGTTTGAATAACTAAATTAATGCTAGGCCCGACTATTTAAGTGACTATATTCTGATTATAAACTAAGTATTACACTATTGATGCTCAACACACCATTTCACCGGAAGTTTTCCAGCTGGCTTATATTATTGCGGAAGTTCTAAAGAACGCTCCGTGCATATAGTCAATTCGCAAGACATTTGCTGCGTCCCAGTTCGCCTACTTATACTATGCCCTAAAAGCAGTGGCGTGCAGTGGTGTTCTGAAACGAGGAGGCACATTTTTTATTTATTTATGAATCAATGTAAATTCATGTGCATTACTCTTAACACTGACACATCTTCCTTGTTAAATGAACATTACTTTACATTACATCAAAAAAAAAAAAAAAAAAAAAGAAACCAAATACAATTCTATTTTGTAATTTTACATTAACAATGTATTGTAATGTTCTATTTATCAAAACCAAGTCAATCTCATCAAGTTAGTGTTTTAAGCATTTCTACATTCATTCCAAAATAATAACTAAAGGCAATAATAGGCTAATTTAAACAATATATTTTATTTGTGTTTTTATATTTAATTGTCAAGCTATTTCGGAGATGTATTTACTTGTTTTATTTTGGTTAATGCTTGAGGAGCTGGCTTATGTACAACAGATATCTGTTACAGAGACAAAGGAGAAGGATATTTAGAAGAACAAAGTTTTTATTTCGTGTAAAATCGTTTAAATATTTTGGCATAATGCGAATAACATTAGGTGAAAATAACTTACAACTCTCCAGCTGATCTGCCACATCCCGTAGCAAACTAGACAACGAATTACTACTTACCGACATTTTCTTTAAAAAAACTCTCATCACTATCTCTTAACCAATGATGCACTGAAGCTACAGAAGGACCGCCTTCCTCATTTCCATGTTACACATGGAAAAGTAAAAATGAATGAATCAATCAATAAATAAATCTAAAAATAAATACATGTGGGAATAAATAAATCTAAAAATAAATGAATGCATACATACATAAATAAATCTAAAAATAAATGTAAAAATAATATATAAATAAAAAAATATAATTAACTAAAAAATAAAAGTTAACATTTTTTTTTAAATGTATAAACGCAGAAAATAATAAATTAAGGGGGGAAAACGAATAATTTATTTTATCAAGTCGTTTATTCATTTATTTATTTTCCTATTATCACATTTATTTACCTATTTATTCATTTATATATCTATTTATTCATTCATTTTTAATTTCTGCAGGTTTGGTCCTCCATACTAGTGATGTTACGTTCGTGAATCGTTCTTTTCGAACGAATCTTTCAGGTGAACGAATCGTTCTCGTTGACGTAGTCCATTGACTCATATTTCTCGTTCACTGAAATTCCTCCCTCCATAGCAGCGAGCGCATGCGCAGCTTTGTGGACTGTTTCACCCTGGGCACGTTCAAGCTCAAACCGTTGCTCAACGTTTTGCTACGGTTTCCGGAGTGACTGTGGAGTGATACTTTCATAAACTTTCTTAAACATGAAGGCAAATGTTGGATCACAATAATTAGGAACCACAGTTTCCACAAATCCCTTCGCTCGATTGGGATGTTCTCTTTTATTCTGGACGGCAAGGGCAGTGACTGTAACATCGAGCGTATTTTGCAGTATTAAACACGTATTTATACCGATTTCATCAGGCTCCGAAAATTCTTCAAAAAGAACACAAAGAATGGCCTTCTCGGCTGCCATAGTTGCAACCCATGCGTCACCAGAACAGGGTGTTCAACGCCGTTTCCGTTTAAAAAACGTTTTGTCGGGGCTGTCAAAGAATCACTAAACCTCGAGCCAATAGCCTTCGAGAATGAGATGTGATGGAGCATGTGATTTGTTAAATTCACTGACCGAGATGCATTTGAGTCTGAACGAGAGAGATCTCGTTCGTGAACGAGTTGAACGAACTGGTACGTGAACGAATTAAACGAACTGGTACATATTATTCATGAACGAAATGAACCAGTTGTTGAACGATACTGATGGCGAACAGGTAGAGCTCGGCACGTGTAGTTTGGCATATTTGCAGCAAAGAAAGAAATTTACACTTTACCATTGTAATAACGCAAGCTGATGGTTAAATGATTCAAGTACTGGTTTTGTGTGCATTTTGTAGGCTATTTATTTTTATTATTATCGTAGTTGTTTTATGTTTTAACAGTTTTCTTCTTTTAAATAAAATGACTAATTATGAGTCAAGCCATGCACTTCTCTAAGAACTGTGAAACTAACAAAGAAATGTGACAGTATTGGTAGATCTCATTTGCGTCACGTCAACAAATAGCATTCCAGTTCGGAATTGGTGTGAACTACTGAACGAACCGAGTCGCTGTTTTGAGTCTGAACGAGAGAGAGATCTCGTTCGTGAACGAATTTAACGAAGTGGTACATCTCGTTCGTGAACGAAATAAATGAGTGTACCCGGTAGGTCGGTCATTTAGCATGTGAGTCAATCTCGTTCAGCAATCAGCAGAAAGCGGATGCAAAGCGCAGTTATAGGTACTGCACAGAAGCTTGTTAATATATTCATATTTAACATACAGAACTCCACGTTTAACATAATCCCAGATTTATGAATGTGTAAATGTCTGACCAAACAATAAAAATGTTAATTATGCAAGAAAACATTGTGCTTTGGTCATCTAAACCACTTATTTAAACTTATTTTATTTCTTTAAAGAGTTGGGTCTAGATTAGGCACACATTTTAATAAAAAAATGTAACAAGTGAATACTTTTGTTAAATTAAAGCTGCAGTCTGGAACCTTTTTTGGTTAAAAATGATCCAAAATCAATTTTTGAGCAAGTACATAACCAGCCAAGTACATATCCGAGCTAAGCTGTCATTAGATTTAATTGTCATTGGCAGCACGATTTATTGTAGGCTAATGCTTTTTTTCCTCAGTTGGTCAGAACAAAAGTGGCAGAAATGTTACTTACTTGTTCAGCTGATATTTTCCAGTGAACATTTTTATATTGGTCATACTTTCAAGACGTAGAATCTGTGATTCTAAGGTACAGTATCCACACCGGTGTAGTGATTGACAGCAAACATTAGATTCATCTGCTGAGGAGTCGTGCTGATGCACAACGCACGTAACGATAACAATTCCGCATATGACTGCAATTGCAGATTTCAAACAGAGATGGCGACAAAGAGGAAAATGCCGGACTACAGCTTTAAATTAAGACATAACACACAAGACACTCTTTTTCGCCACCTGCTGGCGAATTTATGTAATATGAAGAAATGGTCAGTGAACGAACCGAAAATGAACGAATCTCTTGAAAGAATAAAAATTTCCACCACTAGTTCAGTCCTCTGCGCGGTGTCAACTCAAACCAGAAGCATTTCAGAAGCGAAGCGGCTGAATTCGCGAGACCACGAGATTTGCCTGTCTGAGTTTTTTTTTTTCCTTGTTTTTCGTGTTTTTTTTTTTTTTTTTTATGGCAAAATGGTTATTTTTTGGTTGACTGTTTTTATTGCTATGCCATACTTTATTTTGCTGTAGCCTACAGACGAAGTTAATACACTTAAAAGTCCAGTTATGGACGCAAGAACAAAAAAATTCATATTTTTCAACTTCGAATCTCTTGTCGTCAGTTTCTGGCCTCCTAGTGATGTGAAATATGAGCGTGAGTTTACAAAAAAAATTATCTTGCTCTATCAGTGAAGTTAAACTTGTTAAGTTAGTTTATATAGTTGATAATATCGATAGAGACTCAAACATGTAAGGTCACGTAGTCATTTTTAAAGAGTTTTCTATTGATTCAGCTTATTTATATATATATATATATATATTAATATGATCTGTATTAATATTAATTTAAACAAAATGCTTAATAATAACTGATAAACTAAAATTGCTTGTATAATGGATTAATAATAATATAGATCATAATAATTACAGTCAAACCAAAAATTATTCCGACACTAGATATCATTTTTGATATTTTTACTAGTGGGTGCAGGACACTATAGTTCATTTATGTAAGTGAGGATAGCAAAATAAAGTAAACTGTGACATATTATACCCAAAAATTCTTCATACAGTGGACTACCAGTAAAATTGATAAAAAATGTGGGACCAAAAATTATTCCTACACTTTGACCTGATCATGTTTTGCTTAAGCATTATCTGACATTATCAAGACTAATTTTTTTCTGACACAGTTTAACTCTGAGTTGCAACATGCAAATAAACTGAGATAATGTGTGAAATGTTGAAGGTGTCTGAATAAATTTTGGTTTGACTGTATATAAATCATAGCCTATATATTCATAAAATTATTGTAATTATCATTAAAGCCAGACAATGTCATCATTAAATATTTGGAGGAAGAGAAACTGGGGGAGTGACTTTATTATGTCGGATGTGTCAGTGTCACTTTACTCAAATAAAATAAATAATAAAAATAAAATAATGTATTTCCATGCAGTGAGAGTGATAGGGAACGCGTTATACTCAGTAAGACAGTAAGACTGCTTTAATTGAGAGAAACCCACCTAAAACGTCAATCATACAAAAGAATGTTGTCTTAAGATTATATTTATAATAATAAAATATGTATTTTCATGCAGCAAGAGTGATAGGGAACACGTTACACTCTGCCACCCACCAGCCCGCCACAGACTGGCAGCTGCCACCAGGTCACGTGACCTGTCAGTGGCTGCTCCTGCCAGCTGAAGATTGAACCCCTACTGGTCTCTACTGTAATGTCGTTGTCCTAAAGTCCCAGAATGCATTGCGTTGCAGACGTCACGTTCCCAAGCTCTATTACAATACAGATAGAGCTCCACTCTTTTGTAATAATAAAAACGCAGAAGAAAAAAAGTTTGTTTTACAGTTATGTAAGCGAACTGAGCCCACAACTATGTTGTAACTCCCACATTAGCCGAGCACAAACGTGAATAGATGATAATGCAATAATACACTTTGTAAACAAAAGTCGTGCTCCATCCTTGATCATTACTCCAAGTAATAAGACAGACAAGCTGCATTGGTCAACACATTTTTAGACAATATTAGACCCACATCTGAATAGCAAAACTACAGAAACGCGAGTTAGCCGGTTAGCAGGAGAAATACAGACTAGGGGCGTATGTTACACAACATAACATACAAATATAAACATCAATTATTAATCATACTTACAGGTTGAGATTCAGAGGAACAAGCTGGTCCAAATAAACTGGGCATTGATCCATATTTTAAGGCCAAGCGTTTTGTCAATCCTGCGTTAAACTCCCCGAGGTTTGAGAAGCAGTCGTCAGTAAAGTGACAGGAACACAACAAAAGATTGTACTGCTGTGGTATTGTTGAAAAAATGAATATCCCCTGCCGTCTGCGCGCGCAATAAGTGGGCGGACAATATGCTAATGTTCCGTTGTGACGTCACAACGAAACGGCTTGGGATTCGTTTTAAAAATGACTCGTTTAATTGACTCAGAGTTGACTCTTACTTTTGAGAGACAATAACTTTATATATGTATATTATATATAATTTTTAAAAATCCATAATAGGGGCACTTTAATGAAACAAGAAAATAGCTCTGAATGTGCCATGACAAACAGCCTCAACCGAACACCAAAGATATAATTCTTCTTCAAACTCACTCACCCTGTCAGCAATCCACACTGCTGAGGCATGAGATACCCACTCCCTGGCATGGATTCCAGCATCAATCCAGATTGCAGGCTTTTTCTCTCCACCAGTGCTGAACTAGACACATTGAAAATATATAACAAATCAAATAAACATATGTACATTAATATCAGTCTGTAATCTGTTTATGATCACATAATCTGTATACCTTCAGGGCATACATGGGACGGTTCTCATAAGTGCTGCCCATCTTCACTTTAGAGATCAGGTTAGGGTGACTTGCAACCAGGGTGTCCATAAAACCGTAAATCTGAAGTGCATAAAAACATTTAGATGTTTTGTTTAGGTTTGAAATGCATGATATCGTGTATATAAATATGGTTGTGCAAGCCTTTTTGCTAGTCAGCGCATGTACTTACAGTCTCCAGGTTGTGATAAGCAGCAAAGTTGAAGCCCTTGGTCTTGTGTTTAATCTCTGCATTACTAACCATTTCTGCTCTCTCCCTGTCCAAAAGTTCCTGAGACACAGAAAAACTTGTATATTACAATTTATTTAATGAAAAAAAAAAAAAAAATCACAAGTATCAATTTGTGTAAGACTAACAATGTCATTTTTTTTTTAGATTTTTGTAAATAACTCACCTGCACATTGTTGATCATGACAGTGAAACTGATGTTGTTTTCCCTGAGGAAGTCTTTAACGGCATACAGACTGGCGTGAGGCACACGGATGTCAACAGGCCGTTCAGTAGAGAAGCCATGGGTCCAGAAATCCAGCTATAGGGTCACATAATATTTATTTTCATGTCATATTGCATATATGTGATCAATTGAATGCTAAAATAGACCGATCAGGCATAACTTTATGACCACTGACAGTGGATGACACTGATTATCTCTTCATCACAGCACCTGTTAGTATCTCAATCCAGTCGAGCATCTGTGGGATGTGCTGGACAAACAAGTCCGATTCATGGAGGTCCCACCTCGCAACTTACAGGACTTAAAAGATCTGCTGCTAACATCTTGGTCCTAGATACCACAGCACACCTTCAGGGGTCTAGTGGAGTCCATGCCTCGACGGGTCAGGGCTGTTTTGGCAGCAAAAGGGGGACCAACACAATATTAGGAAGGTGGTCATAATGTTATGCCTGATCGGTGTATGTCAGCAGGGATTTAACAAGTAAAGAACATCATACCCCACAATCCATGTTCTTTTCCAGCTCCTTCAAAACCTGAATGTGGCTCTCAGATTCTGCCTGGATTCTGAGAACTTGGTCTCTATTAAGAATAAAAACGATAATTAGGACATTTTGAACAAGAAATAAGGCTGACAATAAGTATCTGAACTTACCCATTAAAGAGCTCCTCGCAGTGAACTGCGGCCAGGAGCGCAAAGACAGCTAAATAGAGTCTCATGTTCTCTGGGAATGATCTCTACTGTAGGTCTCTTTCATGGATAACTGCTCGTATACACTTAGTAATATCAGTGCTGATGCAGGTTAATATTCTACTAAAGTTCTACTTAGCCATTATTGAGTTTGTCCTGTGCTCATATATACTTGTCTGTTTTAGTTCAGCTGCCAAATCAGACGTCTAGAGACTACCCTGCTAGAAGTTTTACATTCCCAGAACATTCTCAGAACGTCCCCACTGGTGTTAAGGACGTTGCCTAGTAACGTTCCCAGTACGTTCAGAGACAGTCACGATGAGGAGTTCTTTTAAGGGTTGGGGGACGTTATTTGGTGGACCTTCACAGAACATTTAGGACGTTCTCTGAACGTTTAGGGAACCATATTTTATTTGGAAATGTTCTCAGAATGTCCCTTCTGCCCTTGTCAAAAAAAATTGAATTGAAAATTAGAGCGAAATTGACTAGCAAAAGTGGCTGTTCAAACAAAAACAAAATTTTCTTAAATGTCTTACCAAAAAAAAAAAAAAAAAAAACTCTTTACAGGTATTTCCTGGATTATTATTATGAAACCTTTTCTTTAAAATGAAAATCACTTGCAGTAAATCATTAGCTGACAACAGCACATGCATGAGCTAATGTCACTACTGTATCACTGTATCAGCAACTACACAGTTACTGTCTAAATGTTTGGCTCATCATGACTGAAGCACAGGCTCTACTCTCCAGCACAATGGTAACCTCACAAAACTCAGATAACAGAAACAGAACATTAAACACTAACAGATCTCTCTGGATCTCAGCATCTTCACTTATTACAAACCACTCTGACTTTATTTATTTTATACAAATCTTCTTAATGAGGTGTTGATGTTTTATTAAAAATAATAAAGTTTGAAGTCACCGTTATGGAGGTAAGCGCTTGCTTTAGTTGGGCTCCTGACCCTTGACATTTTAAATTTCATTTTTCTCCAATTGTTACAACTGTGTGTTTCTAAAGTACATCTGTTACAAAAAAAATTGTGCGAAAAAAAAAATTTGATAAAGTGGTTTTAATTGCTCATTGTTAATGATTTTATAATCATACAGTGGTCTTATTCAGTGATCTCTGAATATTGTATTCCTTTCATGTTGTTGTCCTATGATAATGTATAAAATCCAGTCCTGCTTTAATATTTTGAAAGTTTTTATCACTGTGCAGAAATTATTGGCAGGATCATGTAGACTCACACAGACATCAAGATTCTGCATATGAACCTCAACAATGGTGACAAAATTTTCAGATAAACAGATTAACTCCTAGCATTACAAAACAAGCTACTAAAAATAGAGATACCCTTAAAAGAACTTCTCATCGTGTCAGTCTCTGAACGTACTGGGAACGTTACTAGACAACTTCCTTACCACCAGTGGGGATGTTCTAAGAATGTTCTGAGAACATAAAATTTCTAGCGGGGTAACCTGTCACCTAGTAACACTCCCAGAACGTTCAGAGACGGTCACGATGTGGAGTTCTTTTAAGGGTTGGGGGACGTTATTTGATGGACCTTCAGGGAACATTCAGGACGTTCTGGGAATGTTTAGGGGACTATTACTATAGGACGTTCTGTTAACTTCCCAAATGTCCTCTTTGTAATGTTCTCGCGCGACCATAAAATAACCAAAATAGAACATCCCCCTAAACTCATATATTAAATGTCCAACAGAGGACCGTGTGGGAATGTTCTGTTAATGTCCAAATGTCCTCTTAATAACGTTCTTTTTTTTACCATAAAATAACCAAAATGGAACGTCCCCCTAAAGTCATATAAGGAACCTTAAACTGCAGCACTTTCATTACCAAAAGAGGACGTCTTAGGAGCATCCCGAATGTTCTGTAAAGGTTCGGAATCTTCATCACCTTTAGAGAACCTTTGGGGAACGTTGCGCAAGGTCCTGAAAACGTCACCTTCTACGTGGGTACAACGTCAAGGATGACTGAGAAGATTTTTGGTTCCCCCCTGCCCAACCTCCAGAGTGAGAAAAGGGGCTAAGAATTTCTCTTTGAATGTTACCCCTTTGGTCGGCACTACAGAACACCAGAACAGCCAGGCACAAGAACAATTTTTTCCTCAGGCTATATTCAGTCTGAACAGTTAAAACTCTTGTATACATTGTCTATCATAACTGTCCATTTGTACATAACATCTCAAAATAATCAAGATAACAGCTCAGAGTCTTATACTATAATGCCTGATAAATTTGGAGAACACCTGAGAAGAGATCAGAGACCATTCCTTCATACAGAATCTCTCCAGATCCATAAGATTTCCTGCTTCTCCTTCTCACCCACTCATTTTTCTTTAGGGTTCAGGTCAGTGGACTGGGACGGCCTTGGCAGAAGCTTCATTTTGTGCTCAGAAACACATTTTTGTGTTGATTTTGATGTTTGTTTTAGGTCATTGTCCTGATGGAAGATCCAACCACAGGCCACATTCTCTAGAGGCGGTCAGGTTTTTTTTATTTTTATCTGTTTATATTTGATAGAATCCATGATACCATCCCAGCTAACAGGGAACGTTCCCATAACTTTCACTAACGTTATGTAAAAGTTACGTAAATGCATCTTTATGATGTTATTTGTACTTGATTTGTAACTGATGTTCTCATAAAGACATTCCAAGAATCTGATGAAACTCCATATGAAACACTTCATATACACAGAACACAATTTTGTTGTGTTTTCTTTTATTGTTTTCCACATGTCTTGTTAGATTTGACTTTTGTGCTGTCTAGTTGTGTTTGATTTTGTCTTCTTTTTTTCCTTGTTTAACTTGATGGGGTTGTGTTTTTGGTTTATGATTCCATGTTTTAGACTGTGTACTTCCCAGAGATTCTAACACAGTTTAGTGTACTACTACAGTAAAATGTGAATCTTAAAGTAAAGTCATATTTGTTATTTTTGTAATCAAATATTTAATGCACTTACGTAATACTCCAGAAAAAATGTAAACACTGTGTCTTAACACAGTTTTTGGTACTTACAAATTCTGTTACTTTGAAAATTTAAAAAAAAAATTGGGCTGTAAGAAATTAATTGCTTACATTTTATCTATTTTTATCACTTAAAATCATATAAACATAAATATAAACAGGACAGCACAATGTCTCAGTGGCTCAATGGGTAGCACTATCACCTCACAGCCAGAAGGTCCCCGGTTGGAGTACCGGCTGAGCCAGGAGTTAGCAGGTTCTCTGTGTGTCAGTGTGGGTTTCTGTGTGAGCCCGGTGATGGACTGGCCACCTGTTCACGCCACAGTGTTTTAAACGTTCAGAAAACATTCAAAAATAACATTTTCATAACATTTCCAAAATTATAGAATGGAATGTTTCTCTAGTGTTCACACAAACCAAAAAAGAAACGTTCTTAATATGTAAAAAAAAAAAAAAAATATTCCGAAATAATATTTCATAACATTTCCAAAATTATAGAATGGAATGTTCCTCTAACGTTCACATAAACCAAGAAAAAACGTTCTTGATACATTAAAAAACTGGACGTTTTCAATGTTTAAAAAACATTCAGAAATAACGTTTTCATAACTTAATGGGAATGTTAGCAAAACATTCTAAGAACATATTTTTGTTAGCAGGGATGTATCTGAACAAGATGTCCAGGACCTCCAGCAAAAAATTAGGCCTGAAACATTAAAGATCCAGCAGTATATTTAGCCATGGGCATGGAGTACTTTTTATCCATGTGTGCACCAAACCCATCTGGTGGGTTTGCTGCCAAAAATCACTTTTTTTAGTTTCATCTGACCATAGAACCAGCTCCCTTTTAAAGTTCCAGTCGTGTCTGACAGCTGAATATGCTGGAGTTTGTTTATGGATTAACGAGGAGGAGTTTTCTTAAAACCCTCTCAAACAACTTGTGGGGATGTAGGTGCTGTTTGATATTTTTTTAGGCTTTCTGACCCAAAGACTCAACTAATTTCTGCAGTTCTCCAGCTGTGATCCTTGGAATCTTTGGCCACTCAAACTTTCCTCCTCACCGCACATTAGGACAATATAGACACATGTCAATGGTGTTTTGGTGGCCTGAAAATGCTAACTTTTGAAAACGGGCTTCAAATAGCAAGTTTTTTGAAAACGATCCCGTTGTCATCTGTAAACTGCAAAAACGCGAATCTGTGAAAACGATGATGTCTTGCAAATGCGTATAACATGTTTAGTCTATCCACCTTATTTTTCAACGCAACGTTTTCTGTGAATGTGCAAGACGCCGCCCGCTATAGGGAAATAACGAGAAGAATATCAAAGTGCAGTAAACTGTAAAAAATAAGGTGGATAGGCATGTGCGAGGTGAGTGGACTGTAAAAGAATATGTATGTGCACAGGCGCGTAGTCTTTCTTTATAAAGTGACATCGCCAACTACTTGTCTGGCATGTGTAATACATCGTTTTTAGTTGTTGGAGCGGATCCGTGTGAACAGGGATAGTTTTCAAAACTGTCATCTGTACAAAGAAAAAAACCTTTCTGTTTTTAGTACGTTGTTCTCTTGTCATACTCTTAGTTGATCAGAACTTCTTAATTATTGTCCTAATGTTAGAAATAGAGACTTTTAATGCTTTAGTTATTTTCTCACAGCCACTTTCTATTTTGTGAAGCTCAACAATCTTCTGCTGCACATCAGAACTATATTCTTTGGTTTTACTCATTGTGATGGATGATTAAGGGAATTTGGCCTTTGTATTTCCTCATATTTATACTACCGTGAAACTAGAAGGCATGGCTGGACAATTTCATGTTCCTAGTCACCCTGGTGTGCTAAAAACTAAAAACTTGATTTTTTTAGTGGTACCAATAATTGTGGCCAACATGTGTTGGAGAAAAACATTTACTTCATAATGTGTGTTTCCCCCCCACTTTCAATTGTTTTACTTCAATTAAAAGTTAGAATTTTGTGAATTTTTTAAATTAAAGATCAAGAGGAAAACAATGCAGATTTATTTTTACAGCCGCCTTTGCTCATATTTACCAAGGGTGCCAATAATTCTGGAGTTGACTGTATATATATATATATTTCGTTGCTTTGTTACGCAGTGACTCTAAAATTTAAAAAAATAAGTGGAAAAGTTTAAAGTCACGTGAAATCCACTGTATAATGCAAGATACTGAGTTGAAAGTATTATTAAAGGAGAAAAAGAGGCCGTTTTTTAATGATAAGGATTAGCAAAAGAGAGTGCAGAGGTTATTAAAAGTAAAAGTTAGAGAGGGGAAAGAGAGTTATGAGTTAAAAATGAGTTATGAACAAAAATTACAACAAAAGAATGTGAGAGAGGTTTGGAAAGATATAAATATTATGTCCGGACGTGGAAATAAAATAAGGGGATATACTGCCCCTCATGGTCAGACATGGGTGAATGAACTTAATTTATATTTGAATAGATTTGATGGTAGGTCTGATGCTTTTGAACAGTTCTCACTAGGTAGAATACCACAGAGCTCTTCATCACATTCACCTCCAGCTCTAAGCTCATCCTTTGCTCCCATTTGTGAGTATGTTCCTGGTTTTTATGTCAGTTGAACAAGTAAAAAGTGGGTTAAGGAGAATTAAGACGAAGAAATCTCCAGGTCCTGGTCAGAAAAGTCGTTATTTTTTTTGGCACACAAAAAATGTTCTCATTGCTTTATAATATTAAGGTAGAACCACTGTACACATGAACTGTTTTAAATATGTCTTTAGTACCTTTATGGATCTTAAGAGAAGAAATACATTGCTGTCAATGCAGTCCTCACTGAGCCATCGGATTTAATCAAAAACATCTTAATTTGTGTTCCGAAGATGAACAAAGGTCTTACGAGTGTGGAACGACATGAGGGTGAGTAATTAATTACATTATTTTCATTTTTGGGTGAACTAACCCTTTAAACAAACTTATAAAGAAGGCAGGTTCTGTTGTGGGGAGTGTTACCCACTTTAGAGGAGATAGTGCAGGATAGAATGATTGGGAAATTGTCTTTTATGATGAATCATGATTGTCATCCCCTTCATGAAACAGTGCAAGCTCTTGTGAGTGCTTATAGTTCAAGATTAATTCATCCCTGCTGTTATAAGGAGCGTTTTAGGAAGTCTTTTTTACCAACCACTATTAGATTGTAAAACCAGCCTTATACAAGATGATTGAGTATATATTTTAGGACTATTTGGTTGTATACAATCATAATGCTTTGCGAAACTGATACAGGAGGAAAAGTGTTGCTGTTGTTTTGAATGTTGTCTGTGTTTCTATCTATTTATTTATTGTTGAGCTGCTGTGATGTAAATTTCCCCTATGGGGATTAATAAATGTTTATCATCATCATACACACACAGAGACTTGATGGTCAGATTTGCTCATGTTGAAGGTCAAAATGAGAAATTATCTGTGGTCTGTTAAAGTCGTGTTCAAATACCAATTCCTAGTCTCTAACTTTTATATTTTGCAGTTGGATTTTCTACATTAAATATGATTGACGATAGCATTGACAATTAAATGTTATATTAGCTTTTAGAAGTCATGCCCAACTTTATGTCTACAGGAAAAGAAGTACTATGAGATATGAGATATAGCAAACATGCATGTGGCACAACAGGGTTTCCTGTAGAAAACAAATTTGTATAATACTTGGTCCTGGGCATTTAAAATTAATCAAGATAATTTTCACGGTTGTAATCTGTTCAGTAATTAACTACTTAGTGCACGAAATAAGTCATTTTAAAGTGTGTTAAATTTCAAAAAGAAAAGAAAAAAAAAAGAAAAGTGGGTGGAGTCTTATCTCGGACGTGACGATTCAAATCACATGACGCTTCTATCCTTGTCAGCTGACGCTTGACGGAACTGTAGTTTAGTACTGCAGGATATTTCTCACTGACATAACTAAAGTAGTTAATAGTTTAGATTAGTAGTTTTAAAGTTAGTTTTCAATCGTTCCAGTGACAGATCCCTCTTCAAATCACAGTCAGTGTCTTAAAAACAACTTTAAAACATGGCGCTCAGCGATGCCGCGGTACAGAAACAGGTGAGAACCTTCTAAACTACTTTTAGAAGTTATATTTTTAAATTAACTATTATATTTCATATCAGGTAAGTATAGAAATCTCCTAACTTTTAAAAAGAAACACTGCGGGCAGCAACTTGAATTCAATTGTAATATTTGTTGTAAACAAATATTTTTAAATGTACATATTGTCTTTTGTATTTTATTACTGTTTTCTAAGGGGTTTTGAAAGGCGCCTTTAAATAAAATGCATTATTATTTATTATTACTTTATCTTATACTTGTAGCTAGACATCTGTGAAATATTCCATTCACTTTGAGGAGAGCAAATGCACTTTCTTAAATCTAGATTTTATGAATTCATGTTCTGTGAGTATTTAATGCTGTGAATTATGCCAAAAGAGGAAATCTCCAGCTCCATGGACTTTCCCAGCAGCACTGAGTTAACACTTCTTTCAGTTTAGTTTCCTCGTCAGTTTCTACCATTTATTTCATTACATAAGCTTAATAAAGGATCAGTGGAGCTTGGGAATTCTTACATTGTAATTTAACCTTTTATTGACACTGATCTCATTGCATCTCTCCAGATCAAACACATGATGGCCTTTATTGAGCAGGAAGCCAATGAGAAGGCAGAAGAAATTGATGCAAAGGTAACATAAATGCAATGATTAGTATAAGTGCATAAATATGGTCGAATTTGTCTAGACTAAAGCATTATATCAGCTATTAACTTTCCTTAAGAATCTGCTTTAAGTAATGTGTATTGTGGCTTGCAGGCAGAAGAAGAGTTTAATATCGAAAAGGGGCGACTGGTACAGACTCAAAGGCTGAAAATAATGGAGTACTATGAGAAGAAGGAGAAACAGATTGAACAACAGAAGAAAATGTGAGTTTAAGGTCTTTAAATGTGTAACCTTGCTTGAGTCCTTCATTGGCTTATTTAATAATGTGTCCATTCAAATCCACAGCCAGATGTCGAATTTGATGAACCAGGCAAGACTGAAGGTGCTCAAAGCCCGCGATGACATGATTAAGGTATGAATAATGTGATTTTGACATTTATAGTAAGTCTATACATTTTTTAATTTTTTTTATAGAATTACAAGAAATCCATATTTTCTTCATCTTCCTCATGTGATTCTTTGCAGGATCTTCTAAACGATGCAAGACTACAGTTGGCCAACATTGCCAAAGACCCAAATCAGTACCAAACACTGCTGGAGGGCCTGGTGTTACAGGTCAGCTGATGGTCCTGTTATGCAGCAATGCTAGCTTTTTTACAGCAGCCATATCATACTTTTTATTATTATTATTTCTGCGCTACTGAGAAACTGTTGGGTGTTGATGGTCAGTTGACAGATTTTGTATAGCTAATAGACACTGGATATTTATTTATTTATTTAATAACAAACTAATATATATATATATATATATATATATATATATATATATATATATATATATATATATCAAGAAGCAATATATAAATAATATATAGGATATATTAATTGATTCTTAATTTATTAATTTTATTAGTTACAGGCTTTGAGCATGGTACTCATTTATTATTTGTATTATTAATTTAGTATTATATCATATTTATTTTACATGTAGTTATATCATGTGTCAGGGTTATTATTGTTATTAAAAAATAAAACTTTAAAACTATTTTTAAAAAATCATTACTTAAAAATAAACATTAACTTAAGTAAAATATAAAAAACTTTTTTTTTTTTATAAAAATTATTTTATAAAACTTTTATAAACTTATTTCCTCAAATAGTTGTTAAGGCAACATTTCTCATTTTCCTTTGGAAAATAACTAAAACTACATAAACCAAAACTTAAAAACTATATAGACATTTAAAAAAAAAAAAAACCTAATAAAAATGACAAAATTACTACAACTTTAACTTGAAATAAAATGAAATGAAAATAAAAAGCAAAAACTATAATGGTATAACAATACTTATATATGTAAAAACAAAATTTCAGACACCTTGACCATTTCATTCATTAATACAGTTTATTCACTATAGTTTAAAAAAATGATAATAAAATATGACAAGATCTCAGAGTTAAAAAAAAAAAAAATCTTTATTATGTCAGATAACACTTAAGCAAAACATGGTCAGGTCAAAGTGTCTAAATAATTTTTGGTTCCAAATTTTTATCAGTTTTACTGGTAGTCCACTGTATGAAGAATTTTTGGGTATAATATGTCACAGTTTACTTTTTGTTATCCTCACTTACAAAAAATGAACTATAGTGTCCTGCACCCACTAGTAAAAATATATAAAAATTTTTGGTTTGATTTATTAATCATTTATTCTTATTATTAATATAATAAATTAGTATTTTATTAACTTTTCTTTTGGCCTCGGCAGGGATTTTATCAGCTGCTGGAGCCCAAGGTTATAATCCGGTGTAGAAAGGAAGATGTAGCGATGGTTCAGGTGAGCTCTATTCCCTGTCAATCCATTAACATAATATTTTACATTGTGCATATCAGCTATACAAACCATTTACACTTTTGGAGAGGTTGATGTACCTGTTCATTCTAGGCAGCCGTTCAGAAAAACATCCCCATCTACAAAGAGGCTGTAAAGTGTAACATTGAGGTGCGCATCGACGAAAACAACTTCCTGTCCCCTGACATGTAAGATCACTTCTACACTCAGTGTTGTTAGAAAAGGCTCATTTATATTATTCTCAAATTGTTTATTGTTGATGCTTGGCATCCTCAGTTCAGGAGGTGTTGAAGTCTATAATGCTGATGGAAAGATCAAGGTGTCCAACACACTGGAAAGCAGACTAGATCTTCTAGCACAACAGGTAGCGAAAAGTCACATTTTAGAACAGGAATGAACAGTATAAAAGCTTGTTTTTATGAACGTCCTCATAATATTTTTTTCTGCTTTCACAGATGATGCCTGAAATCAGAGTGACTCTGTTTGGTGCCAACCAAAACCGCAAGTTTATGGATTAATGGACTGTTACACACTTTAGTTGGGAAAACGGTGAAATTCAAAAAACATGATAAAGTGATGAGGTCTGATGGGATGTTTTAATTTTTTTTAAGGTCTCACTTTGTGGATTTTCTGAAGTGAAAAACTATTCTTGTTGCATTTCTGGATATTGAATTGATCATGTTCCAGCAATTTATTGTTATGCTCTCTTTCTTGCGTGTTTTTGCAATTCCTCTTGGAAAACAAGGCCAAAGAAAGGCTTTGAAATTGAAAGGCTTATCATGTGTGCTTGTGTTACCTTATACCTCTCCTTTGAGTGTTTATTTAGCGCTTTCTGTTTAAATATCATGTCACCGGTAGGGAAAGTGGACTCCTGCCATCTCAAGCTGTTTGAACAAAGAGCTATAAGCACTCAGGAATTTGCATTGTTATTGCCTTGAATGTTGTTAGCTAAGCTAGCAGCCTAACAGGTTTTCCCTGGAAAAGGGACATCCTCATTTTTAAATGTCTTAAAAACATGGATGCCTCTGTGGATTTTCATTTGTAGTTCAATTTCATTCTACTACAGATAAATAAATCAAATATATTTTATTTATATTCTGAAGCATTTCTGTGCCTGTTACAATATAAACAAAGCATTGCTTGTTGGTTACACTTTATACACCGTACAAGAAAGAAATCAAGTCGTACATCTGACAGAGGCTTACAGATAATGCTACATATACCTCAAACATTAAAAACACACTGCCCTCTTGTGGAAGTCAAACATATGAGATGCAAATTAGCATCAGTTGTGGTGCACAAACACTGTTTTGCATAATCAAATGACTTTAGACTATGTTTTCAAAGAGACTTTAAAGTACAAAGGCTCTTCAATGAACAGATTGAATAGCAGAGACCCAGTCTTGCATATTTAAAATGTACAGATTGCATGTTGCTTATCACAATTATTTAGTATAACATACAGTATGAATATGAAGCCTCAGAGATTTTTTTTTTTTTTTTCTTATCAAAAATCAGGTCTTGCTTTCCAAGGAATAAGCCTCTATAAATGTGTTGGTATTATTAAAATACTGTATTTTAATTTGGAAGATCTTTTATTTTTCCACCATTTTTTTTTCTTTTACAGAAGTGCACTCAAAATTAAACTATTCATGATTTCATTTCTCTGTATATCTTCTCATTTTCACTGTATTCTTTTCTACTGAATGTGAAAAATATATATAATTTTACATATATAATTTTAAAGTAATATATATATATATATATATATATATACAGTGTTGGGGGTAACGCATTACAAGTAACTTTGAGTAACGAGTTGCGTAATCAGATTACTTTTTTTCAACTAAACAAAAATGACTTTAGATGAACATCACATTTGTGATCAGCCTGAAATGTATTCATTTCACTTTTGGTGTGAAAGGGCCTTAACATTTGCCAAAAATAGAACTTTTTTGTTGTTATTAAAGAACAAACAAGCAAGCCCAGCCCAAGTAAGAAAAAGTAACGCAAAAGCAATGTAACGCATTACTTTCCATAAAAAGTAACTTAAGTAGTGCAATTAGTTACTTTTTTGGGGAGTAACGCAATATTGTAATGCATTACTTTTAAAAGTAACTTTCCCTAACATTGGTTAGAGAAAGTTACTTTTAAAAGTAATGCATCACAATTTTTTTGTAGTAAATTTAAAAGTAATGCGTTACTTTACTAATTACTTGAAAAAGTAATCTGAATACGTAACTCGCGTTCTTGTCATGTGTTAACCTCAACACTATATATATATATATATATACAGTATATATGGTTTAAAAGCCACTGGTAATTTATATTACATTTTGTTATTTCTTTTTAGTGAAAAACTTGAGTGGCAAGGATAAGGCTTTGAGCATTTTAATTTATTGCGCACTCAACAAAATCATTTAAAGAAGCATTAAAAAAATGTCAAGCCGACATTATATAGCCTACAAGGAATTTTGTCCCTTAGAGGAACATGTAACAGGAAGACAAGGCCTCCAGAGCGAAGCCCAACAGTCTTTTCAGAGCTTCTGAGTATTTTTTTTTTTTTTTGCTGTTTAAAGGGTTATTTCATCCAAAAATGAAAATTATGTAATTAATTACTCACCCCCACACCTGTAAGACCTTCGTTCATCTTCGGAACACAAATTAAGATATTTTTGACAAAATTCATTGCCAGCAAGATAATTAACACTTTCAATGTCCAGAAAGCTACTAAAGATATATTTAAAACAGTTCATGTGTGCCAAAAAACAAAATAACGACTTTATTCAACAATATCTAGTGATGGACAATTTCAAAACACTGCTTCATGAAGCTTTGCAGCTTTACAAATCTTTTGTTTCGAATCAGTGGTTCGGAGCGTGAAAGTCACATGATTTCAGTAAATGAGGCTTTGTTACGTCTTAAGTTTTTCAAAATTTCAATTGTTCACGTGACTTTGGCACTTTTGATACATGCTTGAAATTGTCCATCACTAGATATTGTTGAATAAAGTCATTATTTAGTTTTTTTGGCGCACAAAAAGTATTCTCGTTGCTTCATAACATTAAGGTTGAACCACTGTGGTCACATGAACTGTTTTAAATATGTCTTCAGTAGCTTTCTGGGCATTGAAAGTGTTAATGATCTTGCTATCAATGCAGGCCTCACTGAGCCATCGGATTTCATCAAAAATATCTTAATTTGTGTTCTGAAGATGAACGAAGGTCTTACGGGTGTGGAACGACATGAGGGTGAGTAATTAATGACAGAATTTTCATTTTTGGGTGAACTAACCCTTTAAAGGGGTGTGATTCAACGGTAAAAAACCAAAACATAAATTTGGAAGATCTGGATTAATTTCAACTTTGATTGAAGGTTTCTTTCTGCAATCTAAGTACACATTGAGCCTGTTCACAACAGATCAATCAACCATGAATCATGTTGGTTTAAAACTGATTGTAGCAATGGGGTTTAAGGACCCTGTCTTACCTAAAAAACCCTGTTTGCAGTTTTTAGGTACTTGGTTAGTGTGCAATATAGGCTTTTATGTTAGCATTACACAACCCTCCTCTGTTCTTCCAAAGTGTCTGAACCTCCTTTGGTTGGGTACATGAATTTCTCTCCATCTTTACCTTATCACAAATAAAGCCTGGGACCTTCTTTTTTCCATTGTCACAACTTCCTTCATCTCTCACCATCATCTCTTGGCCCGTGTAAAAACAGTAACGTGTGTTTGATGATTGAGGTGACATTGCCTGCCGCTATCCCAGCAGGCCCAGCACTTGCTCGCCAATGCCCAGGAAGTACACACCCTGAGCAATGCCGAAGAGCGGAGCGATGACCAAAGCACGACACGTTGCTCCCTTGAGAAACGCGGTTGGTCCCTCTCGTTTTAAAATGCGTCTGTGAAAAGGAAGAAAGTATGAATGCCATATAAATGATACATGAATATGGTTATTATTTAGTACCACATAGCAAGTCAATACATGCAAATAAGAGGCTTACTGTGTGCAGTCAATGATGCCTCTATAAGAGTCTTCTCCCTCTCCCTTCTGTAAGGTCTGTAAGCGGGTCTTTATAACTGAAAATTATAAGTATGAATCAATATATTAATTTGCACTTTCAGCACAAGCTGTAGATCCCAATCTGCTTTTGAATTTAATTTATCAGATCTGGTTTTCCAAACGCAGGTTATAAGAGCTGTTTAGTAGGACTAATTTCCATGAATCGGTTCTTCAAACTGTTCTTTGAAAGAACCATTTCAAAATGATTCAGTGCTTCTTTTAAGTCAATAAGTGGTACCTGACGTACTACATTCTCTAAAACGATATACAACTTTATTTTATTTTTTTTAAGGTTTAATTATTCTCAAATACTGTGCTAATTGTTTGTTTATGGAATTGTTTTAGATGAAAAAAGGAAAACGTTCTCTGAAACATAATAAAGCCACAATTAGAATATCTTTGTGTTTTAAGTTTTATTATTAGTAAATGTGTTTATTATAATTTCATGTGTTCCAGTTCAGTTTGTTGCTAAATATAAGTATACACTGAACAATACTAATCAATTTGGGGGGGGGAAATCATGTACACCTGTGAATTTTTATAATATTTTTAATACAATTTTTAATAAAATGCTATTTGGTAAGATCAAATCTGTTTGACTCGAGACCTGCTCTGGCTGATTCAGTTAGATTTAACAGCTGTAAAAAATGATATGATCAATAAGTCGTGACAACATATGGTTTTACATTACTTTTACTCAACTTTTAAGATTCAAGTCAGTTTAATATAATTTAAGTTGAAATGACTCATACAGCCAAGTTGCTTGTACTTAAAAATGTAAGTTTTTTTTTTTTTTTTTTTTTTTACAGTGGGATTGCCAACAGATTCAAGGCTTTTTAAACATTAGTTAAGCATTACGTAAATGTTTCTGCAGAAGGCTTACAGCACTTTAAATCAGTGTCTGTGTCCTTGCTGTAAAATATTATATGCTCCACGTTTTACACAGGAATAAGAAATTTCATATAATAAAACTAGGTTAAAGGTTAAAGGTCTATTTGTGAGTCTCTAAACAATGTAATGTTGCAGAGAGTACTGCCAAATACAAATATAAATCTTCAGATAGAGACACTGCAGTGGCTGCCAGTGTTTCCACAGTCCAAATAATCCTTCTGTCCCCTTTACAAAGACAAAGAATTGTCTCTCAGGACGATACAATAGACATAGAGACAAGAGCTATAAACAAAAAGCTTTCTAAATAAAACTTAAAAGCAAACTTTACAGACTTTGCACTTTCATCAAAGCAAATAAAATGTTTCAGTCTACACATCACAGCAGGATTCAACCACAGCACATGGGGTTCATTAATTAATCACTAAGAAACAAAAGACTCATTCTGTGCCTTTATGAAGTGCTGGAAGTGACCTAGTTTGGCAAAAATGTACCCAAAATGAACTATTTCTGGGATCTGCATTTCTTAAATATCCATTTAAGTGATTCCTTTAAAGTACTAGAAGTAATAAGTATTTCTTTGAAGAACTACTCCATTTTGTTAGGAAATGTGAAAAATATTTTTGAGTATAAAAATAAATGTATATGTACTAAGTAAATTTTCCTGCAAAAAAAAATTAAATATTGACAAATTTAGCATTAATTTAAAAAACAATTAAAATGTAATTTTAATTACATTTAACACATGTATTAAATGCAGCGTTTTATTGTTAACTAAAACAAAAACTAAAGCTAAACCTGAAAATTGTGTTTGTGAATTGAAATAAAGCTAAAATGAAAAAAATATAATTATCTGAAAAACGTATTTGAAAATTAGATATGTTGCCTAAGTTGAAGTACTAAAATTAAAAATGAATTAATAATGAATTAAAGATAAATAAAAATATTTCAAAAAATGACAAAAGCACATAAAATTACTATAACTGAAAATATAAAAATAATAGCTAATTCAAAATATGAAAAAATACTATAATTTGATAATATAATAATATAATTGTATAGTATATAAATAAAATTAAAATAACACTGATTGAGTGGCCATAATATATAATATAATATGATATAATATTTCAATATATTAAAACAAAAGTGACATGACAGAGCACCCTAACTCATATATGTAATAATTATATATATATATATATATATATATATATATATATATATATATATATATATATGTATACACAGTCAACCCAAAATTTCAGACACCTTGAATATTTCATTCATTATTACAGTTTATTCACTATAGTTTAAAAAAAAAAAATGGTAATAAAATATGACTTCAGAGTTAAACTGTGTCAGAAAAAAATTAATCTTAATTATGTCAGATAACACTTAAGCAAAACATGGTCAGGTCAAAGTGTCTGAATAATTTTTGGTTCCAAATTTTTATCAGTTTTACTGGTAGTCCACTGTATGAAGAATTTTTGGGTATAATATGTCACAGTTTACTTTATTTTGCTATCCTCACTTACATAAATGAACTATAGTGTTCGACTGTATATACATATTATATATATGTATATAAATATATAGTATTGTTATTGCAATAAATAAATAAATATTCAATATCTATTAGCCATATAACATCTATAAACACCCAAAAGTTTCTCAGTAGCATTGAAACAGGATTAGCAGTGATTCTTACAGGCTTGGACAGCTACGACTAAGTGAATGGGACATTTATCTGCACGGATTTCAAAAGGAGAGAGAGCAAATTGTGTTCCTCTACTCCTCTCTTGCCTGCATCTCACCGTCCAGGGGAGTGACAGCTACTGCCGCCACTGAGCCGGCCGTGCAGCCAGCCACGAAAGACTGCAGAAAGGGGGCCCGCTCCTGGGGGTTGCTATGACGATCCTCAGTGCGGCCCACAGCGTTGAGGTTGGCGAACAGTGGGAAGTAGATCATGGAGAACGGAACGTCCCTGAACAGAGAAAGGACATAGAGCTGTAGAATGTAGACGTAGCTGCAGGACATTATTGATGAATCGTTATTGATCACTTTGTCTGATTAGTTTTAGTGTGTAAATGTGAAACGGTGAATGTAGAAATATGATTTATGCAGTGTAGGCCGTAGACGAGAGACAACAGATTGAGATAGATCGAGCTCTCATTAGAATTCCATTAAGAAGAGAATTCCGCCTACGGTTAATTAGAAGCTCAGATCGGAACTGACAGCTGGCAGGTTACATCAGTTCAGCTGGGATTACATCACAGACCGCAGGGAGCCTGCGGGGGAGGGACTGTTTGGATAGGTGAGTGGGTTTATTTGTGTGGGCGGTGTTAAAGGTGAGAGGTCACCGTCATGTCTATCCATCTTTTTGTACTGAAACGGTGCATGTGTTTGCAGAGAGAGAAACACGTCACTGAAGGTTTGCAAAAGATCTGGATGTTGATTGGCTAACATAGCTTAGCTATTTGACTTTAATGAATAGTTCACCAATACATTCATTCATAAATTCTGTTATTATTAATGACTGTGGCATGCTGTTCTAAACCCATAGGACTTCTTTCTTAAAGGGATAGTTCACCCAAAAATGAAAATTCTGTCATCATTTACTCATCCTCAAGTTGTTTTAAGCCTACATGATGTTCTTTCTTCTGTTGAACACAAAAGAAGATAAGTATTTTGAAGATTGCTGGTAATCAATAAGTTGCTGCTCCCAATTGACTTCCATAGTATAAAAAATACTATGGAAGTCAATGGGGACCAGAAACTATTTGGTTACCAACAATCTTTTAAAATATCTTCTTCTGTGTTCACCAGAAGAAAGAAATTAATACAGATTTGGGGTGAGTAAATGATGACAGAATTTTCATTTTTTGGTGAACTATTCCTTTAACATAAAAGCTGATTTTTTGAATAATTTCCTGGCTTCTTTTAAAAATACAATGAAAGTGAGGATTGGGGCCCTCAAAACAAACACCAAAAAATATAATAAAAATGGTCCTTGTGTCTCATGCACTATATTCCGAGTCATAATATAGATTTGTATGATGAGCAAAAATCTTGAGTAGTAATGCCGATTCATGAATTAAGAGCACGTCCACACAGAGACGCGTTTAGATTTTGTATCTATTTTTGTATCATATCTGCGTTTCATCCGGATGGGATTTTTTGAAACCGGGTCCCAGAGTGGATAAATCTGAAAACGACACCCTTGCGTTTTCGTGTGTACAGCCAATCCGTATATTTTGTGAAACAATGATATCATCGCAGTGCTACAAGTCTTCTTCTCCATTTTTAGTGTATCTGAAGTGTGCCACATACTGGTCTGGCATGTATACTACATCGTTTTGAGTCGGGTTTTAGTGGTTTTGTGTACTTCCAGGTTTTTCTTGAGACAACGCTGTGAAAAAAAAAAAAAATGTTGGATGGGGAAATCTCTGGCTTCATGTGGATGTGGCCTAAGGCCCATTCACACCAAGGACAACAGCTATAGACTATACATTTTTACTAATCAATCTTATTCTATGAGAATAGAAAAGTCCACACCACAACTGTAACAATAACGACACAGAGGAATGATATCGTTGGAATCACTTTAGACAACCAATCAGAATCTACCCAACTTTAAAGAGCTCAAACATTTAAAGTGGCAGACAACACACAACTATATTGGTGTGGTCGCTAATATACCTATCTTTACAGTTATTGATCTTAGTATGGACGGGCTTTTAAAGTCACCATGAAATCAAAATCGATCACTTTTACTTTGTTATGGAATATTTTGTTATGTTAATTATAAATGATTACACTTACACATCATGCACATCATTATTTTTCGTTTTAAAGTTAATGTGCCCTCGTAATCGCAAACAACAACAATCCAATCAATTTCCAATGGATGAAATTAAGTCCCACTCTACATTTTTGAAAAAGTCATTTAACTTGGATATACGTCACAAGATAATACACTTCCTTTAAACTTCCTTTCAATGCCAACTTTAATTGTTATTTTTAGTCTGATCTTTTCAATTTTATTGTTTATCTGAATGACTTATGCACAAATCAGACTGATTCAATTCTTGAATTCTCAGTAATTCAGTCACAGTGGTCAATGATGGGAATGATTATAATGAATAATAACTTAAATTGCGGTCTGTTAATCAAGCAATGATGATTTTTATGACTTCAGAAGAAGCAATTGAGTCATATGGACCACTTTTACAGTGCTTTTGGTTCCTTTTTTGACTTGAAAGCTCCATTACCAATTTAATTGTATGCTCAAAATGTATCGTTTTGCATTCAACTGTAGAATAAAAGTCATAGAGGTTTGGAACAATGTGAGGTTGAATAAATGAATTTTCATTTTTAGCTGAATTAATATTCTTTATAGATTGATAGATTGTGTCTTACCTCATCAGTGTAGCACCTGCACCCTTATAAAGACCCCTGAGGCCTCGGGTCTTGAGTAGCTCCAGGGTGATACGGGTCGCTGAGGCTCGAGGAGGGGCGCTGGTGCCTGGCTGGGCCGCCCGAGAGGCAACCAGTGAGGGGGTCGGACCAGCAGCAGGGGCAGAGGCAGTGACAGTCCGCTGAGCAGCTTGTAAAGACAAAAACTGACCGGTTACAATTCATATTTTCAATATCATCTTTTTTTTTTTATCCTATAGTGTAATAAAACTTTGGAGAAACTGCTATTCGGTCAACACCATTTTACTCAGACAGCTTCTATTATTTCTGGCTAACCTTTGTACTCAGTAAGGCATCCTAAGATAGAGACCTACATACCTTGGATGACACCCATGGGAGCATAATAAACACACTTACCCAACCTGCCAGCATCCTGCAGTTGTATTTTTAGCATTTCCATGGGGGTGGTGACTACCACCTGACAGGTTCCGGCCCCACAGCCAGCAAGGATTTCCCCCCACAGAGGTAATTTTCTATGGGTGACAGATACAATAACAGATGGGACAGATGAGATCATTATTGCATTTACCAAGGAAATAATTGGTCAAATTAGTCAGCTGGTGACCTAAATGCAGAAAATTACAGAAAATGTTTTCTTTTGGGTAAATGCTATATTTAAAGGTAAAATGTGTGGTTTTTTTATGTTAGGGTTGGGATAAGGTCTTTGTTCAGGACTGATTTGATTAAAAAATACTGGAAGTTCCAATAACGGTTCTCACCCATGCATTCTTCTGCCAATATGGACTGAATACCATAGTAAAATACTGACAGAGTTGCCTACACTGCTTTCCTTACACCACTCCTGAATCCACAGTGCACAACAGACAGCGCAACCAGCTAAGTCTGATTATAGAAGGAATCTAATGAGCCGGTTATTTTCAGTGAATCCGAAACATATAGCGCAACCAACGCAGTACAACTCCCAAAAAATTCACTCCAGCGAACCAATTCTTTCAGTCATACAGCATAACCAGTGTGGTCCGACTGCAGAACAAATGACTCCAATGAGCCAGTTCTTTTCAGTGAATCAGAAAGTTTAACATTTCTCATTTTGTGTTCTGTAGTAGAATGAAAGTCATACAGGTTTGGAACAACATGGAGGTTAGTAAGTAAATGATGATAGAATGTTCAGATTTTTTGGTTAATTTTTCCTTGGAAACTTCCAAAATATATACCTTCAAAGGTACACTATGTAACTTTTTTTATTCAAAATTAACAAAATTTAAACAGAGTCAATACAATCCTTCTTCCAAAACATGGTTTTTAGACCTTGTGGGATGGTTTTGGCATACATGCGTCACTCGCCCGTGCATATCTTGTCATATTTGTAAATAGATAAAAATTATGCTGGCTACTTTGATGCATGTGTGGTGTGGGAGTGGCATAGGTTAGTTGTCACAATGAGCAAGAAATGTTGAAACGGAGCACAATAAATCTCGAACCTCCGGGAATCACCCGTTTTTAAAAAACGGCGAACCGAGGAGAGTCTGCTGGCAAAAAGCTCGTAATAAAACGAGAATCAACATTGGCTTGGCTTTTTGGAGATGGCAAGAACTGAGGGATTGGAAATGTTATAAAAGGCAAGCGATGAGGAGATGGTGTTTTTATTACTCAACAGGTGTAGTGTATTTTAAATAAATTACCATATGTGGCTCTCTTACAGAGTTCACTGTAAAGCATTTCTATTGTGAGGCTCTTTTCATTATGGTTGTTGTAGCACTGTGCTGGAATTTATTTTCAAGGAAATACTATGTTTTTTAATGTGTATAGCTACAGTACATCTTCAGCTAGTCAGCTTGAGATCCTTTCCATCTAAACTTGTTATATCTCTTAAGTCTAGCAGTGAATATTTTATGAGTAGTAGGATAAACTTTCTCTCAAAGAACTATATTCATCCACACAGTTAAGCAGAGCCGAAGACCAACCAAAACAATGTTCTTCCGCAAATGCATGCATTCTTTTTAAACCGCTAGAGGGCTAAAAATTACATAATGTACCCTTAATTCTATATTCTAATGAGTCTGATCTTTTCATAGTTTAACTAGTGCGGTTTAACTCCCAAACAAATGACTATACTGAGTCCATTCTTTTTCAGTGAATCTTAAACATGTAGCACAACCACATGCGGTCTGATTCCAGAACGAATGAGAACTAATCACAATAACTGTGAGATTCAAATCTGTAAAGTTAACCCAGTTTAGCACGAGGATGCACAGGCAACTAAATACTGTGAAGCTATACAAATTTATCAAAACCAGACAGACTAAACCAATAGCAATAAATCTGGGGTTGGACTATGTGTGTATGTATGTATGTATGTATGTATGTATGTATGTTTAATCTCTCTCTCTCTCTCTCTCTCTCTCTCTAATATATATATATACACTTTTTTTTTTTTGACTAATGTCAGATGTGGGAGTGTTCAAGAAAAACTTCTGCTAGTGCTGCAGAAAAAAACACTTTATATTTAAATTGTAATAAGTAGCTTTGCTTTTATAAAAAGGTTAAGAAGTGGCCGTTACCCATCTTTGGAGAGCTTCTGTCTAAAGACATCATTGGCAGCCAATTTGATGGCTTTCTCTGGAGTGACCAGTGTAAGATTCACAGCTGCACCTGAGAGAAACACCATGAAATGCAATTCTGATAATATATACAGTACAAATGCAACATATCCCAGCAGAACTATAACAATTAAAACTATTAAAGGGTTAGTTCATTCAAAAATGAAAATTATGTCATTAATTACTCACCCTCATGTCGTTCCACACCCGTAAGACCTTCGGAACGCAAATCAAGATATTTTTGATAAAATCTGATGGCTCAGTGAGGCCTCCATTGCCAGCAATAACACTCCCTTTTTCAATGCCCAGAAAGCTACTAAAAACATATTTAAAACAGTTCATGTGACTACAGTGGTTCAACCTTAATATTATAAAGCGACGAGAATACTTTTTGTGCACCTAAAATAACAAAATAGCGACTTTATTCAACAAAATCTAATGATGGGCAATTTCAAAACACTGCTTCATGAAGCTTCGAAGCTTTACGAATCATTTGTTTCGAATCAGTGGTTCGGAGCTCCAAAATCAACAAGGCTTCGTTACGTCATAGGTGTTATGAAACTTCAATATTTCACATGACTTTGGCAGTTTGATACACGCTCCTAACCACTGATTTGAAACAAAAGATTCGTAAAGCTTTGAAGCTTCATGAAGCAGTGTTTTGAAATCGCCCATCATTAGATATCGTTGGATAAAGTCGTTATTTTGTTTTTTTGGTGCACAAAAAGTATTCTCCTCCCTTTATGATATTAAGGTTGAACCACTGTAGTAACATGAACTATTTTAAATATGTTTTTAGTAGCTTTCTAGGCATTGAAAAGGGGAGTGTTATTGCTGGCAATGCAGGCCTCACTGAGCCATCGGATTTCATCAAAAATATCTTAATTTGTGTTCTGAAGATAAACGAAGGTCTTACGGGTGTGGAACGACATGAGGGTGAATAATTAATGACAGAATTTTCATTTTTGGGTGAACTAACCCTTTAATGTTTTAAATAACACTGTTTTCAATAAAACCAGGAACATACATCAAGTTGGTAAATTTTTATTTAAATTATGACTGTACAAAGCAAAGTCAGCACTAGATAAAAACACTGTACCTCGATACATGCCAAAGTAGCCCTCCATTTTGATCGTCTTTGCCAAACAGTCCAGCCTTCATAACAAGACAGAAATGTTCAGTATGATTAATCAAATACTACAATCTGGTTCTGAAATGAGCTGATCTAAATAATTAAATCACAATATCCTAAAAATCCTTGTTTAGTAAGTAGAATGAAGCAAGTAGAAATTTTCTTTAAAAAAAAAAAAATAAATAAACATTTTTTATTGCTCTCCATGTCTGTGCATAACAAACAACCAAATTAGACATTCACAAAAAATTCTTGGGGGAGTAAGTAATGTGTGGAAGAAAGAGCTTAAAAAAGGCAGCCTGTCTCTTGTCCACAAACCACTTGGGTATTCGCTTGTTACATAAGTGTACAAAGAAGAAAAGAGCTTCTCAAGCACCATCAATACAAAGAGTACTTCTCTTTATCTCAATGGTATTTATCACACATGCATAAATATATTTTTGAGCAAGCTACTCATAAAGGGATGAAAAACATTCGGGAGCGTGAACAGATCAAAGATGCAAAAGCATGTGACTCAAGTTGTTTTGCATCATCTGAGTCATTCAAAATCCAGACTAAGTCCTCCACCCAGAGTAAATCATTAACACATGCTGCCTTCACTTTATTTGAGTTGATTTTTTTTTTAAAGATGCATAAAAGTTTTTAGAAATTATAAAATCAAATGCACAAAAACATGTACACAAAGAGCCATTATAGTAGTCTTTTTTTTTCTTTTTTTTTTTAAATAAAAGTTTATAGATCCCTGAGACAAAATTTTAAAAGGGAACAAAGCAAAACCTAAAAAAATATGTTTGCATATGTGTTTTATGTTTTGTTTAATATTTAATAATTTAGAGGTCGTATGTTACACTCTTAGAAGAAAAGGTTCTATATGGAACCTTAAAGGGTTCTGTCAGGTGCATCATATATAGAAACTTCATTGGTTCCCATCATGGGATAAAAAAAAAAAAAAAAATGAAATAACCCGTTAAACATGAAAGTATTTTGCAATCATTTAAGACATATTTCTCCTTATATAGAACCTTTCTGGCATAAAGTGTCCATTTAAACTGAGTCAAGAACCCTAGGGTTCTATATAGAACCCCAAGTGTAGGCTTTAAAAAAGAGATTCACAACAGCAAACCAGCTGCCATTTTGCATCTCTCACATATGCTATTATAATCGCTTGCTCAAGTGCAAGTTGCACAATTGGTCATTTTATTGCTTGAGAAACTCTATACCTGCTACCAGAACAAGACCCCAAAACAAAGAGCATGACATGCATAGCGACATAGTTATGTGACTTCACAAAGATGTTGAACTCACATTCCACTATAAACACGAGCACCCTGCTGGTTTTGTAGGCGGGTCTTGGCGAGATCAATGGGAAACACGCAGGTCACGCCCACCAATCCAGCCACGCCCCCGTTAATCAGCTTAGCAGGGAGGCTGTAAACACCAGGAAACAAACACGCACACACAAGACAAAAACCACACACAAAAACATTTCAATAGAATGGTTTAGATGGATCTTAAATCGTACATCCAATATCTGAAGATCTCGAAAATTTACCTCACTTTCTTCTCGGCCATTTTGGCCACACTTTAACTGATTTCCTCCAATTCTTCTCTCTCTGCTGCAAAAGTGTCGGCACAAACCTTCCACAGCCCACCCGCCCAGCCTCCTGGAATGGTGTGCCAACCTTCACACCCTTCCCTTTGGAAAGAACAGCCACTCTTTGGTAAAAATAAATTACCTTGGAACTGGCTATTAACCAAGACACAAGAAAAATACAATTCAGGATGCCTGTGGTTGCAGAATGACTTTATAGAATAACAACATGCTAAAGACTTCCAACTGGTTTCAGAATCACCGATTTTACTCTCTGAATTGTGCTTTTCCACATCGCTCAAATAGGGAACATCCTCCCTCCTAAAGTCTCTCTAATCTTGCTGCTAATGAGGTTGTGACCTCTGAATTAACCTAGAGAAGAGAGCTAGCAGATGAGGGGCTTATCAGCATGATTTTACTGTTCTTCAACACATTATCAACAACATCATCTGTAAAAAATGTAAATATAGACGTCTACAGTAGCTCAAACCTTTATTTTGCACTCTCAAAGTCTTTTTTGACTAATAGCTACTAAAATAGTCCAACTTTTATATCAGGATATCAGTGCAGCAGTTTTCTAGAGTGAATGAAAGTAGTGTAAACTGTATTTGGTTAGTTGACACATAAAATGTCCATTATCTTTTTTTTTATCCAACATTTTTCTGGGGAAAAGTTATATACGTATAAGGAAGCGTCAATATATTCCTGTAAAAAAGTTTTTCATCACCTTTTCTTTTTCGCATTTTACACGGTCCTGCAGTTTGAAAATATTTTATTAATATTTAAATATTTAAAATATTCTCACAATTAATAAGAGGCACCCATAATAATCATAGAAGAAAATTTTGGTTTAACCTTGGGGTTTAAAATAGTTTTAGATGAACCCTGCTGAAAACACTTGAAATCTTTATGTCAACTACCTATTATTGAAGGGAAAACTGCAGGATTTCTATATGACTTCCACTTGTGTAACCTTTCTCTTTCCTCATACGTTTCCACTATCTCTCACCTCATTCGGGGTACTATTCTCACTTTCACTCCTCTATCTCTTCTCCTCCATCCTACTCATATCCTCCCTTTTCTCTGTCCCTCTCTCGCTCTGTCTTTTCTGGAGCACAGTGGCATTCTGAGCATGCCTTTCCCTTCAGCACTGATTTCTTTCAACCCTGCTCTATTCACTGCCAAAACACAGACCAGTGAGATCTGGCCACCCTACTCATCAAGCACTCCCTCACTAAGACTTTCCACAACCAACCCAAACATATCCCCCCTCACACAAGCCTGCATATTTGACTAATTTCCAAGTTAGAAACTCTGTTTGAGAGGATGATTATCATGTTCTTACCTCTGTCAATGCACTGACCGATCAGATGAAGCAGTCCACGTCCCCCTCTGCTCGCTGACAATGTGTGCAGCAACCGTAGTCAGGCAGCAGAGATCCGACAGAGCCGCCACTCAGGGGCCTTTGCACAAACACGAGTATTGTCCCTCCGTGCCTAAGTCCCTCCCCCTTGTGGCGAC
This sequence comes from Elopichthys bambusa, assembly GCA_037101425.1. Classification (NCBI taxonomy): domain Eukaryota; kingdom Metazoa; phylum Chordata; class Actinopteri; order Cypriniformes; family Xenocyprididae; genus Elopichthys; species Elopichthys bambusa. The sequence continues at coordinate 10,449,203 of CM074455.1, forward strand.
TCCCAGTGACATAAAAAGGGAATGCACAGCTTTCCACTAATGAAAGTTGACACATTCACACATATACACACAAACGCAAATATGCACATTACTATGGCAAGCCGTTTTGACTTTTATTCATTCTCAGGATATGAATTCTTGATATCAACAATTAAATTCTTGATATCAGGAATTGCATTTCTACTAGTAACAATGTTAATTATTGATATCAACAATTCAGTTCTTGATTACATTTCCACTAGTAAAAACTAGAATTCTTGATATCTGTAATTGTATTTTCACCAGTGAAATGTTACCATATAGGCTGCCATTCAAATTCAGTTGTTGATATCAAAAATTGATTTCTTACTAGTTGAAATTCCAATCTCACATATCAGAAATACAATTATTACTAGTAAAAATCATAATTTTTTTTTATCAATAATTACATTGTTACTAGTAAAAATGAGAATTTTTTTATATCAAGAATTAATTTGGCACTAGTTGAAATGTCAGTTCTTGATATCAACAATTGAATTGCTACTAGTAAAAATGTTCATTTTTGATATCTGAAAATGTATTTCTGATATCAATATAATTTCAGATATCTAAAATGGCTTTCTTACTAGTAACAATCACATTCATGATATCAGAAACTAACATTGTCACTAGTTACAATCAAATTATTGATATCAAAAATGAACATTGTTACTAGTAGCCATTTAATTGTTGATATAAAGAATAGATATTTGCACTATAAAAAAGTAATTAATGATATCAGAAATTATGGTTTTTACTAGTAAGAACTGTATTTCTGATATGTGAAATTAGAATTTCAACTAAGAAATCAATTCTTGATATCAACAATTGAATTTGAATGGCAGCCTATGGTGACATTTCACTAGTGAAAATACAATTACAGATATCAAGAACTGAATTGTTGATATCAAGAACTGAATTGTTGATATCAAGAATTAACATTGTTACTAGTGGAAATGTAATTCCTGATATCAAGAACTGAATTGCTGATATCAAGAATTCATATCAATGCATAAAAGTCAAAATAGCTTGCCATACATTACACATAACTTCATCTCAAATCACGAAAAATATTATATTAACATTATTATATTCAAAATACTTTAAAAGGCATTAGAAATGTACAATTATTAATTTATATTTCACCCAAATTTGCTACATTCACTGGACAGTTTAACAGCCTTTATGGCTACCAGTTTGATGATTATTGATGATCATAATGAAACAAACAAATGCAAATTGATGATGATTTGTCTTGCTGTAACTAACTAAAATGCCATAATTAACATCAAATGTTATTATGGTACTATGTATGTAATTTTTATTTATTATATTAATTTACCATAACAACTGCTAACCTGTTTTTCAGTTAATCTGAATACTGAAAAATATACAAATATGAAGCAGGAACAAACGATTTAACAAAAAGATAGATAGATAGATAGATAGATAGATAGATAGATAGATAGATAGATAGATAGATAGATAGATAGATAGATAGATAGATAGATAGATAGATATTCTTTTTGTGTCAACAGGGGGCGCTGGATCCATATTTTGAAGACCAATTTGTTATTCACACTATTTCAATTAGTCAAAAAAGGTATTAGTCTTCAAACGCGTCCTCCTGCTGTTAGAATTGAAATGTTTCATTAATTCTTATGACTTATGCCATTTTATGGTTATAATCACTATACCAGTAATACTATTTAGAAACAGTTTTAGCGCATTAATTACAAATTACAGTGTCAATCAACTTTTGTAGGTTACAAAAAACGGCCACAACGACTTCGTGGGTTCGTACACTACTACACTTAAGAAGTTAAAATCAAATAGAAAATAAATACTAATTAAATCCAAGAATGTCAGTGGAATATATCATTATCAACATCCTTTCTGCCCTGCTCATCTCTTCTAGATCAAACGCGAGGATTCTCCTGTAACAACAACAGAGCAACTTCCCTTTCAACGAAATTCAAATGTGTGTGCATTCCCTTTAAATGAACATACCACTTCGAGCGGAGGTAAGACACCTGGCCGCAAAGACTGTCTAACTGTGATATTTTTCTCTCACAGTGACTGGATCAAGTCGGCTAGTTATTAAAACTTTGTAATGTTGACAAGAGTGGTGATTGAAAAAATTTAACGAGGGTTTAGTTTGATTTGTGTCGATATTTTATTTGTTTTGGTGCGCGTGAACCCCTTCCCCGCGACAAGTGGTAGCGCCCAGCCCATCTGTTCTCCTCCTGTGAAATGCGGATTGAAACAGATTGTACGACTCTACGGGTTGCAATGGCTACTGCACCGCAAGGACAACAAGTTTTACTGTTCAGTTAAACAAGTTCTATGTGAGGAACACGCTGGGCGGATTCGTCTAAGCTACTCTTTTTAATGTGAGACACTCGTAGGACAAACAGAAAAATGTCCCAGGGATGTATAACTTCTGTGGAGGAGATCCAGTCTTGGTGGGAAGTCCCCGCCATAGCGCACTTCTGCTCTCTCTTCAGGACGGCGTTCAATTTACCAGACTTTGAAATCGAGGTAAATTATCATAACGTTACCTGTATGAATTTACGCATCTGTTTCCTTTCTATCAAGTTCATTAAAACGAAACGAAACTAAAGAAGCTCAAGTTGGCCATGTTCCCCAGCCACCTGACTTTATGTTTGCCTGACAATCGCTCACTTTAACCATTCACATTATAAGTTAGTTAATGCAACGTCAACGCAAGTTTCTGATATTGACATTGATAGAATAAAGTCAGTTATTTCGTTAGGTTTATATAATAACAGAACTAAACCGTCCAGCCAGACGTCAGCTCAAAACACTGGACGCGTTGACTGATTTCTTTAAAGAAAATACTATTTTTCCTTTTTTTCTTCAGTGGTTAGTGGTGTTTTGTCTTTGTTTATAATCCGCGTGATTGGTTAGTAAGTTGGTTTATATAGTGAGGTTGGACTTTGTTCTGCCTTGTTTAAGTTAAACAAATTGTTAATATAAACGCTGCGATATTTCTGTTAATATCCGCGTTGAATTTTAGCGTTAACCTTGTTGTTAAGTTTAAAGTCTCTTGTTCATACTCGTAAGACCGGTTTTCATTCTCTCGTTTTAGATTGACGCCGCAAGTGGCGTCGAATAGATTTATCATTACGCATAAACTTTCCAGTGACTTGATTAACTCGCCTTGTTTTGTTTCATCTTTTGTTATAAACTCAAGCCAAGTTCATGATTATTGGGTTACAAGTTTATTGTTGGATCACAGGCTGCCTCCGACTTGGTCATTGTTCCCTACTGTCTGTCTGTTTTGTTTGTTATTGATTCAGTCACTTTACAATGATGATGCAAATTTGGTCTCACGTTGATGTGAATGTAACCCAAAAACGTTTAAATAGAGCACTTGAGTCACCCCCATTTTCATCAACTCCCCTTTTAACTTTTAGTTGGAAACAGCATAGATTGTGTGTATTTGTCACAGGCACCAGTAACCTCGGTCCTTCTCGACCCCCACATGTGTGAAACGTGCTGGCCACTGGCTTTGTTATTGCATGAGGGGTTTGAGATGCAGATCACCGCGTGCTGCTTCCCAGAAAAGTTACAACTGGCGTGATCAAATAGGAAATTCATACTAGAGATCGACCGATATTGTCCTTTTATGACAGATATGCAGAAACTACTTTTGTTTGATTTTTTTTTTTACTCAAAATAACTAAATCAACAATACAACCCTATGTGTTATGGTTTTCATTATAACAACAACAATAATTATTATTAATAATAATGCTAATCATAAAGATAATCCATTTTATACAGATTTGTTTTTGTGATCTGAACATATTTCTTGTTTGAGAATGAATGGCTATTATTTAAAAAGTTTAGTTGTTATTCAAACAAAAATGTTAAATTAGTTACTTTAATACTGTTTTTGGTTGCTATTTTCCAGAGACAAGTTATGCTATTTATTCGATATAAACAAAACAATTCAATTGAAAAGTGTAAGCAGGTCAATGACATGATGGGTAATTTTTTTCCAAAGGCCTTAATAATAATAATAAACAAAGATATGACATACAAAGTATGTAAGGTAGCACAACTAGATGTCTTTTATCAAATCCAAAAGGTTTTAATTATATTTTGCTACATATAAAGGTATTTTAAAGATTCTGAAGTGTCAAAAGTTCTTTTGGTCTAAAGGCCAATACAGCCATTTCATTTGTGATTTAAAATATATACATTTATTACATTTTTTTTTAATTCTGGCATGATTTTATACTGTCATATATCAACATAGTGCAAAATGGTATTAAAATTATGTGTAGAAAGAATGTCTGGAAAAATTTGTTTCATTGATGTCATTTGGAGTAACCAATATAAAGGGACCATTTTGGATCCAGTCATGCGATCAATATCATGTGACAGGATGTGACATCATTCAGACACCTGCAAAGAACCACATGACTAACACTCTCTTAACTATTTGAAAAATTCATGTTTTCACTTGCTCATATGCATGTCCCGAAACATCAGGTCATTTGGTACAACCGCTATAAAACAGAAAATGTTGTAATATATCTAAAAATATCTGTCAAGCCGATTATTTGGTATGTTGGATGATTGTTATGGCCCCTTTTTTGGTCTTGCTTGACTGTTTTGTTTTTTGTTTTGTATTGCAACACTATTGCAAACTGAGCTTCCTGCATATGTTTACTTTGTGTGCAGTTTGGTGATCGCAGATTACAGGCAGCATGTGTCAATGCAGTGTCAAAAGGATTTACATTCAGAGGGTGGGAGTGTGTGTCGGGCTCAAGTCATTGACCGTTTCGCGATTCCTCCTTGCATCCTAATTGCATTCAGCGTAGGTGTCCAAGGTCATTCAGCACAAAAGCTCTCATTCCCTCTTCAGTATCCTGGTAACTTTGCAGCCGTGCGTGAATAGGACTGTGAATAATCCAATCGGTTGCTTTAATCTAGTGATTGAGACGTTTTTCAAGTCATCCCTCACATTGCGCCAGTCTTCTGTTATAATCTTTGCCTTAATCTCAATTGTCCTAATGCTTATTAATGTTGAAGTGGATGTTGAACATGGTAAAGAGTCAGTCTCTTGTCTTTACATTGCCATGGAAGAAAGTAGTAGGAAATTTTGGTTGAACATAAAATTGCCAAACACCAAAATATGTTTAATTCAATTCAGGTACAACTTAAGCAAAAATGATGAATTGAGCTTTTGCTTTTTCTCGCATCCAGTTAGTGTCTTTGGACTTCTGTCAAACTTCGTCATCTCATTTGCGTGAGCCAGTCAACACAAGTTGATGGAAATGTCATCAAAGCAGATTTACCAGCAACTGGCTCAAAGACGATCCTTGATGTGGTGATGCAGTGGCTTAGCTGACGTTTTCTTGTACCTCACCTGTTTGTTTTCAGCCCTTGTGAGTCTCATCCAGGGCTGTCTAAAACAAGCAGGTGGATAGTTCGGTAAATAGAACACAAATCCGGCTGTAAGAGGATACAATGTCTTTTACGTGGGAGAAAGCCTACTCTATAAGGTGGCCGTATGGCTGTTTGTTTTAAATGAACCGATTGACTTTGCATGTTGACATTGTAGTACACCTGATTTTTGTCACGAAGACCTTAATACTCAACAGGTGAGATTGTTTGTTCAGAAGTCAGATTTTCATTCATTTGATGAACAGTGATATAACTTGAACAAAAGTATTGTATTTTAAATTGGGAATGGCAAACAATCCTGTCAAGAATCTTGTTTTGTCAAATAGTCTTATGTTATTTTGCCTTAAAGGGTTAGGTCACCCAAAAATTCTGTCATTAATTACTCACCCTTGTGTTGTTCCAAACCTGTAAGACCTTCTTTCATCTTCAGAACACAAATTAAGATTGTTTTGATGAAATCTGAGAGGTTTCTGTCCCACTATAGAGATCCAACGCAATCACTTTCAAGGTCCAGAAAGGTAAAAAAGACATCATTAAAGTACTCCATTTGACTCCAGTGGCTTAACCTCAGTTTTATGAAGTGACACAAGTGCTTTGTTTGTGCAAAAAGACGTATTTTACCACTTTACTTATGAAAATATTGATCTGCAAAAAAAGCACTTGCGTTGCTTCATAAAAGTGAGGTTAAACCACTGGAGTAAAATGGAGTACTTTAATTATGCATTTCCTACCTTTCTGGACCTTGAAAGCTGAAAGTTGTAGTTAGGTTGGATCTCAATGGTGGGACAGAAACCTCTCAGACTTCATCAAAAAAATCTTAATTTTTTTTCCAAAGATGAAAAGTCTTACAGGTGTGGAACGACACAAGGGTGAGTAATTAATGACAGAATTTTCATTTTGAGGTGAACTAACCCTTTAATAAGACTGAAAACCACTGAAAGACTGAATTTGATCATGGTTGACACACTCAGAGCACAAGCTTTGTGTGTCGAACACAGTGGATATTACAAAGGCAATGATCCAGTATGAAGTTTAAGGTGTTGGCCAGCTCCTTTTCTTCTCAGGATCCGTTCCGGGGGCCGACAATGGAGATTCTTCTTGGCAAGCTGACAAAACGGCTCCTTGCATATTGTTCCTTGGTTACACTTCAGTCGCGCTCCGTATCTCTGCCCTAGATGAGAGAAGGGCTCGGCAGGAAGAAGCCTTATTCGCTTGGGCTCACTTCGTGCTCTTTGTCTGTGTGAAGCACGCTTGATTTCCTGGCAGTGTGGCTGTGAAACGAGCCCTGAAATCCCACCGCCTCCAAGAGCAGAGAAAGGCAGAGTCCTTCAGGATGTCCCCCCTCACCCCTCATACACAAACACAGCTAGAGGACCGAGCCTGCCGACTCCATGCAGAGGATGAGAGTTGGTGTTTTGTTGCTTGTCTGTTTTCATATGTCTTCATTATCAATTTGGTGGTGGGTGGAGAATTGATCTGTGAGCATTTGGTCCAAGCGTTTGCCTCAGCAGAAGATGAGAGTGGGACTTAATTTAGTTTCTGAATTGATTATGTTTGGTGGGCAAAGTCAGCAATGTGGGCATCTGGAGAAATACAAGTTCATTCCTAATTGCTCAAACTTCATCTATTATAGAGAGCCGACCATCACTCACACTCTTTAATTGTGTAATAATTGACTCTAGTAGGGATCATTTGATCCTTTTGGTAAATCTGCAGCCATTTCCATTTCTCTTAAGTCACATGCTAATTTGTGTACTTGTTCTTCATGTTTACACTGCTGTTCAAAAGTTTGGGGACGGCAAGATTTTAAAATGTCTCATGCTCAAATAGGCTGCATTTATTTAATCAAAAATACAGTAAAAATGTCAATATTGTGATTTTTTTTTTATTTAATTTTTTTATTATTATTAATTTAATATAATAAAATAACTGATAAAGCTACAAGGATCGTCTTTTTTAAGCTACTCTGTGAAATATAAAGTTGCAATTATCAGATTATGTGATTGTCTTTTTTTTTTTTTTTTTAAGGTGGAAATGGTGATTCATTGTTTTGTTTTTTTGTGAAGATTTGCAAACATAATTTTTTTCCAGGGTTTGATGTAGTCATCCTTGTCTCTTCTTTTGATGACCAGACTCCTTTCACACAGGTTTGCTAGTCGTTTCACCACTTCTTTTCTAATGAGAATCAGTGACTGAGCGAGTTTATAATTCAGACTACTGATGCACCCCTAATTAACGCTTGTCTCTGTCGGAGATCACACAGGCCATTGTGCAAGAGCTCATTAAGCCTTTGTCAAGCTCTGATGTAGCACATCCACATGTTACCTGACAGCTGTTTGTCTCATCCATGATCTTACATGGCAGAATTTTCCCAGGGGATTATTATGGACACCTCCCTTTCATCATCTTCATCACACCTTCATCCTTGGGTACAAGTGCCCCCTTATGCTCTTTCCTCCACCCAACTTGGGGTTGTGTGTTCTGCCAGTGTTGAATAGAGCCTCATTCACGTTCCTCCTCGCTCACTGCTGCTCCATCATTGGCCCTGGCATGAGCATGACTAAATCACAGATGGTGGCTTTCTTTGCCTCTCCCCCTGGAGAGCTGAGATGGTCGTAACTGGGTGCTGGTGTTCGTCTGGGGCACCTTTTCTTTAGGGCCTTGCGCTGCTTTATTGTAAAGGGAGATTTAATCTCAATGGGGCCTGGTGGAGCGTAGGCTGGCGACAGGCTCTTGTTTTGAAAAGCAGATGGATTAAGATGAGGAAAATGGATTTGTGTCAGGAGGATCTGTAGTGCTCTCTCGTTTTGCTCCAACACCGGGTGCCGATTGTGAAGGATGGCCGCATGCGTGTGCATGCGCGTATCTGTGAAGGCTGTGTTGAATTAGCAGCTTTGATGTGTGAGAGGCTCACCCTTGGTAGAGCTCCTGTGGTTTTGAGGAGGAGGAAGTGGGCTCTGACTGTGGGATTTGCACCATCAATAACTGATGGGTCAGCAGGCCTTGTTTCAGACCCCAGATGCTGCAGCTTGAAAAGTACCACTCTCACCCACCTTCATTCTAGCTTATGCCTAATCTGCTCCAGGGGCTTGCTTGCTTGTTTATTTTCTTTAATAACAACAAAAGTTCTATTTTTGACAAACATTAAGGCGCCGTTTACACTAATGCGTTTTAAAACAAAAACGCATACGTTTTGCTACGGTTATGGCTGTCGTTTACATTACACTGGCGTTTTCGAACCTCGAAAACTGAGACTTTCGAAAACGCTGCAGACCCCTTTTTAGTTTGAAAATGCAGAGGTTGCATTTCAATATAAACGGACCAAAGCGGAGACTTTTGAAAACTATGGCGTGGCTGCCCATGTTCCCTCTGCGTATACTTGATGACCGTGTAAACAATAACATGGAGAATGAACTGCAGTCTTTGCTGGCTTTGTCATTTTTAGCAGCTATTGTGCATTTTTTATTTTTATTTTTTTATACCTACATGTGCAAGAGGCAACTGTGTACACTTGTACGCGCATGCTCAATATGCATTAACGGTCATGTGACATGCGCTTTCAGCTGTGTAGTGTAGATGGAGATTGTTTCTGAAATGCTGTGGAAACACCAGTGTAGACGAGGATCGTTTTCATTTTAAAATGCTGTTTTAAAACAAAAACGCACTAGTGTAAATGGGGGCAAACAAACAAACCTTTCAGCTATGCTGCCATTCTGGGTTAAAGAAGAATAGGATACAGGAGAAGGATGTTTGACACTCTTATTTCTAAATCTAATCTAAAGTAATTTTTGCTTATTAGTATGGTTGAATTAGGTCAGTGAAGGTCAGCAGCAAAGACATTGGTTAATAAAGTGAGATTAAATACATAAAGTATATTTGTGTAGTTTAATATAGATAATTATTACAGGTTTGCATAAAATTCTGAGATTGCATTTCACTGTTTTTATTCATTTTGAGGAACACTTGCATGTTTTTGTGCAAATGAGATGAGTAAATGCATTTTGTCTAGAACTATCATGTTTACACAGCGCACACAATACCTCTGCACTTTCTTTCTCTCAACATGAAGACAGAAGAGCTGTTAGTTAATAAATGTGAAAAAGTAACTTGCGTTACTTATTTAAAAAAGTAACTCAGATATTTTGTTGTAAATTGAAAAAGTGATATGTTACTTTACTAGTTACTTGGAAAAAAAAAAGTAATCTGATTACGTAACTCAAGTTATACCCCCAACACTGGAAAAGATATTCACATATTCTCAACATTATTGCTTTTTATTAATTAGTATTGCTTGCCAAGGCACATTACTTTTTTCTGTACTGTTTGACATGAATGATCTCTCTAAGCATTCAGACTTGTTTTGCCATTATGTGATCAGCGAGAACTCATCATACACTACCATTTAAAAGTTTGGTGTCTTTTTGTTTTTTTGTTTTTTTTCCAGCAAGGATGCATTCAGTTGATCAAAAGTGTCTGTAAAGACATGTTACAAAATACTTAAATTCTAAATAAATGCTGTTCTTTTGAGCTTTCTATTCATCAAAGAATTGTCAATAAAATGTATCACTGTTTCCACAGAAATATTAAGCAGCACAATTGTTTTCCACATTAATCATTGAAAATGTTTCTTGAACACCAAATCAACATTCATTCATCCATTCTCCAAACTGCTTTGACCTTTGTCTCTGGCCATAGGTGGCAAAACACACTGGACATTTGGCCAGTCCATCACAGCCAAATCATCATATTAGAATGATTTCTGAAGGATCATGTGACACTGAAGACTGGAATAATGATGCTGAACATTCAGCTTTGTCATCACAGGAATAAATTACATTTTAAAATACATTGAAATAAAAACTAGTTCTTTTAAATTGGAGTAATGCTTCACAATATTACTGTTTTTACTGTATTTTACTGATCAAATAAACGCAGCCTTGGTGAGCATAAAAGACTTGACCCTAAACTTTTAAACTGTAGTGTACACTAACATCATCATTTTCCAAAATATGCTTTATCAAATGTCTCTGATTTCAGTGGAAGAAAAGTGGCAACACTGGCTGGGCCGCTGTTTGAAAACGAAACGAAACTAAAGAGATGGAACAACAAAAATAGCGGAGACTGCAACAACAACAGATGTCTGCATTGACAAGCGCTTCTGTGAGGGGGTTATGAGATAGCCGTAACTTTAGATTAAAAGAATACAAAGACATTTTTTACCGGTCATAACTTCTGGTGAAAAATAGCGCAGACACTGGAAAAAGATTAAACTTTCTAGAGTGAACGTGTCGACTGCCTGCGTTCATGGATATGCTAAGCATACGTGTCAAATAATGAAGTATACTTTGGGCTTTAGCAACTGCATAGCAACCACCTAGCATCAAGTTTTGCATTAACTTTGCATTCTTCATGTGTTAAATGATGACCCTTATGCAACAGTGAATCCACACAACACTTCTGGTACTTCCCAAGTCTGTCTTAACCACCGTATCCATCCACATTGTGATCACTAACCCCTCTCCCCCACCCCTGATTGACAGGTGAGGGCAGAAGTAAATGTATCAGATGGTTCCACACGGGGTATGGGTGGAGGGGTTTGTACTCTGTGGTGTTTGTTTCAGGCAGCTCCATTGTTGCAGCGCCCCATGGCTCCCAGTGTCTGTCTCCAGTTTGAGGCTGCCGCACCACACGCCGTTGCTTGTTTGTGTTTCGTCTGGGATGAAATCGAAGCCCCCATTGTGATCCTAGTTTGTCGGGTTTGTGTTAACCCGCTTAGAGTGTGACTGTCAGGTGTTCCTCAGAGCGACGTGCTGTTTTTTGCTCGTGGCAGCATGATGCAAGAACCTGCTGGGAGCTCGTAAGAGCACGATGGGAAATCTGATGTTTAGTGTGTCATCGGGGATTGCAGCTTTCTCCCCGCAGACAGTTGAGTAGGTGGGGGCGGCAGCGATGGGGGCTCCAGTGGGAATGTCACTTCGCAGGATGGAGTTGGATGGTGGGGGAGGCTGCTTGCATGAGACGTGAGGGACCCTCAGCCTACAGCGGAGGTGGCAGAGAGTGTGTACGTGTAAAGAGTGTGTGTGTGTTTTGGAGGGGTGTGCTGGGGGGTGTCAGTGTGCTTTGAGAGGCGAGTTTGTAACAATGGCCCGGCTAGACCCACTCATCTGCTCTTGGGAACAGTTGTTTGGAGAGAAGCCATGGTTGTCTTGTCTGTTATGCTTATAGTAATGTTTCCTGGTTGTGTTCCTGATGTTATAAATAGTCAATGTCAGTTTGCTCTGACCTCTCGTTCAGACCAACTCAACCTGAACTCTGAAAGTGGACTTTCAGTTTACTACTACATGCTTTACTTAAAACTAGTTGATAGTAAATGTAGCTTAATTCACACCTATTTTGGATACATTTGGGTTGACAAATTGGGTCTAAAAGTCTCAAGTCACACATAAATTTAGACTCAACTTAGAAGCATAAGCATTGACATGACTTTTCTTAGAGGTTTCAAATGGGTTGAAATTAGCTCATTATGTGTTCAGGTTTACAAAGAGAAATATTTTATCTAAATATTGTGGCACTGTGGAAGCTTGTTTCCACCACTGAATTAAAAAAAAAAAGGTGTGGCGCGAGATCAGCATGGCTTGTCGGACATAGCAACAGTAACTAAAGGGGGCGGGTCTTTGCGAATGGTCAATTCTGACTTTATTTCTCACAATTGTGAGAAAATATCAGAAATATGATATATAAACTCGCTATTGCGAGTTTATATCTCGCAATTCTGAGAAAAGAAGTCAGAATTGCAAGATATAATGGTGGATAAGATAATTGCCTTTTTTATTTTATATTTAGTGGTGGAAACTCTTTCATAGTTCAGATAAAAGCTTTTGTGTCTTTTCTGTTGTCTTTTATATATTCTTATGAAAACAAAAGTAATGTTAAGAAACTTGTCTTCTGATATAAGCAATTTATTTTAGAGAAATATACCTTAATGATCAAAGAAATGCTTTAAAACAAACTAAAAATACTTGAATTATAAGATAGATGTTCATTTTTATAAGTTTGAGGCAGTTTCTTCATCATTAAGTTTATATTTTATAAAACTACTATGATTTTAAGTTGGCTTTACTGCCAAGGTATGGTATTATAGTGAGTTAAACCTGTTGACCTTTGTTTACCAAGAATGCTTTCATAACCAGCAAGTATTGCTGTGCAACATTCTCTCAAACTCACGTTGCCAATGTAAGTAATGAGAAGTTATTTTTGCAATAGTCACTGATGGTAAAAGCAGCAAGTTTGAGGTTGTGCAAGCATCTGTTTGATTAACAAACACAACAGTGTGCTCTTCAGTTAATATGTTGATAAGACATTTTGGTGCAGTGTTATATGTGCCATTATGTATGTGTAGAGGCGCGCAGCCCCATTGATCAGTATTGTTTTACTTTCCCTGTGAAACGAGTCTTGTTAATGGTCCATGCATAAGCACATTATTGCACCTGGTGGTATTGGACAATATCCTGTTCAAGATATTGGCAACAAGACCACCAAGTTGAGGCCATGCAAGAGACTTGAGAATGGGGAGGCTGTTGTGAGTTAATGATCCTCATTCAGTTGCCTGTGCGGTGATCCCAAACCCTAGATGTGTCTGGCCACCCATCCATGGCCACCTGTTGCATCTGGCCCTGACATTGAGATGGTTGGCCCAGCTCTGTGCTGTATAACCTGCCCTGCTCTTGACCCTTTCTAAAATTTGACTGGTGGGTGGTGGTATGACCAAAATATTATTGGAATTAAATGTGAATATACATATACAAATATACAAAGAAGTTTCAGCAAAGGATGAATGGATTTCCAGACCTTGCATTAGCTCTAATACTAGATTATACTACTACTTATGGAGATGAGAAATAAAAAACCCTCCCTGTACAGGTATGATCAGCTGTTTGTCCATCTTGGCAGATCTCTATTTGAGCGCGTTCGTCCCGCATCTACACTTAAAATAACGACTTGAGCGCGCACGTGTTTGTGTGCGTGATTAGGTTTGAATCGTTCCATGTTGCATTTGTAAGGGCAGTTGGCCACATCCAGAAAAATTTCCCAAAGTCCTCTGCTGGCTGTACATGGTAATTACACTAAAATTACATTTCCTACAGATTTCTCTAACCAGCAGATGACCGAATTCTGCCTCTAAAGCCTAGATCAATATCCAGAAACAACGCTTATTTAATTTTGATCATCATATCATATATAATATATAACATAATATACACACATACATACATACACATACAGTGCTTCCCACAGGTTTGAAATATACTTGCGGTGGTAGCCGGGTGGAAAAAGAAAAAGATTGATATCAAGCTTCCTCGTTGTGTAAACACTTGAACAACAAAAATATCACATTGCAAAAACACATACAATGAGTGAGCAAACATTTAGATGAGAGAAATGTAATTTTAATTTTTTTTTTTTTTAAAGTAAAAAATGCCCCCAACTTCCCCCTTGAAAAAATAAAATGCCCCCCCATTTTTCCAAAAGAAATATAGGTAACACTTTGGTATGGGGAACACACATTCACTATTAACTATGACTTTTGCCTCAATAAACTCTTTAATTTACTGATTATTAATAGTTAGTAAGATAGTTGTTGTAGCTTTTAAGTTTAGGTATGGGGTAGGATTTAGGGATGTAGAATAAGGTCATGCAGAATAAGGCATTAACATGTGCTTTATAAGTACTAATAAACAGTCAATATGCAAGCTAATAAGCAACTAGTTAAAAGTGAGAATTGTTTCCCATACTTGAGTGTTTACAAAATATATTATACCCATGTTATTTTGATATTGCCATGAATTTAGTATTAAAAAAAAAAAAAAAGTACGTCTAATCTGATCTTATTTTTAATTTGGATGAAGCGACCATTTTAGTGCTTAAAGGTGCAGTAGGCGATTTCTGAGAATCATTGTTGAATACTGTTAATACTTGAAATTAGTCCAAACAAACACACCCCTCCCTTCATTGCTCCGCCCCCAAAATGCACAAACACGCAATGCAAGAGTGGGTATCTCTTTTGAAAAATAAATTGATGATGAGCAAAGAACAAAAATTAACATATGAGTATATAGAAGCAAGAATTCGTTGTTAGTCACCAGCAGCACACACTCAAAACCAATGTTGCTCACGTATGAAGCAGAAAAACTGCAACTTCAGTGTCCGTTTTTCCAGCTTAGGTCTCTCCAGCATTAGAAAGGGTCCTAAAACTCTTGCCCGATCAGAACCCTTCTTGTTAGTGATATTCCTCTGACCTTTTCTCTTTTGTAATGTCTCTCAGCCATCTCTCTTTAAACAGTCTTTCTTCAAACCCCCTCTTGCTTGCTCTCTCTCCTACCCCAGTTTATACGTCCCCTAGTGCTGATTGGCTACAAGTTTCGGTCGTGCTCGGTCCGATCCACTTTCAACAGCCGTTTTCAGAAATCGCTTAATGCACCTTTAAGTTACAAACAGAAGACATTAAAAAAATTACTGAATGAGCCACATTTATTTGTAATATTTATATATATATATATATAAAACATTATCATAAAACTTATATCATAGAAACTCCACCAGTCACATTTTTGAAAGGGTAAAGATCTGGGGTTGTCATGTCTGAATGTCTTGAAAGGATAAGTGGTAACAAGGCAGTTTGTCACTGGTAACTTTATGAGAGTAAATTCATGCATGGTTAAGTTCTTGGGAAGAGGGAAACAATACCTTATCTGGATTATATATCTCCAATGTACGTTATCCTCAACTGCCAGTCCAGTGTTGCTTAGCAGAATCTGCAAACGCTTTACAAGGTCTCAGTTATAGGAAGATCCACAATTAGTTTGGTAAAGTTTCTTTTCATAATATTGCTGTGCTGTTATGTAGGTTGAACATGTGGCATCATAAGATACAGTTCAGGGAGTGAAGAGAACGTTATACAGATAGATGAACATTCGCTGTCTGCCTGTTACTCCCTTGACCATCAAGAGCTGGTAATTGCCTGTATGCATCTGTAGAGAGTTTCTGGTGTGCACCAGGGACTGATACAGAGGGCGGCTCAGTTTTGCCAAAGCTCTATCATGGCAGATACACACAACTTTATCAGTGACATTCAGTTAATCAGCTCTGAGACTAATAAAATATACAGCCTAACGATTTAATTTTATAAATGGCAATCGGCAACCTTATGGCACGCAGAGGGATGATCACAGAAGTGCGTACCTCTGGTCACCCAAATTTGTGTGTGACTATGAGGAATGATTACCCCAAAATGTACATCCATATCCATTCTAAATCCACCATTGTCATGTGACTTACAACGTCAAAAATGACAACTGTCATCATTTACTCATCTTTATTGTTCCAAACCTGTCTGACTTTTTCTTCTGTGGAACACAAAAGAAGATATTTTGAAAAATGTATTTGTATTTTTTCTGTCCATACAATGAAAGTCAATAGGTCCAATGTTGTTTTAGACCCCACCAACTTTCATTGTTTGGACAAAAACGGTCAAAACATTCTTCATACAGGGTGAGTAAATTACAAAATTATAATTGTTGGTTGAACTATCCCTTTAAACTTATACTTGACTGAAAATGGTAGTCCTAATCACTTTGTTTTTTGCCCAACTGTACTGTGCACTTAACCAACTAGCAAAACAGGTATGGTAAGAAAGAAGATTGAGGTTGGATATCTTCAGTGAGCTGTTAAAGGAGACTTTGTGGTGTAAAGGACACACACAACATTAATTCCCCTTCTCTGCCATCTGAGCCACTGAATGGCACTTCAAAAGCGAAGTGGGGTTGTGTTAATCCCCCGCAACTGGCCTCAGGTTTGAAGTGTGATCAAAGTCGAGGCTGCACTGATAGATGGGCCCACTCTGGTCCTCTAATACCCTTTTTCCACCAAGGCAGTTTGAGTGCTGGTTCGGAGCCAGAGCCTAGTTTCAAATCGGTTATTTGTCTTTTGACACCCAAAGCACCAGCTCTGAACCAGGAAAAGTGGTTCGTAAGTAGCACCAAAATATTGCTGGGCTAGAAGTAAGAACTGCTTGCGTCAGGGGCTTGGACGGGGTTACCATGACCAACAAGAAAATTGTGACCGCCATTTTTTAAATAGCAGCTAATCGAGCTAACAGCAGCTCAATTGTAATCTCCGTCTATATACAAATTACGGCCAGCCGTGTAGGTTTGCACAGCCATGAGCATCAATAGTAGCGAAGCGTCCGCCATTGTTGATGGAAGGCTTGTTCGAGATGCATCGGAGCAGCGCGGACCGATTTGGCAGGTGACATCGGAGTGCCGCAGGTCCGCAGGAACAAGCTTGGTTTGTTTGTGTCTGAACTAACACCCAGTTCGTGCTGGTGGAAAGGGGGTATAACTGTCAAGGGACCAGGAAGTTTTGTAGGTGTAACGGAGTATCTGAGGGGACGTGCGGAAGGCCAGAGTGCCCCATCACTTAAAGACGATCCTGGATGTTCCTGGCAGCCCCAAACACTTTGTGAGTGAGCTGTGAAGAGATGGATTTAAATAGATGAAGACATGAAGAGTTACCAAATTTTCCAGGCTATAACCCTTTTTGTTACGGTGGATCCATTTCACCTCTGGACTTCCTGCCCATACAGACTGTCTCCTTTAATAAGGAGTTTCACAGACACTTTAGACTCTTTATTGAGTACCTGGAGGGGATAATCAATAGCTTTTAAATTGCTTCAACAATCAACCCAAAAATGCCTAATGGATTCAGCATGTTAAGCATCACCACAACCTTTTTTTTTTTTTCCCAAGAGAACAATCTAAGGACAGTGCATCCCCCCCCCCCCCCCCCCCCCCACACACACACACCTTAAGCACAAGCGTGTCTCATCCTGTTTTTCAAGCTCTCATTCTGTTTTTCCTCCTGCTGACACTGGGCTCCTGGTTTCCTCTCCACAGCAAGGAGGTGTGTGAGCTGACCCTCCATGACCCCGTTCTCTCCACCATTTCTCTAGAGAGAAACGGCAATCTGCAGCTTGAGTGAATCTCACGATGAATGGATGGGCTGCCTCTCTTGCCCTTGAGTTAATTTTGTAGTGTCACTCTGCTCTGAAAGGGTAAAGGGGGAGGATGTTTTATACGGGAGCTGAAAAGTGCTCCCTGTTGCCTGAGGGACTGAGTGGCTCACTGTGTCCTCGTGAAAGAAAGCAACCGCAGTCGCTAAGCTCCTTGAGATGGACCGGTGATGGAGCACTGGCCATTTACATTTCTCAAGCTCCCCCTCCCTCTTTCTTAGTGACATTGGGCATCCTGAGGAGAGAGCAGTGCATGCTGGGTCGGGTTGTGCTGGGTCAGCCTAGCCCTAGCTGTGGCTGTGGGCTCATGCTGTTGCTTAGCTTCTCTTCTGTTCCTTTCAGTAGGCTGGAGTTTGCAGTCCCACTTACTGCCGCTTCATAAACCCTCAATAGCTGCAACACAATGGAAGAAGACCGGGGTCAAGGTTAAACCTCAGTTCCATCTTGTTCCTAGAAGCTTTATCGAGTTTTGGCACATTTTCAGTGCAGTCTAAGGATTTTACAGTATATCCAACTTCTCTGGTTTTAAAGTCAGGTGGTTTCCTACCATGTTTTGTAGTACTTCTCCGCTGTTAATTCATCTTGACAGTGACTTATTGCTTCCTGTATTGGTTTTACCTCATGTTTTTATAGTTCAGATGTCTAATTTGCTTTGAATTGTCATTAAGCTGACACTTTCATCCAGAGCAACTTGCATTACACCTATAGGGAAAATACTTCCAGAGCAACACAGGGTGAAGTGTCTTGCCCAAGGTCATGATGGTAATAGCTCATGGATTGCCCTTTGAAGGATTAAGTATACAATGGTGCCCAGATCTTTCATGATCTTTCTAGGCTACACCTCCAGGTGATATGATGCAATGCATCAGTTTGCTTCAAAAATGTTGACAAAGCCATTCAAATAGGTTTTAGGGGCAGTTGTGGCCTAATGATCAGAGAGTCAAACTTGTAACCTGAAGGTCGCGGGTTTTATTCTCAATACCAGCAGGAAACGACTGAACCCCAAATCAGCAGTTTACCTCAATAGCTGCCCACTGCTCCTAATGTGTGTGCACTAACTTGGATGGGTTAAATGCAGAGTACAAATTCTGAGAATGGGTTGCCATACTTGGCCTTCACATCACTTCACTTCAAATTGTGACATTCTTAGTACTTAACCCTCAGCGTGCAAACCTCTCTGCGTTATTGTAAGTGACATCACAAAGTATGAATGATAAATTGCTTTAGTTCAAGTAAAATCAAATGTATTACAATGTTGAGCACCAAGGGTGTCACAATTTGAATGCCTTCGTAAATTTGGGTTTAACAATTTAGTTCACTTAGTATAAACGTTAATGTACTACAATTGGCCTCCGTGGTGTGTGCTTGCTATAAAAGACGAGCCATGCGCAAGATGCATTTAAAGGATTAGTTCACTTTAAAATGAAAAGTACCCCAAGATTTACTCACCCTCAAGCCATTCTAGGTGTATATGACTTTCTTCTTTCTGATGAACACAATCAGAGTTAAATTAATAAATATCCTGATACATCCAAGCTTTATAATGGCAGTGAACCGGACCAACGAGTATGAAGCTCAAGAAAGTGCGTCCATCCATCCATAAATGTTCTCCACACGACTCTGGGGGGTTAATAAAGGCCTTCTGAAGTGAAGCGATGTGTTTGTGTTAGAAAAATATCCATGTTTAACGAGTTATAAAGTAAAATATCTAGCTTCCACCAGACCGCCTTCCGTATTCAACTTATGTAAAAAGCCGTAACTGAAGTGACAAGTAAAGCTTTGGGTAATTTTCATTTTAAAGTGAACTAATCCTTTAATACTTTTAATTTTTGCATTGTGTTATGCATGCGTGGATAGACAGATGAGAGACTGTAGCTTGTGTATACAAAAACCTGCTATAGCTTGATTTATAAGTGCACATGGAAATGTACTTAAACACTGCGACATGCCACTAATCTACATGTTGATTATCCAATCAGAATTAACCTTAGGCTAAATGTCATTAACATACAGGTGAGAAAGAAAAGAGATATGAGGATATGAAGACTTTATACAGGATTGGGAACGTTTATCCAAGTCAAAATGTGTTAGTGCTTTAACGGTAGCGGTATAATCTTATAGTGTAAACTATCAAATTAAGGCGAGAACACGTTCACCCAACATTCAGTGCACATTGGGTGGTTTTAAAATGTGGCTCTTGCAAACAGAGGAAGTTTGTCAGGTTGGTTCCTGAACTGGCTATGGTTGAGTGACGTTGCTCTACAGGCAGTTCCTTATAACAGCAATTTGTCTTACTCTGGTTTCAGTCGTAATGCCTAATGACAACCTTGGGTAGTCAAACATGATCTGTTATTGCATCCCCTTACTTTTAGCTTTAGTACCCCTAAAGAGTTTTGTTACAGGAGGTTACACTGTTTTGCTGAAAATGTCAAACTAACATAAAATTCATAAATCTAAGTTACTACTGTGAGCACCCCACATTATGTGGTGTTAGTTAACCACACTATTTTCTCATCAGTGAAAGAATGGTATAAAAATGTCAAGCTAGGCAGTGTAGGCCAATATCATTTAATAAGTTCGTAAAAGCAGCCGCTAGTTAAACTCAACCCTGCTGTAATGGCTAACCTCCCCTCCCTGTTGTTCTTTTTGATAGGAACTTGAGCAAGCACTACTGAAACAAGACCAAGACTTCCTCTCAGACCTCCTATGCTCCCTGCTGAAAGGATGTTATCAACGCAGCGACATCACGTAAGTGCATCACTATCAGTATTTCCTGTTCCCCTTGTACCTTAAAGTCATGATGTAACTAAAGTAGCAACAGATCATTTCTTCCATATTGTGATGTACATCCGAGTAAGAGGCTTAACGAAAAAGAAAAAAATGTAGGATAGATTTATATTTTAATTAAAAATTGAGGTAAAAAAAAGATAAATTAAATGCCCTGCCTGAATTAGTTGTTCGAAATTAGATTAATAACATGCATTTTGAAAACAGATGGCATGAGAATTTTTTTTTTTTTAAAGAATATGCTGAATTTGGCACAAGTTAAGTTAATTTTATTACCATAAAATTCATTTCCACTTGCCCATCTTTTTCTTTACAATGAAAATGAATGGGGCCAATTTGTAAAATATTAATAATACTCACTCTTTCAGTAGTATAACCAGATGTAAACAATGAGTGTTAACATGATTTTAGTCTGATAAGATTACTTACTATCTTTTTCCGTAAAGAATGTCCAATTTTACAACTTTGTTGCCATAAAAACATAATAAAGAAAATGAAGGATGAGTCCATTTTGTGATCAACATTATGCAACAAATGTTGTCGATTGAGCTCAACCTGTATTGAACCTGGAAATAATCCTTTGATTGTACTCTACTGTTTTTGGTGTTTTGCAACCCTCCTCTGTGCTCATGAAGGATTGTATGCATGGTATTGCCCAACCCACATCCTGTGTCTGACTCAGACTCCCATCTCCAGTCTGTAGGCGACCAGTTGACTGTAGTAGCGCTGTAGTCATGGAGCTAGGTTACCTGCAGCAGTAGTAGGTCAAGGGGCCATGGGCCCCATCCCTGTAAAGAGTGTGAGTTATTGTGTGAGTCAGTGCTGTGATGAATGACTAGCCCCTAAAGGGAGCTCCCTTCCATAGCGGTGCCTCATCAGCAGCAAAAAGGAGTCTGGTCGATGACTGGGTAAGCAAGAATGATCCCTTACGCATACTCAGGCAGGCCGTTAACAGGACGCGGGGTTTTATTGGATTCGACAGCAACTGGCATCCAGGGGGAGGCCGCGGGGCACTGGCCTTTCACAGAAGTGCCCTTTTCTTTCTACATGTGCTAAACGCTCCTGCAGAATGGGGGAGGGAGTGTTACGGATGAGAGAGAGAGGCGGAGAAAGATGGAATGGCAGGGGGCCTGCAGCTGTGAGAGAGATCATTCTGCTTTCTCAAGATAAGCCTATTCTTTCTATGCTTTTTTGCTCTCTACCTACTCTCTTGTTGTCCTAAGGCTCACTCTTGCCCTACGCATTAGTACAAGGAACTGGGTTTTGGGTTGATCAAATTGACCTCACCCGGAACTAACATTTTTAAAGCCCATATCATCACACAAAGATATAGTAGTAGAACTTGAATCATATGAATAATTTATTAAGTGAATTATTCGAACTTTAAAATCAAGGGGAACGACCCTAACTGCCGCAAACAATATTGTTTGTGCTTGCTTTACTTTTGTTTGAGTCGCTTAATGGTACTTGATCCCTTAGTGGACAAGTGTAAACTTTTGTGCATCAGTTTTCCTGTTCTCACAGGTCAGTTGATTAAAAGGGAATTTCCATCTGCATTTATTTATGCAATTTTTGGGATATAAAATGCCCAAGATGCAAGTAAAATGTTCAAAAAACTTGAATTACGATGGAAAAACATTTTCGGAATAAGTACCTAGACGTGCATCGAAAGACTTTTAATTAATTCAGATGATTGACAATGAATACTTTCCAGAAATATTGACACGCTGTCGCTTCCAGACATCATCAGACATCTTGTCGTCTCTTGTTGATAAACTAAAAAGCATTTTGCCTGCACACTGTAAACCCCAAGAAATTCTCTTTTCCCCTCAGAACTGATGATTTTGTTCTCTTAAGCACATGCTTTATTTGCAAATTGTTGTGAAATTCAAATTTTTTTGCACAAAATTCACAACTTGGTTGGGAACATTTTATGTTTAGTTTGTGTCAATTCTAGAAATAAAGATGCATTTTTACCAGAAATATTCTGTTTGTTTTCCCCCTTTTTTTTTAGGATTCAGTCCTTTAGCAGTTATCTGGAAGACATTATCAATTACCGCTGGGAACTGGAAGAAGGGAAGCCCAATCCACTGAAGGAGCGCCTGTTTGAGGAGCTACCACCCCGCACACAGGTGGAGCTTTTGCACAGACTCTGTGACTATCGTCTTGATGCTGCTGATGTCTTCGACAGGCTCAAGGTAGCAACCTTGTTTACTTGCGTCATAGAGCACTTTTTGCTCCCTTAAAGAGACAGATACAGGTTTTGCATTTGTTTGTTTAATACTTACCATAACAGAAGCGTCTAAAAGAGATCCTGGGTTTTGCAGGGCCTGGATGCAGACAGTTTGCGTGTTGAGCCTCTGGGCCAGGATGGGAACGGGGCCCTCTATTGGTACTTTTACGGTACACGGCTGTACAAAGAGGAGCCAGTTGAAGCAATGTCTCCACAGTACAGGTATGGAGATGATTTTGCATTTCTATATACACACATATATATATGCATCATAATATGCTAAAGGTTGTGAAAAACATATACGTACCTTTTTCACAGTGACTCTTATGACAAAATGTCTGAGAAGAAGAGAAGAGGGAGGCCACCAAAGAAAAAGTCTGAGGATACTGATGTATCGATGTAAGGACCTCTTTAAACATCTGTTAAATGCATTGTATGACATACTTACTAGTCTTACTAGTCATAGTTTGAATTATTTATAAAGATAAGGGTCTAAACTTGTTTGTTTTCAGGGAGGAGGAGGGGGAGGACTCTGTGAAGGAAGAGGATCAAAGTGTCGAGGAGTCTAAACCAGGAATAGGTGAGAAACTGGTTTTGCTGGTTTTAGATGAAAGATATAGAGTTATTGCAGAACCATTTCTCCTTTATTTTTATTCTGCATTGTAAGTGGCTTACAGTGCCCATGGCGGCTGTAATGCATGTCTGCTGCAATGTTCATGAAATGCTCTTTAAGCAAAAGCATGAAATGTGGAGCTTTCATGACACAAGTTGAAATGAAATGCTAGCAACCATGCCAGCAGTTGTAGCTTGCCTTCACAGAAATTTCTAAGAGATCAAAGCTCAAATTACTGGTTGCTAGCTAGCTAGATTTAGAAGCATTTGACACATTTTTGTGATGCTTATTTTTTTTATAAAACTCCTATGCAAGTTTTTAACTGATCTCCGAACATGAATTGTCCTTGAAGATATTGATTATTTATATATCTGTTAATGAGGTGCTGTTTGTGTTGTCAGAGCGCGAGCGTGGGGTCTGGTCTCTGGCGTGTGACACCGAGGAGCAGTGGGTCAACCTGGCTGAAAGTATTAAGGACAGAATCTCTCCTCAGGACCGACACCTGCACCGCATCATCACTCAGAACTTTCTGCCCGAGATCAGTAACATGATTGAACACAAGGTGAGACTTTTCACTCTGTCTTACTGCACCACATGTGATGTGATGTAATAATGAGTCATGTTATGTCAAACTGGGATATAGGTTATTATCTCAGTAGAGATTGCCATCTCCAGAAAAAACACACAGTGACATATTTTAGTTAGCAATATCAGTAGGATGTTTAAATGACTTTAACAACGAGTTTGAGATTGAGAATTCCCTCCTACAATGTAGAAAACATTCTTACAAATAAAATTCTTCTTAACTAATATTCTCTTCATTTCCAAGTTAATATCTTAATTTTTTTTAATGATTATTTCAATTCAAGTTTGGTGACTTTACAGTGGTCTTAATTTGCAACAGGTTAGATGTTATTGAATTTATTTAGCATTAATATTAATATTAATAACCAGTGTTTAAGCATTGAATTTATTGTACAGGCAGCCTTAGGAAGGCAAGTAGGCAAGTATATAATCAGATAAGATAAAATTTCAAGATTTGCACACATTTAGCAGGTTACTATTATTATTATTATTATTATTAAGAATTTAGTGAATCCAGTCCCTGGTACTTTTGCTGATGATTTTTAATACCAGTACATGAGTGCAATTCATGAATTCCTGGTCTGTACTGGCTTGAGACATTTTTTTTTTTTTTTTTTTTTTTTTTTTTTTGCAGAGTCACGGAGTATCTAAAGTGCATTTGAAAATTGTTAACATTTTTCAATTTCATATGCACATAGATAACAGAGGAACTAGATACCTGGTCTTTGTCTTACCAGTAAAAAAACTGCCTATATCCGATGCATGTTGGTATGCACATTTTGCAGTTGTGTTGACATGTCATTTCCGTGGCTAATCAAGACCTATTAGAGTGTCTCGTTGCCATAGCTACCCCACTTCCAGCAATCACCATTACATACCCTCACTGTGAAATGTACATCTTGCTTCAGTGCTTCCAACGTTATGCAACTTCACATTTCTCACACCTGTACATAGATCTGCAAAGAACCGGATACTTTCTTTCGCAACCTTGATGCAACGGGTTTTAACTTGGACAACTGCCTCTTCAAATCAAACCCCTACACCCACTCTCTCTCACACAAGCACAGTCTCACAGCCCTGTCAGAGCCAATCCATCTAGCCGTCGCCATGTGGCAGGCTCTCACCTTGAGGTGAGCTGGAGCATGGTGATTGACGGCATGCAGCGCTGCAGGTTTTTTGACCTCTTAAGTGGTGATACCACAAACACTCCATCTTCTAGCATGGGATTAAGTGTTGTAGGGTAATACACAAAGCGGAATATACTGAGATACGGGGGAAGGGGGCTGATGTTGATGAGCCTTTTTTATCGCCATGGGCTGTTTGGTTCTGCAATGACACTCTTTAGCCTCCTGCTTTGGTTAAACAAAGGGCATATTTGGGAGGGGCCAATATCCCCCAAGTGACCTACCTGACACCCAAATATCTGTGTAACTGCAACTGACAAGTTTTTCTTCCCCAGGAGAAAGAGATAAAGCAGAAGCTACTGAATCCGCCTGAGGAACACAACAGCCACATTGAACAACATGGCACTAAAGAGAATGGGGTGGGCTTTTTTTTCTTGAAAGTGTGTCAGTACTTTTTTTGTTTGTATATATGTTGTAAGTTATAGTTTAACTTATGCATTTGAAGCAGACACGAGCCACAATTGAGGTGGAGAAACAGAAGGAGGAAGACCTGGAAAGGCAAGTCCTACTCGCTGAACAACGGAAAGAAGAAGAGAGACTGCTTCAGGAAGAACGGGACAGAGAAGAGCAGGAGCGAGTCAAAGCTGTCGAGGGTGAGTCACACTTTAGGTAACCAGCAACCAAAGTTTCCCCAGAAGCATGATCAAACACACACTGACACTAAAGCACATTCTGTGGTCTTGTCTCAACATGGCGGTTTTCAAATCCGCCTGCTTTTAACCCAAGGCTGCTTTAATCGTACAAAGAGCTGAGCTAGGGGAAACGATCAACCTCACTCCTCATGAGAATCAACCAGCTCTGATATCCTCTGTCAGCGGGTTAATTAACTCTTGATTGTGCTGCTGCTGATGGGCCTATCCACATTAATGTATTATGGATGAAGATCGAGCTTGCAGTTCTCTCCAGTGGCTTCTTCCTCAAGCTCTTTTAATCCTCCCAGCAGGGTGTGTCAGTCAGGGCCTTTAATGTCAGCACATAAAGCACTTCTCTCTTTTATCTTGCCTGTGCCCTTTGATCAAATGTGCCTACTAAAGCTGCCTGATGATTTGCTCTTATTGCTACTTGATTTTTGTTTGCCAACTTTTCATCACCTTGGCCTAGGCGCAAGTGGGCAGGTAACAAGTCCACTATTAATTGTAATAAGTGTAAAACCTGGCTTTATTATTCTGTCATTCATTGATGTGTTTTTGTGTTGTTCAGAGCGTGCGCGTAGAAGGAAGCAGCGAGAGGAGAAGGCCTGGTTGCTTTCCCAAGGGAAAGAACTTCCCCCTGAGCTGCTAAATCTGGAGACCCACTCACCTATTCGTCGAGCACGTCGCACCAAAGAGTTGTAAGGACTCTGTTTTAACTCTCAAACTCAGTATTAGCTTGCTAATAGTCTCCAAACGCACATTTGATGTTAATTTTACTTTCTAATTAATATGTATAATTTTATGTGTAGCTTTTTTTATGGTGGTTGTTGCTATCCGTTACTCACTTCTATTTCTGTATTGTAGTTATGACATGGATGACGATTACACTGCTCTTTACAAAGGTAAGTTTGGACAATGGTGCTTGTGATGTGGTCAAACCACAGTGTTCGTTTCCTCATTCAATACTTGCAGCAGTTCCATTGAATTCATGTAAAACTATTTTCTCTTCAGTGTTGGAGGCACTCAAAGCTCACAAAGACGCATGGCCCTTCATGGAGCCTGTTGATGAGTCATATGCCCCCAACTATCATGAAATCATACAGGTGGGCATACAAGCTGTTTTAAAGAAATTTATTTGGCCTTGTTAAGAATAAATCAATAAGATGTTAAAAATGTTTCATCAGACTCCAATGGACCTGTCCACTATTGAGAGAAAGCTGAATGATGGGGAGTACGTCGCTAAGGATGAGTTTGTGGCTGATGTAAAGCTTATGTTTGAGAACTGTCTGGAATACAACGGAGAAGAGAGTGGTAAATATGATTAAAATAAACATTTTTGTTAGCCAGATTTGTGGCATCTTAAGCAGAAGTGAAACTGTTTAACAGTAATCTACTCAACAAAATGTAGGTATGTGTAGCAGTGTTAAAAGATTAATAATCAAAGCAAGTCATGCTAGTCGTGGAAGTATGTGGAGAGGCTCTGACATTGATTAATAGAGAGTGATTGAGCTGTCCTCTAGTGTGCCAGGTCCTGCAGTGCCACAGAGACATTCCAGCCCCACAGCTCCCCTCCCTGGAGCCATCTATCCATCAGAATGCATTCCCCTGGGGGTGGTGGGGTCAGAGGTCAACTGTGGTTCTGTGACCTAGATGGTGTGCTTGCTCTGCATGGGGAGATGAAATCAAATGTGTGTGTGCTCGTGCTTACCCGTCTGTATTTCCTCAGAATACACAATAATGGCTGAGTCATTGGAACGCTGCTTTAGCCGAGCCCTACTGAAGCACTTCCCCTCTGAGGATGGTGACACAGACGAGGAGTTTCATGTGAGCAGTGAGGACCGTGATCGCAAGGATAAGAAAAAGAGCAAAAGTCACAAGCAGTCAGGTCCTGAGAGCTTGATCAGAGCCACTGAGCAGGTTCAAAAACGCAAAACGTCAAATAGTGGCAAGGGAAACAATCAGCAACAAGACAAACTCAAATCTGCTTTACAACCCCCTCCCCCACACTACAGCAATGGTCCCCCATATCCTCATAACATCTACCCAGGACAGCAACAGGCTGGCATGTTACATCCTGCTCAACAGGTTAGACCACACTCTCGGTTTCTAAATATGATTGTTTACAGCTGAAACAACAGCTTTGACTGTTATACTGAAGTTCTCCCTGTGCACTTATTGTCAGTAGTTCATAAGAGATGTGCTCTTTTTGCATACAGTTTCAACGACCTGGAGGTCCTTCAGGACCAGGGATGTATGCTCAACGTATGATGATTGATCCCCAGTATCCATATCCTGGACAGAGACCCCTCATGTCCAGGCCACCGGGGGACCATGGAACCCAGCGTATACCTCACTACAACATGCAGGCATGTTATATTCGATCAGTAGTATTAGTTTTGATCATTTAAAATTCAACTGTAAACTCAACTCTTGAGGGTTGTTTATAATGTTTTTCTTTTTTTTTTAATCAGGGTTCCCACATAAATGGTCCACATCTTGGTCCCAGATACCCAGTTGGACCTGATGGCCGGCCGCTTCAAGCTCCACATCAGCAACATTCCTATCCTGGTCCCACTCATGGTCCTTCTCTTGGCCCAAGGCCAATGGCCCTTCAGCCTGGAGGCCTCTGTGCCCCTCCACCTGAAGGCAACATGTACCCTTCACGCCAACATCCAGAAGGGCAGTCCATGCAGCCTGTGGGGAACCGGTACTCCAGCCCAGGTGTCCCAATGCATAGTTCCTACCCTCCTTATGGCCCCCATGGCATAAACATGCCCAGGATGTGGCCACCCATGAACCATCAGGGGCAGCCGACGCCTGGTGGACCTATGATGCAAGAA
Organism: Elopichthys bambusa; assembly: GCA_037101425.1. Lineage (NCBI taxonomy): Eukaryota > Metazoa > Chordata > Actinopteri > Cypriniformes > Xenocyprididae > Elopichthys > Elopichthys bambusa. Next base: position 10,477,604 of record CM074455.1, read on the forward strand.
CAGAGTGCGACTAGCCAACATCTATACAATCACAACATGGTCCGTCCTCCACACAATACTGGTTATGCAATGACAAATGGTCAATATAGAATGCCCTCTGTCAACTCCCAAGGTCCTACTGGCCAAAGACCACCAGGGGCCTCTCAGGTCTCAAGGCCACATTTGGCATCCATGCTTGATAGTCCAGAGATGATCGCCCTCCAGCAGCTCTCGACCTCATCAACTCATCATGTTGGAAACTTTCAGTCCAACCCACAAAGTGGTGGTAATGCTTTAGTTTCTGCTACACTGTCTTCTCCTGAAAACCATCTTCTCAGACCTTCTAGAGATTGTGTTGCAGACAACCAGCATGCTCCTACATCTCCCAAAGGTAAGATTGGTATTCCTGGCCATATTTTTGGCATTACGCTATTGCATCTGATGAAAATTATATAGTAAGTTTGATGGCACCTCCATGATTTAACCACATTTTAACACCATTGTATATCCTGACAGGTTCAAGTCCAAAATCTGGTGATAAACAGTCAACCGAGACTGCTCTGACCAAGGCTGACAGCCATTCTCTTCCCAATCCAACAGAAACATCTGAGCATCCTTTACTAGGAACCGCTTCAGCATCTGTGTCCACTCAAAGTACAGAAGGTCCCAATCATAATGAAGAAAGACATAGACTGTCAAATCCAGAGGAAATCCATAATGGTGACCACCCAAATTCTCAAACCCAACCAGGTTCCCTAAAGCAAAAATTTGTGGATGATTCTTCATTTCCCCAAAATGGTCCTCAGCCAATGACCCATAAAACTCCAGATGAAACTCCCCAGCACCCCTCTCTACAAATCCATAAACATGTTCCACCACAATTTCTTCAGAATGGTTCTCAATGTCAGTCTCAGAATGTTCCACCACATATTCTACAGAATCTTCCTCAACAGATGCAACAAAATGCATCTAATCAGTACGTTCAGAACTGTTCACAGCAAATACCACACAACGGATCTGTCAGAGGCCCACAGGCTGGACCTCTTCATGGAATGCCACAGATTCCACCTCAGGGGGGTCAGCCAGGTGTTCATCAGCCTGCAACTCTCAGCTCTCTACCTCCTAGCCACCCTGTATCCCATCCACTTGCTCAGCCCTCTCCGGCTGATCAGGGAGACCAAAGGCCTTGTGAGCCTACCAGCAGGAAAGTATCAGGTGAGAGTACAGCTTCCCAAGACAGCAGCAATGCTAAAATGAGGACTGATTGTACCAGTGGGCTTTACAAACAACAGCCCTTCAGTCCAGAGTCACAAACCCAGCTGGGAAGGCAGGAGCCAGCACCCCTTCACAATCAGGCTCCTCCAGCACTCTCTCAGGGTCCAGAGAGCAACACTGTGGCCCAATATGGTGTAAGTGAGCCAGCACACCAACACTTTGGCCCACAGATGGGTAGACCATTACACCCATCAAATCACCAGCCTTACCCAAACCAGGGACCTCCATCACAGGGTAATAACCCTCATCAAAATCCTGCACACTATCCTGGTTATCACCAGCAAGGTGTCCCATACCAGTATCGCATGGCTACACAACATCCTCAGGGCCATCCCAGCATGCATCCTCACTTCCAGCAGCATCAGCAGTTCTATCAGCACCACCGACATGGCAGACCTGGATTTTCACCTGAGGAGTGGCCTAGACCTCCATACCAGCCTCAGCACCCAATGATGCCCAGTTCTTACCCATCACCATCCGTTGGAAGTTTTAATGGACGACACAAGGACAACTGCATGTCTCCACATGGCTCAGATGGATCTGGTGGGAGCTTAATGTCACCCAGTCCTTTACCCGATGGGTCTCATAGCAGTGCATTGGAGAATAGAGAGGATGGCAGCCCTGCCAAGCAAGCAAGAACTGAAGAGCCTTCTGAACGCTCAGAGAGCCCAAAAGAGATCTTGGACCTGGACAGCCACAATGCTACAGCTCGACATCGTACTACAGCTCAGCTGCACCCCAGTTTCCCATATGGGCCTCGTGGCATGCATCCCAGCATGCAGCAAAGTGGTGCTCATCCACCCCATATGATGGGAAGTGGGCCGTATTCTGGCCAGCAGTTTACCAGTGCACATTTTGCACCACAGCATCCTCATCCACATTTGATGGAAGCTTTACAGAGGCCCCAGCACCTGCCTTTCTCTCCAGGTCAAACTCGAATGGCTATGTACAGGCATCCAAATGTTGCAGGGCATTTCCAGGGAATGATGGTTTCTCAAAGAGCAGTGGTTGCAGAACAGTTACTTCGCACTGGGTAAGAGATCTCATTTACTTCTCAAATCTTATGACACAATTGATCTGAATTCACATTCATCAACATTTGTCTATATAATGCTTTCACATCACATTTCCTTACCTATAGTAACTCCTCTTCTTGTCTGATAGGCACCAAATGTTGGGTACACCATCTCCCAATGGCCCAGGCAATAAACAAGGAGTATGAAGGGAAAAAGATTTCTTTGGCAACCCAAGGAAAATGAACACCACCTACAACACTATGTCCTGGAATATACAAGAAAATGGAGACCACAAGACAAATTAGGAAGACTGATTGTGATTATTTACTGGAAAAAGGCAAGTTATTGTACCAATTGGAGCCCCGATCCTACCCACTTAGAAAAGAGGTTTGCTCAATGACCATTGACCAGTGAAGAGCAGTGAATCTTCAGTCCTGTTAATACTGTTTATACTCCAATATACTGGTCTGCAGCTTCTCTTCTCAGCCTGGAATGTCTTTGGACTCATTCCCTACAAAGGAACATCTCCAAGCTCCTTTGCATGGGCTGTTTCTTAGGAAGTAAAGAAACTGAATTTCCTGCCAATGATGAGAAGAGCAAGATGCCATTTACCAGTTGGTGTTCCAGTTCAAAGTTAAACTCAGGTGTAGTTAAGAACGTACTGAGACTACTTTAGCTTTTTCCAAGCTCTATGGACAGACTTGTTGAATGTTCTGTGAATGATTTTAGATGTAGTAATTAAACTCAAGGAATAAAAGATGGATCTTCTGCTCCACTGGGAAACACCACACCTGGAGTGTATTAACAAGGTGGTGTTCATCTCAACTAAAGCATAGTATCCACTTTATTTCTGGTGATGTGCATTCTTTTAATGCCACTTCAATTTGAAGATTGTCTTTGATTTTCTTAGACTGGCAGAGAATTTGGCTGCTTTATTTGTTATGCACTAGGAATAGTCTTTCATACTGGAATGAGTGGCCTTGGACTTAATTTAGATGTGTGCTTCTTAGTATGGGACTAAATTCTAACTTTTCACTTAAGTTGTCTCTATCTCTGTGTTGTGTCCTGCTAGATTATGTGTGCACAGAATGAATCAGTTTTAAGATACAGACAGCTTTTGGGATTCCTTGAAGGCTGGTTTACTGTTTGTCACCTGATATCATTCATTATCAATCTTAAAATGTTTTTCACATATTGGAATGTAAATTGAATTTGTCACAAAAAATAACCAGCTGGGGTCACAATGCTAACAATTGGATGAGAGAGTATATATCAGCCTTCACACTGACTTGTACAAGTACCCTTGTAGCTCCTTTTATCAAATGTGCTTATATTTTACATGAATGCTTCCTCTTTTAATTCAATTAACTGAATATGTCCTCAGGGTGTAGTGGTTTTAATACGGGTATTGTCGAATGAATATTCAGTGGAAAAACAAAATTACAATGAAATGTCACTGGAACTGTGATTAACTTCAATTAATCTGTGATCTTCAGTACAGACACAGGAACCAGACAAGCAGTACTTGTGGTTAATGTCATTTGTCACACTGTTCTTTGAGTCTAATATTTGTTTTAAATAGTTTTCTTTTTTTTTTAATGGGGGAGGAGGGCTGAATGGAAAACGGAGTAGAATGGTTTTTTCATTGCTCCTATTGTCCTGCACTAAATGAATTACTTTGAATATCTGCTTGTTTTTTGTGTCCTTGTCGTCTGTCTGAATTACTGTTTTATTCAGCTCATCAACAAAACATCAAATAGTAATGGCAATTTGTGAGAATATGGCAGCAAGAATATCTACCTCAATGCCAGAATGTGGCACATTCTCTATTCCTGTCATAGATGCATGTAAAGATTTTTTTTTTTTTGTCACTTGTTTGTATTCTGAAATACACTTATTCATGATTGAAGGCTTGATCCTTAAATCAACACTATAGCCTTAATATATCCACTCGCAAAACCAAATGGTCATTATTAATTTATCAGTGCCAAGTTTGAACATGATTAAAACATCTGCATTCCACTTTTTGAATGTTGGTGTCTACAACCATAAGTGAAATGAAGGCAGCATCCTAGGTTCAAATTTTTGTCCTCATTTTGTTTTATGGAATCCACACTTTAAAGTGGAAAAGGGGTTGTACGAAGGATTTGACAGTGAGTTTTTTTTTTTTTTTTTTTTTTTTTTTTTTTTGTGGTACACTGAGATCTTTTGTCCCAGAAACCTGTGATGGTGCATAATGTTGGGCGAGTATTTTTGTGGACATGTGGACTGTTTATATGTATTTTATGAACTAGGGATATATAAATACTAGCAGCTGTGAGTTGATATGGACGTTGTCCACTATTTTGTACCTGTTTTAGCTCATAAGTGAAGTTGTATCACTTTAGCAGTCTGTCAGAGGACTGTCCTGCTCCACTGTTAATATGTAAAGGGATGATTTAGTTGTAATGAACTACAAGAATGTGTGAATTTAGCTGTGTACAGATGTTCTTATTTTTTTCATTTACTTATTGGTGGGTATTGGGTAACAGATCTGTATCTCTTGAAATCCACCCTTCAACATCTCTGCTGCCATCTATTCTGTCTGTACTAGTTAAGTAACTAGCTGGTTTAATATGAATCATATTTATTTGCTCTTATGTTTTGTAAAAATTTTGTCTTTTTAATATAAAAGTGTTTTTTCATGTTTGTTTTGAAACGGTTCACTTTACCTCATTAGCGAAAGATGGAATCCAAAACGACACCTGTAACTTTCATTATGTGAAGTTTACAAGTTCTTACCTGAATAACAAATTATTTTGGAAATGGACCGAAGTATTTTCTATACTGTACATTTCTTAGAATAAATTACGTTTCATTAGATTTTGCTCTTGTTTTCAAGTTGTCAGTTTTCTGTGCATTTCCCCTTATAAAAATGGACATGGCACTACTAAAAGTATGTGGCATTACCTGAACTATGGTACAGTGACATTTTACTTTGATTATGAAAGAATACCATGGTATTGTAAATGTCAGAAAAACCATGTTACCTTTTTTGATAGTGGTAACTTAGTTAACACGCATGGTTTCACAGTCAAGGCTTAAGCCTAGTCCCAGACTAAAATGCATGTTTGAGCTGTCTTAACTGAAAGCAACTTGCGCTGACATATCTTAAAATATGCCAGTGCCACCGTTTTGGTCTCGAGATGTACAACAGTATCACTACACAACACCCTTAGCAACCACTCTTAGCAACATAAACTGTATGTTATCAATTGGTATTGTTCATTGAAGCTTACTGTATTATGTAGAAGTGTATTGTGAGAAAGGGATTGAGCGAGCGAGTTTATTACCTGCATTTAGCATTTTCCTTCAGGTCAGTCCTATGTTGTTGATGATAAAATCTGTTTAAATGTCCGATGTATTATCTTGTCCTTTTAACATTTAAGGGGTTTTCCCGTGACTGACAGCGCTAGTCAAAGCATTTGTCAGTTGCGTCTTATTCCGTGTTCACAACAACCGTATTCCGTGTTCACAACGTGTTCGCTACTGACTGACGCACTCATAAAGACAGTCTTATAATAAGGATGTAATAATGTAACTTCTGTTGCTGTTCATGGTCAGGGACTATTTTTTCCGGTGGAAGGAAGGCTTTTAGTAAAAGTTTACTTCATGAAAGTTGCATTGATACATATTTTAGGCTTTAATATTTGTATTGTGGTAACCATTTTAGAAAAGCAATAAGGTACTCAAGGCTAGTGCTGTATCGTGAATAAGGCACGGCCTTTGCGTCGTGACTTATTCACGATACAGTACAGCCTCGAGTACCTTATTGCTTACACATATGTATAAGTATATGTATAATACACATATGTATGTATATGTATGTGTATATATATATATATATATATATATATATATATATATATATATATATATATATATATATATATATATATAAACAAACACACAAAAGAATATTTCTGAATATTTTGTGTGTGTGTATGTATATATACGTGTATATATATATGTATATATGTGTGTGTGTGTGTGTGTGTAACAGACAGACGAAATATTCTTGTGCTAGTGTACTCACAGAAAGTCCCAAAGATTTGTCAGGATTCAAAACGCCTGAGAAACCAGATGATAATAGTGAAAGATATCACGTTCATTTTCATCACCCGTCTCTATAGACTTCTAAACTTAGGAAAACAAGACCGAAATTAAGATAATATATTAGCCATTAGCCAGATTTTGAATACGCTGACAAATCTTTGTCGTCTCAGGTCTTTTGTCCACGCGCAGTGGCACACAGCAGAGCCAATGATCTTCAAGCAAAAACACGACGTCACTTTTTGTTGTGGAAGCCTGTTACGTTAGTAGGGTTGAAGTCGGTTAAGCTCGGTTAAAAACAATAACTTGCCGGTGTCCTTGTCGAGATATACTGTATTCAATCGCCAGGTAAGACATTTTTTAATGCGCTGTGTTTCGTAATGCATTTATTTTTCTCTAAGTTTATTTGCGAATAATTCAGTGAACAGTTACTGGTGCAGTTTTCATGTGTTTTGGTGAAAACCTTTTTACATGATAATTAACGTTAACGTTAAAAATTGAAATTCGACAGACGTTCATAAACTAGATATATCAGCAGTGAATTATGAAGAAAACGTGACAACAGCTAGACAACTTAATCATGACTGATAATAGGTAAAGCGCTGCTCCACAGTCTGCTGTGTGTCATGTGGGTTGTTTACAAGTAATTGGGTTTGTAACAGATGGTCACATTGTTTTAGAAGGATTGATAGATTTAATTTCTATCATATGTCATAGTTTATATTTTCCTTATAGAAGTAAACAGTTGCAAACAGCTGCTTTTCCACCGGTATAAGGGAACAGCTGTGGTTGATGGCTGAAACTGGTCTCAAAGTCACAGTTGAGAGTTGAAAAAAAAGAAGTGGAAGCTGTGGGCAAAACCCCGCTTTTTTTTTTTATAGCTGCAGACCTCACTGCTGTTAATACATTCAGCCTAAACCAGTAAAATGAAAAAGTATTTTCCCCCTTAAAATATAAAACATAAAATGTTTAAATGAATGCACATTCACATGAAATTATGACATATTAATGTTTTTATTCTACATAAAAGAGGACCCCCTTCTGGTGGCCACCATTTTAAGATCACATGACTAGCCAGATACTAATCACTTAATTTTTATTATAAATTAATACATTTTATTCTCATAATATATTAATCATTGGTGAGACAAATGCACATTTCTACGTTTTCATTCTAATTTAATAATTTAGAATCATAATCAATCATGGTTGAAATGGCTACAGTAATGGAAAACATTTACTTTTGCGTGGCACTACATCATCTGTCAGTATTAAATATCAGTATTATCAGCCATTGAAGCATAAACAAAAAATCCTGTACTGCACATTTAAGTAATTAACAATCCACTTGTTCATTACTTTTCACCATTAGCACAGAGATCAGTGGTTGAATTACATCACGGCCATGCTCACACTGACACTAAGGGACCTGATGTGGATATGGATGCTGTTTCTGTGGTGTGCATCATGTAACTGTGGACCAGATCCCAGGAAGCGGGAGGCTCTGATAAGGCTGGAGGCATCTAGACGGACAGGAGGCAACATAACACTGGACGAGAGAGAGAAACTGCTTGACTCAAAGCTTCAGAAACTAAAGCAGCATGATATAGAAGCAGAACCGTTCCCACCATCTATGCATTTCTTCAAGGCGAAGCGCTTCATCGATCAAAGTCCTGTTTTTAATTTGATTCAAAGGATGCCTAAAGGTGCAGTAATCTAATGATATATATATAACATTAATAATAATAATAAATGTTTCTTGATCATCAAATCATATTAGAATGATTTCTGTAGGATCATGTGACACTGAAGACTGCAGTAATGATTTTAAAATTATTAAAATATAAAACCGTTAATTCAATTCTAATAATATTTCATAGTATTACTATAAATGCAGCCTTTTGGCTTCTTTCAAAAACATTAAGAACTTTTGAATGGTAGTAAATACATATAATGGTATATAAATATATAGGCTTAAGTATGATGATTTATCCGATTTATCATTTGTCCAGGTGCGGCCCTTCATGTTCATGACTTTGCTATGGTAGATGTGGATTGGCTAGTGAAGAACGTGACCTACAGGGAGAACTGCTACGTGTGCTTCACGGATGAGCAGACAGTGCAGTTTATCTTCTCTTCTGGACAGCCTGCATCTCGTCCACACTGCTCCTCATGGACCCTGCTCAGATCCCTCAGGGAGAAGATTAAAAACAGCACCGATTTGGACAACAGGTAGAGCCTGAGAAAACTGCAGTAAATCTGAGACTGTAGCTGAGGGATGTTTGTCTCAAATTTTCATTTGCCTCCACAGTTTCATTAGAAATCTCACACTCTTCACTGAGGACCCAGACAGAGACTATCCTAGCCAAGATATCGTGTGGAAGAGATTTGAGCAGGCGTTCTTGGTGGCCTACGGTCTGGTCACCTATGCACCTGTGTTCAAAGACTACCTCTATGAAGGTCTCAGACAGTTTTATGAGGACAACATCATGTTTGTGGAAATTAGAGCACTTCTGCCAGCGGTATGGATAAATTTACCCTTGAAAAAAACAAACAAAATCCTTTTAATATGATGGAAGCTTGTTTCCGCCACAGAATAAAAAATAAAGGTAATTGCGACATTTTATCTCACAATTCTGACTTTTCTCTACATTTTTTTCTCTCGCAAGTTTATATCTCAAAAATTTGACTTTTTTTCCTCACAATTGCACGTTTATATCTCACAATTGCAAACTCGTAATTGCGGATTTACATCTCGCATTTCTAACTTTTTTATGGCAGCTTGTTTCCGCCACCGAATAAAGAAAAAAAGGATAATATTTTTCTCACAATTGCGAGTTATAGTCAGAATTGTGTGATATAAAGTCGCAGTTGTGCATTATAAAGTCAGAATTGTAATAACTGTAATTGCAAGTTATAGTCAGAATTGCATAATATAAAGTCGCAATTGCGAGTTATAGTCAGAATTGTGTGATATAAAGTCGCAATTGTGTGTTATAAAGTCGCAATTGTGTGTTATAAAGTCAGAATTGTGTGATATAAAGTCAGAATTGTGTGATATAAAGTCGCAGTTGTGTTATAAAGTCAGAATTGCGTAATATAAAGTCGCAATTGCGAGTTATAGTCAGAACTGTGTGATATAAAGTCAGAATTGCATGTTATAAAGTCAGAATTGCATGTTATAAAGTCAGAATTGTTTGATATAAAGTCGCAATTGTGAGTTATAGCAAAGCCCCTTTAAGACAAGACATTTCACTCGGCGGCCATCTTTGAAACGCCTCTTAGGCATGTAAGTGCAGCTCCTATCTCTTTGAATGGGGAAACATCAAATTCTCCAAAGCTGTTTGCCAAGGTTTCGATTCAATTTCATATTTGAAATCACCAATGAAATCTGATAACAACTGTCTCATAAATTTTGTTTCTAAACGCTCGAATCATGACAAAAAATCTATTTTTCAGGCTGGATCAAGCTAATGCGCATGCGCAGTCCTAAATGCCGCTGCAGTGACGCGATGACTTTACCAATCGGCCATTGGCTCTTATTTAGAAGGCGGGACTTATTCTGCCATATTGCGCGTTGCACTTTCTCCCATTCAAAACGCGTCTTGTGTTATTCTATATTCTATAATCTTAGGTTATAGTCAGATATGTGATATAAAGTCGCAGTTGCATGTTATAAAGTCAGAATTGCTAGGAAAAAAAAGTCAGAATTGAGAGATAAAATGTCGCAATTACCTTTTTTATTCAGTGGCAGAAACAAGCTGCCATACTTTTTTCCTCAGAATTGCGAGTTATAATTCTATTTGTTTTGTGGTTTCCGCCACAGAATAAAAAAAATAAAAAGGTCATTGCAACATTTTATTGATTTTTCTCTCCGTTGCGAGTTTATCTCTCACAATTCAGACTTTTCTTCTCAGAATTGCGAGTTTATATCTTACAGTTCTGACCAGAGTCCTGCACGGGTCCTGTTTGATAAACCCGCACCCGCAGTTATTAACAGCACACCCGACCCGATATCCGACAAAAACAATAATTTTAGCCCGTACCCGACCCGACCCGTTTGACATAAAAACCGCGACCCGACCTGCACCCGCACCTGCATTAAATCTCCTACATGAGGTAGACAAAAATAATTTCTCATGTAGCCTAACACAAGCAATAAAACCAACATTTGGCATTCTATGTCGCTGCATTTAATTAAACATTGCGTTAAACAACACAAGTAAAAATAATAGAACAAATAATGTTTTAGTTGGACTATTTTTAACTTTAAGCGTACAGCTAGTTAAATATTTTATCAGATTCACTCGGATGCCGCGCAATTGGCTGCAGTGCTCAGTGCTCTGGTTCTGACTTTTTTCTCAAATTGTGAGATATAAACTTTAAACTTTTTTTATTCCATGGCAGAAATAAAATTCCATATAAAATAGAATGTACAATAAATAAAAATTAATATGTGCTCATGTTTATTTTTGAAAATATCAAGACATATGAACTTGATGGCAGACTGAATGATAAGGACTGGAGTATGCGGGCCTGCCAGGAAGTTGTGAGAAGATTTACGGCACACTACCCAGACTTTTTAGGGGCTCGGGTTATTTTTACCGTCCACAGGTGAGATAAACATTGAACTAGTTCAAATATTTGTCTTATTCAAGAAGATTTGAATGAATAGAAATCATTTCCTGTTGCTCTTAGGGGAATAAATGCGACTGAGGCAGTGAAGGCAGTAGAGGAAGCAATGGCACTACAAAGGAACTTTCCAGATATCATGGCAGGCTTTGACTTTGTGAGTATTTGATGGTTCAGTGATGAGCATGTTGCTGAAATACACAATACGTGAATAAACTTAAGAATTTTTATAACTCCAGGTAGGACAAGAAGACCTTGGAAGACCTTTGTGGTACTTCAAGGACGCTTTGAGTCTACCTGAAGACAGGGGTGTTAACCTGCCCTACTTTTTCCACGCAGGAGAGACAGGTTTCCTTTGACATCTTTGTTCTTTCATCTGGTACAAAGCAGTGTAACTCAAAGTCGTCCTTTAGGCTCAAAAATATTGAGTGCTTGTTCTTTTTTCACAGTTGCTATAGTAACTTTATTCGCTTTTCCCACACAGATTCACAGGGAACAGATGTTGATCAGAACCTCCTGGATGCTCTTCTATTCAACACCACACGTATTGGTCATGGCTTTGCCTTGGCACGTCACCCTGTAGTTAAAGAGATGTCTAAAAAGATGGGCGTACCAACTGAAATCTGCCCCATCTCAAATCAGGTATATCATCACTCATTATGCCTTTAAAGTCAAAACTGATCCTAGGTACTTCCTTAATGCATGTTCCTGGTTTTATTGTTTAAGTGTTAATCAGTAGCCAAAGAGCTATTTAGGCAGCTATATTCCTATTTATATTTAGGTAAAATCACAATTCTGATGAATGTCCATGTATGTTTGTGATAATTATAAACTTGCTACAATCACAACATGTTAAACAGTTTATAAATGAGAGAAATAGTGAAGAAAATATCTATATAATAAATATGTAATAATAATATAGAAAATATTAATATTATAAATTGTAAAATATTCTATTAATTTTAAAAAAAATTTAAGGTTATGTTTTAGGTCTGTTTTTTTAATGAAATTTACTATTTGAAATTGATATACACTATTGTTCAAAAGTTTGAGGTCAGTAAGATTTTTGAAATAAGTCTCTTATGCTCACAAAGACTTCATTTATTTGATAAAAGTACATTAAAAAACAGTAATATTGTTAAATTTTATGTAAAAAAAAAATGTAAAATGTAATTTATTACTGTGGCGATCCTTCAGAAATCATTCTAATATCATTCTAACATTTCTTCTTATTATATCAATGTTGAAAATCGTTGTGGTGCTTAATATTTTTGTGGAAACTGATACACTTTTTCCCAGGATGCTTGATGAATAGAAAGTTAAAAAGAACAGCATTTATTTGAAATTGAAAACTTTTATAACATTATAAATGTCTTTCCTGTCACTCTTGATCGATTTATTGCGTCCTGTTGAGTAAATGTATTAATTTCTTTCAAAAACAAAAATAAAAAAATCTTACTTTTCCCAATCTGTAGGTTATCTTGCTGTTTTGGTACATATTTTCCACTTTATACTATGCTCCTCTTTCAGTCTTTGCTATATTTATGTTTCATTGCAACTGTCTGAACAGCCACTTATTTGAAAATACTAATAATGCTGTGACTCTTTGTCAGGTGTTGAAACTGGTCTCAGACTTGCGGGACCACCCGGCAACAGTGCTGATGGCCGAGGGACATCCTGTAGTGATCAGCTCGGATGATCCAGCTCTCTTTGGGGCCACTGGCCTTTCACACGATTTCTATGAAGCTTTCATGGGCTTTGGAGGAATGAGCTTTAATTTAGGCACATTGAAAGAGCTGGTCATAAACTCCCTCAGGTAACACACAACTACAAGTGTCATATTTTAGGATCTTTAGGATGAGTTTATATGCCCCTTATTTGTAACTTATTTGACCTCTCACTCTTCATTTCTAGGTACAGCTCTTTGCCAAGTCAAAGAAAGAAAAAGGCTATTGAAGTTTTGCTGGTAAAATGGGACAAGTTTGTCTTGGAAAGTTTACTTTGACAGGTAGTCTCTAAACCAGGACAATTGTAAAGGCATTGTTTACAGGATGTTTTCCTCTTTTGTTTATCATATTGGTGAACTTACTGGGGTGTGAATTTACAGTTACTTCATGTGAAGAACTTAATGTAAAATCTTGACCTGGCCTGTGCTGCCATCTGGTGCAGAAACCCGTGTACTGATTGTCTGTACTTCCACTGACACAAAATGGAGGACTCTTTTGTAAATACTAATTGTGATTTAAACTTTACATGACAGCAGCATATAGGTGTTTACAGTGTAGAACACTCTCAGGACACCTGATAAACCATAAAACTTGTGATAATGTCAGTTCTAAAAAAGGTAAATATTAAAGTTTTGAAGAGTATATTTTTACTTTAATGATCTCAGCCTTTAAGTTACGTGATTTCAGTTGTTTATGAATATGTAACTTGTTTTGTTTATAACATGAATGCTTAAATAAAGAAAAACTACTGTGACAACTCCATATAATTTTTGCCTCCATATACTGTGTGACCTATTAAAAATTGTGCAGCTTCCATTGGAGTCCCCCGTCTATATAAAGCCAAGGTGTTGACTGTAAAATGATACGGTGTATTGTCCTCGATCGCTGAGCCCTGATGGTGTTCGTCTTTCAGGTTCCCGCTGTAAAGTTTATCTACTGCTGGTATTGAACTGGGAAAAGTAGCGCTCGTCTGGAATGTTGGTGGACAGATCCTGAAGTTGTTTCTTCCTGTAAATGGAAACAGTGCTTGCATTTGTTACAAAATTTTCATTTTAATTCAAGTTTTAGTCTTTTGTATTAGTTTTTTTAATATTTCTATTTAGCTTTAATTTATTTTTATTTCAGATTTAGTTTTTTAGTAATTTTAGTACTTTAATTTAGTTGCCAATGACACGTTTCTAATTTTCCTTTAAGTTTTTTATGTAATATTGTCTACTGCCTTAACTTACTGACTAGTTTTTCATGTAAAATAGTCTACTGACTAACTTTAAATGCTAAAATCATATAAATTAAATCTCAAAGCGGAGTTTGTTAAAGTATGATGCCTGGAAATGACAAAAATTGCAGAGAAAATTCAAAATGGCTGACTTCCTGTTGGGTTTAGGCTATGGCTCTAAAATACTTTTTTTGAAGGTATAGGCTTTATGTTGAACGGGTCTCATCACATCCTCTTGTGTTAAGTGTTAACAGCAGTATGAACTGACGGCGTTATCAGTCAGCTAATCAGCTAGTTATTTTTACTGTTGCCATTTTATTCAATTTTAATTTCCAAATGTTAGTTAGATATCAATCTCCATATGCGATGGACATCAGTTATGCTCATATTTGGTAGCTCCTTTGAAGGCATCTTGAGTAAAACAGCTCTATATTTAATGAAGCACATACAAAAGACCTGAACCGGAAGCAATGCAACCTGTTTCACAGAATACAGAAGTTTGTTGGCATGTTAGCAGAACCTGATTTCAACATGTTCATGGATCAACATTTACAATCAACCAATCAGATTTGAGGGAAGTTTACAATTAATGTCAAATTAAAGGGATAGTTCACCCAAAAATGAAAATTTTGTCGTCATTTACTCCCCCTCAAGTTGTTCTAAACCTGTACACTTTCTTTGTTCTGCTGAACACAAAGCAAGATATTTGAAAGAATAGTAGGAAAAAAATATATTATGGTAGTCACTAGGGGGCGAGATCTGCTTGGTTACAAACATTCTTCCAAATATCTTCCTTTGTGTACAGCAGAACAAAGAATACACAACTTGATGGGGAGTAAATGACAAAATTGTAATTTTTGGGTGAACTATCCCTTTAAGGCTTACAACCAGGGTTACGTGCTTCTACATCAGTGTTATTCACATATCATTTTCCTCTTAAATGATAGGGTTAGGGATAGGGTTGGACTACATTTTTGGACTGGAATGTTGTTCCAGGATCAACAAAATATGTAGGGTCCTCACAACATCAGTGCTGAGTGCTTTCAAATTAATTAAAATTATTCTAAAACTATTAATTCAGTCGTGTGTGCTAATCTAATATAGTCAATCAAACCCATTGTAACTCACTGAGCATCATGGGCCTGGGCCAGCTGTGTGTTGGTGTTGTCCAAAGCCCTGCGCAACTCCTTATTAAAGCGCGCTTGCTGTCTTTCTAGCAGCAGCGCAGCACGGGCTGATGTCATGTGCTCATGATGCTCCTGAAGCTCCTTCTCCCGTTGCTTCATGACAGCACTCTGCACATATTTGTTCGGTTTTTAACAAATGCTTGTATTTTGAGCTTTTGCAACATTTCATAAAGTTACCTATTAATAAATAAAAGTCATTTTTGGGCTTTACCTTCCTATCTTCTGCTTGCTGCAGCTGGTACTGTGTGTACTGCTGGAGCTCTTTAGGACTCATTCCCTTGTAACAGTCCCTGCGCAGGCGAGACAGACCCAGCACACTAACATTCTGTTCAGGATTTTCCATCAGCAGGTCCCCATTTAGCTGGTTCAGGATGTCCGTCTGGTTGTTCTCCTCTTCCTCATGATGCTCTTGTAGACGTCGATGTGTGATTTCTGCAGCCTGTGGTCAAGCAGAAATTATACTTCTTTGTGAATTACAAAGCCTATTTTTCTCTTTTTGTCTCTACTTTGTGGACTTAAAGGTATAGTTCACTGTAAAATGAACATTTTGTCATAATTTACTCACCTCCATGTTGTTCCAAACCTGTTTGAGTTTCTTTCTTCTGTTGAACACAAAAGAACAATTTTAAAGAGTGTTGGTAACCTGACAGTTGATGGACCCCATTGACTTCCATAGTATTTTTTTTCCTACTATGGAAGTCAATGGGGTCCATCAACTGTCTAGTTTCCCATATTCAAAAATATCTTCTTTTGTGTTCAACAGAAGAAATAAGATTTGGAACCACTTGAGGGTGAGTAAGTAATGGCAAAATTTAAAGTTTGATCCCTATCCCTTTAAGTCGTAGGTGACTCACCAGTGCCAGGTTAAAGTTTTTGGTGGCGATGGCTGTAGCTCTTTTGCATTGTTCTTCCATCTTTTGCAATTCAAGAGCTTGGTTGTCCAGAGACAGTCTGCTTTGATCATACTGATGCACTATACAGTTTGTAAAAAGAGAAAGTATTGATACTAGGGCTGGGAAAAATAATTTATGCAATTAATATTGGCTGTTTACAAGAATTATGGGTAAAGGCCTTTTCACATCAAGAATGATAACGATAAATATAACCATTACGATAACTTATTAATGTCCACACCGGTGGACGATAACGCTTTTTATTTTTTGTTATCTGCCGCTTTAAAACAGGATTCTCGAGCTCTTTAAAACAGGATGGATTCTGATTGGCTGTCAATGTTTTTATCATTCATCAGCTGGTTATTGTTATAGTTGTGGTGTGGACTCTATTCTTTTATATTTAGAATCATTTTTAGAACTATATGTTTATTGTATCGTTCTAATTATCGTCTTTGGTGTGAACAAGCCTTAACTCTTTAATAACTCAATAATAAAATTGTCATTACAAAAATATAGGAAAAATATTATAGAATACAAATGATTGGTTTAGCAGTTTATTTGATTTCTTAGCCAATTAGAAGCAAGAAATAAGAAAAAAATAAAACCTGTCAATTAGACGAAGGTCAGTTAAAAAAAATTGGAATTACACTTGACATTTCTGTCTCCTTCACATCTGAAACTACAGTTTTGCCCCTGCATAATGTACAGTTTTCAGAAAGAATAAAGCCAAACATTCAAGACCGGGACAAAAAGTCACTAAAAATTGGTAAAAATTAACAGTTTTTAAGCCTGCCATTCAGCAAGTGAACTTACCTTTTTCTTGTAGCTGTTGTTTTGCTCGCTCCAGTTCTTCTTGCTGTTGTAGGCTCCATGCTCTGAGCTGCTCCTGCTGCTTCCTCAGCCGGTCCTTCTGAGCCAGATCTTCTCCAGTCAGTCCCGGAAGTATCCGCACCCCTTCCTGCTTCTTCAGCAGCTCTGGATCGTTCAGATCAAACTCACGTCTGCTGGTAGTTTGTTGGAATTGTTGCCTAAATTGCACAATGGCTTCATTCAGCAGACGCTCATCTTTCTTCTGCCGCTGCTCCAGGACACAGGCTACACGATCACTGCACAGCAGGTCATCAACTAAAAACACACAAGAGAAGAAGGTTTTGAGTCAGCCTCAATGTAGTTATTATGATTTATGTTATTCAAGTTGAGAATGCACAATATATCGGCCACCATATCGTTATTGGCCGATATATGTTCTTTTTAATGTTATTGTTATCGGTCCGATAAGAAAATCTGGCCGTTATAATAAAGTTGAAAAATGATGGATTAGTCTTCAGATGTGCACTGTTCTCCATGATGGTTTTGTATTGCTTGAAATATGATTGGAATCACTTTAAAAAGGAAAACGTTAAAGGGATAGTTCACCCAAAAATGAAAATTATCCCATGATTTACTCACCCTCATCTTCTTTCAGACGAACACAATTGGGAGTTATATTTAAAAATATCCTGGCTTTTCCAAGCTTTATAATGGTAGTGAATGGGGGGCCTGGTTTGAAGCCAAAAATAAATGCATCCATCCATCATAAAAATAATCTATATGGCTCCAGGGGGTTAATTAAGGCCTTCTGAAACGAGGCGATGGGTTTTTGTAAGACAAATATCCATATTTAAAACTTTATAATCTAAAATAACTAGCTTCCGCGAGACGACCATACGCATACTGCGCAAGTTGACTTGCGCCAAATGAGTAACCCCCTGACACGATGTATGACGCAGGTTGTAGGAGTATGGGGTTTTTGGGGGGCTTCAAAACACGCCCCCTGTTTGCTACCATTTTAAAACTTGGAAGATTGTGTTTGTCTGAAAGAAGATAGTCATATACACCTAGGCTGGCTTGAGGGTGAGTAAATCGGATAATTTTCATTTTTGGGTGAACTATCCCTTTAAGTGCAACATGTGCTTGTCTACGTTATCAAGTCTATCATAAAAATCACAAAAACTTGTATGATTAAATACTTTTTTTTTTTTTTTAATAATAGATCCAGAATAAAAATAAATACTTTAAAAAACAGTATTACATTTTTGAAAATTGAAAATCATTTCTTTATTTTGATTGTTGCAGGTTCTGGTCCTCACACAACTCACCATAGACTTTCAGTTCATTTGCTTTGCGTTGGTCTTTCTCTCTTCGTTCTTTAACTTGATGGTCGAGAGCATCCTTGTCAAGCTGTCCAAGATAGAAAACAAAAACAAAAAAAAACGAATTTGTAAATGCTGTTTACAGCTGTATAAAGATGTCTCCAGCTAACGGACTTACTCCAATCGTGCGGACTTTGTCATTAAAGATCCTCTCTCGGCGTTGCAGCTCCCTGTTTCTCTTTCTGTCAAGTTGAACAGCTGCGATTCGGTCTGAC
Source organism: Elopichthys bambusa (assembly GCA_037101425.1). Lineage (NCBI taxonomy): Eukaryota > Metazoa > Chordata > Actinopteri > Cypriniformes > Xenocyprididae > Elopichthys > Elopichthys bambusa. Next base: position 10,496,028 of record CM074455.1, read on the forward strand.
AGAAGCTCAACTTGATCCATTGTATATCAACACTATAAATCGATATAACGAGCAATACAATGAAATGTTTCAATCGACCAACTGGATGTCACGAAACGAGAAACCCACAAACAAACAAGTTGCTAAGAGACTGAATATACATGTTAGAAAATGGCGCCCTCTCTCTGTTATTTCTCATGATGCAGTTGCCGGTTGCATAAACTGCTTAGACTAGGCTTAAAAGTTAGTCATCTCATTTTTTTTTTCTTTTTTCAAGACTGGTCCTAATTTTTTAAGTCAGTTAAATCATTGGTCTAATTGGAATTGAAAAAGTAACACTGATCACCCACCCATTGGTTTACTGCTAACTGGTCAAACTACATAGTGGCTAAGTTTATTTTTTATTTTTTTTATTAGTGGCTAGGTATCAACTGGTATTAAACGGAATGCCTAAAATAAATTACACCATACACACACAGATACATTTTTATTATAGATTTGAACAGTATAGGTAAAGATACATATTTCAAAACCTCTGCTTTGACCCTGTTCATAGTCCATGAACCTTTGCTCGCTATAAATTCCATTAATAAGGGAATCCAGTATGCTTTTTTGATGCTGCAACCTTCAAACATTGGCTTTTTGTGCAAATTTTTGGTCATACTGTAAAAAAACAAACAAACTTTACATTGTATGTATAGTGTTATGTTGCACACTAACACATTTTATTGTAATAGTTTTATTGTAATAGTATCAGTGTTTGAGGAAACCATTTAATTACATTTTTAATTGATGACAAAATGTGATTATAACATATAAATAAAAAATATAAAAATTGTATTGTTAAATAACACAGTAACAGTATAACATTCAACATTTGTTTTGTTTTAAAGCTTATTTTACATTTATTTCTTTTACAATGTTTTCACTTCTGTGAAATTTCCTTTTAATAGTATTTGATGACATGTTGTATTGTCCATTTTTGTCCTGAGCATGTTTGCAAAATGAGATGATAGTAGGAATCCTGTCCTTGGCTGATCTCGAGACATCGGCTTGTGTTTCTATTTCTTATTGCATTTCCCTAAATGTAAAATGAAAACCATGAAATTAAGTTTTACTGATTATATCAATTATATATACATACAGAACAGAGAATAACCACACACTTAACAATGTTACATTTATTTATTTATCGCTAGGATATTTCTCAGTACACTTTTTGAAAACTTTTCACACAGTGAAACTGTGGATCATTTATCATTGCTTCGGCACAAAATTCATTAAATGATGGCATCTTTCAGTGTACAATAACTCTTTTTTTCACATATATAGACACAAATTTGCATGTTTACATACTCTTTTCAAAACTGTTAAACCAAGCACAATACAAAAACGATAAATTTGCACCATTTCTACAGTAACACCATATTGAAATATATTCTGAATCTAAAAAAATCAAATACTATCAAACCAATTATATGTACAAAGTGTGTTTGTTGGGTGAAAACCTTTGTTAGTGACTTAATTTGAGACATGTGTGAAGTGTTTTGGTAATTGTAGTGCATTTTGAATGTGAAATTAACTGCTGTGCCAAGTTGAAAGATGTTTAGGAGAACTGTGTGAAGGGTTTTGGAAAAAAAAAAAAAAAAAAAAAAAAATTTTTTATATATATATAATGCACATCAGGACCATATCTGAGTGAAGTCCCAGTAAATACACCTTTTTCCTTGGCTTTTTCATGTAACCCTGGTGTGCTTCCACTACCGGGATCCGTTAGACAACAATTGGAATTACATGTGTGAGATTTGATTCCTCCAATGTAGATCTCTCCATTACGATTGTAGTAACAATACTGTGAGAGATGTTGAAATGAAGAGCGTGTTTTGGAGGTAGATATTCACAGAAAAGGTTTACACATATACAATACTTGAGGCTTATAGTAATGACACCCAGACAGAATAGGTTCACTTCCAGGAACAGGTCCTTGATCAATACAGTAATTTTGAAGATCATTCTTCAACTGTCATGAGAAACAAATAGCAAAAGTTGATGACTGGTTTAGATGGACTAACTATAAACTTTATGTATCTCTTCTTGATTTTACTCACACACAGACATCTAGAATCAGCGTATGAATCTCAACAGTGGTAACATGCTTCATGCCACAATGCATTCTGGGTACATCGTGCAAAAAAGAATACATTGCAGCATTAAGCATGTCACCATTGTTGAGATTCATAGGCTGATTCTTGATGTATGTGTGTGAGTAAACCTCACCGTAGTTTAATGTGCTTAGTGTTTTAAAGCCCATTCAGATTCTTTGATTGAGTCTGTGTTGGATTTTTATTAGAATCACAATAAAACAAAGTAAGACATTGCTCATGTTAAACTCAGTCATAAGACCATGAAGCAGCCACAGCATCAGATAGTTTTCTTTGGCTTTTCTTGTTATAACAAACTCAGTTACAGCAGCCAGAGAAACTCCGAAATTAAAAAGTCATGTTAAGTGACCTAATTAAAGAAAACACAAATCACCATGACGGTGACATAAAAACCAAACAAATTTCAATAAAAAATCAACAATTTTGTTTCTCTCTCTTAATTCTCAATAAGAGCTTCTGTAGACGTCTGACAGAAATAAAGTGAATCTGGTTAGTATTAAGTGAAGCTGGTAATGTTGTTTGTGGAATTGTTTAATCCTCATCTGCTGAGATCTGAGTTGTAGTTCTTGTGATTCTCTTTCCTTTGTTGATTCCTTGTTAAAAGCAGCTATCTTCAATAATGCTCAATCATCACTTAATTAATTACATAATTATCTCAACTCCAACACTGATTCAGCATTACATTTAACAGCCAGTAGTGTGCACACAGAAGAGTCTTCATTTCATCTGGGCTAAACCATGTGGGGTCTACATAGGTGTGCCGGCTGGAAAGCATCCCACCAGCAGATCATGACAGTTAAAAAGTTAGATCTCTTGCAATAAATCATCAGCTGATAACAGCACATGCATGAGTTAATGTCATTACTGTATCAGCAACTACACAGTTACTGTCTTTAAATAAAGCAACATGCAGTAAAACATCAGTGTTTCTGGCTCATCATGACTGAAGCACAGGCTCTACTCTCCAGCACAATGGTAACCTCACAAAACTCAGATAACAGAAACAGAACATTAAACACTAACACATCTCTCTAGATCTCAGCATCATTTATTACAAACCAATCTGACTTTATTTCTTTCATACAAATCTTCTTAATGAGTTGATGTTTTATCAAAATTTATGAGTGTCACCGTTACTGAGGTAAGCGCTTACTTTAGTTGTGTTTGATGTTTTGAGTTAAGCTGTTCTCCAGTTGTTGTAATTGTTTGTTTTTAAAGCACATTTGTTACAAAAAAAAAAGTAAGAAAAGAAAGCCACCCAACCAAACGGATTTTGCTGTTCATTGTTGATGATTTTATCATCATTATCGTGTACATTTTTATAATTGTGCAGAAATTAATCAGACAAGATCATGTAGACTCACACAGACATCAAGATTCTGTGTATGAACCTCAACAATGGTGACAAAATTACTAGATAAACAGATCAGTTCTGAGCATCACAAAACAAGCTACTAAAGTCACAAAAAGATTTTTGTTTATTGTCACCATTGTTGAGGTTCATATGCTGATTCATGATGTCTGTGTGAGTCTGTGGTGTTTTATCAGTAGTTGCCCTTTTAATGACTGACAGAGCCCTGTTTAAATAAATCAGAATCACATTAATAGATGGCAGGTCCTTCACAGCACATCTGCATGCACACAAACACATACATTTGCTTCGCTATTAGTGAGGACATTGTATAGACTTCTATTGATTTTATATCAGGTTAATGATATTTTCTAACATAACCCACTCCCTACCCCTATTTGCAAAACACTAGATTTAAATAAAATGTTGGGTTTCCATGTTTTAATGGGACATTCCATAGACATAATGATTCTTACTGTACAAACTGTATATTCTATCCACTAAACCTACCCAACATAGAAAACTTTCAGCATTTTTACATTTTCAAAAAACATCATTCTCTATGATTTATAAGCTGTTTTCCTCATGGGGGACCAAAAAATGTCCCCACAAGGACAAGGATTTCATATATCTTCATCTTTGTGGGGACCCATAATGTAGGATTTACCAGGACCACCCACAACCAAACTGTTTTCAACATTGATAATACACAGCAAATCAGCATATAAGAATGATTTCTGAAGGATCATGCGACACTGAAAATCTAGCTTCGCCTTCGTTTTTTTCTTGTGACGTACACAAGAGTGTAAACTATAACACCAGTAACTAACACACCAACTCTTGTAGCAATCCTCATTTTCAAAATGTTTTTGCAATTCCACTAATGCCAATATAATTTTCAAGTCTATTCAAAAGAATGTTGTGGTCGATAGTATCAAATGTAGCACTAAGATCCAGTAAAACTAATAGATACAACTGCGATCTGATTCAGGTTGAAGCTTTATTTCTCATTCATTTAGCTACTGTATTAAATAAATACCTATGGTTGTGTTTGTTTTCTTCTAAGAGATTTGAAAAATAAGCAGATCTAACAGTTTTTAAGGCCTTTCTGTACACAAAAATGCTTTCTTTCCACGAAATGCGAAAAACCTGTGAAATGTCTGCTCTCTTAAGGGTCTGAGTGTGCTCACGGCAATTAAACTATTTTCTTTAATCTAAGCGCAAAGAAGCAACTGTGTCTAATGTGCTGGAAAAGAGAGTCAGTAGTTTCTGTTGTAACATAGAGTTCTTCTAAGCTATCTGGTATGCTAAGGAGATGAAATTGATCAGGAAAATTATTTATAAAGCCATCTTTAGTGGTGGAAGTGATAGTTCTACCATATTTGTAACGGAGTTGGTTTTGCAGCCTTGGCTAAATGTAGTATACACAAGATAATGATCTGAGATGTGAAGATATGTATGTCATATGCAAAGCAGAGCTACAACACAAAGCTGAATTTTCAGCATCATAACTACCAGTCTTCAGTGTCCCATGATCCTTCAGAAATCATTCTAATATGCTGTTCAAGAAACATTACTTATTATTAATGTTGAAAACGGTTGTGCTGCTTACTTTTGTGTAAACCAAATATGTGATTTTAATACTTTTTTTTTTTTTTCAGGAGTCTTTGATGAATAGAATATTTAAAACATTTATTTGTAACAGAAATAATTTGCAACAATGTGAGTCTGTCACTGTCACTTTTGACCAATTTAATGTGTTCTTGCAGTTTCTTAAAAAAAAAAACTGACTGAATTATATATATATATATATTTATATAAATAAAATTAAGAAACATCAGGATTTATCAAGTAGCAAAAACAAGAATAAAAAACTCAACTTATGGAATATATTTATTTTTCTCATGTATTTATTTACCCCTGACATGTTTGGTTATATGTACTCCTCTATGTACAATATGTTTGTATACTATGACCTTCACCTAAGAATGACATTAGCTAACATCAAAGTGAAGTGATCAATACCAATTTATATTGAAATTAAAAAATTTTTTAAAAAAAATTACCAGTCACTTTAAAGACATTGAATATTTTGTATAAATTGGTGCAACTACATTTTTCATAAAACTCTTCAGATTTTAAAATCATGTCCCTCCCTATTTGTACTGTGTTCTACGTCAGGCAAAGACAAGAAAGAAAAAAAAAAAAAAGCGCCAAAGCTATAGGTTGAATATCTTTATTTATGTACAGAAAAAAGTAAAACTGGACAAGAGGACCAGCAGAGAGCTGACTGGACACAGGAGCGACCACTGGATGCTTAATAGCTGACTGTTTTGGCGGGCTTGGTATCTCCGAGCTCAGCCTCCAGATAACGGTAACGCCGATGGCGACGCAAGGTTTCAATGGCCTTCTGCTCGAGAGAGGAAGGTGTGATGCCCAAGTCCTCCAGTCCTGGGAGGTCAGGATACTTCATGTCCGTTGTGTGGATCTATAAATGAGGGTTTAGATTACTTGTTAAGTTCTTGATAATAAACTAAATATATTATGTTGTAATGCTCTGACACACATACCCGGTCGACTTTATCACGGGTTGTCCAGGGCTCGAAAGGATTCATCTCAAAAAAGCTTGCGATGAGGCTAAAATCAGAGAACACAAAGTGAACATATGAGGCTGTCAAGGCCAAGTAAGCTTCTTTACTGTTTTAAAGTTTAAAGGGATAGTTCACTCATAAGAGTTAAAACAGAGCACTCAAATATAGTAAACGGACACTGTTTATATGTGAATAAAAGTTTAAATTGAATCTGTTCATCATATAAAATGATCGTGTTTCTTTAGAAGACTTGGATTAAACCACTTGATTCATATGGATTTCTTTTACAATCTCTTTATGAATATTTTAAAGCGTCAGAGTTTCGGGTGAATAAACTTTCTTTGGAGGGACAGAAATTTCAGATTTCATTAAAAATATTTTCATTTGTGCTCTGAAAGTGAGTCTTATGAGTTTGGAATGACATGAGGGTGAGTAACTGATGACAATTTTTATTTTTAGGTGAACTAACCCCTTAAAATTAGTAAAAGGACACATTTTATTTTAGGAGATGCTTACTGATAGATAGGGCGAGGCATGGGATAAGCCAAAAATGGCCTGTGTGCCAGTGCGTACACATACTCTACCAAGTCATGCAGTAGATACCGGTTGGGCCTGTGGAGTAAGAGATTCATTTAATGTTTTCAGACACAAAAAATTCTAGAATGGAAATGCATAATTTTTGGAAAAATTAGAAGGCTGTAAAGGCGAAATGGGGCCGGTTCTTACCCAACTAATGCATATGTTTTCCCATTAGCATCGAGGTCTTTGATGGCATTGACGATGGCTCTGGCCACATCCACCACCTTTAAAAATTAAAGGAAGGTAAAATATTTAATCTGAAATAATAAGAGAACTTTATCATGAACATTTAAGGTGCCCCTATCTGAAAGCCTACTCTGCTCTGATTGGTTAGAAGGCCCAGTGTGTTGTGATTAGAAAACAGCGTCATCTCAACATATCAACAACACAAACCAAACTCTTCCAGGCCTCAGCTACAACTACAGTGTTTGAGGGCGAGTCAAAATAGACGTTGTTCACTGGCAGCCAATGAAGATCAAAGACGGGCGTTATGCAAATTTGTTACAAACCTGCGTAAGATTTGTGCAGGAAGTAAGGCTGGAATTAGGCTCGTTTCAGGCAGTTCAGGCGGTTCTTTCTTTTGGGAGACAATAACTGTTTATCGTGCACTTTGAACTGCAGACCTTTCATATTCACAAACAGCTATATTACACATTACATGAAAGGTAATATCTGAAAAGGCATAATAGGTGTACTTTAAATAAGAGGTGTTCTTGTGTTCAAGTTGATTGATACTCACATGAACAGGCTGCTTGACTGTCTTCTTGCCCATTGCAATTAGAGGTACAGCTTTGCCAAACCAACGCATGTCTAAACATAGACAGCAAATATTATGGATTCAACAAAGCAAATGTACTGAGGTCAAACGTGTAAAACTTTGGGTTAGGTATCAACTAGACACAAATTTACAGTTTGTTTGGTTTGGAACAAAATAAGTATGCGAAAGATGGAGAATTTGCAATATACACAAAATTATACATGGAAATGGCTCAAGGGCAGAATTAGTGTTTGTTTTAGACTGGAAATAGACTGGAAATGGCAAATTACACAAACTTTTTTTAAATGCATATTCAGTTTACTGATATGAAGTGGATAGAAACTACTGGTCACAGAACTTTCATTTTTGGGTGAACTGTCTCTTTCAGACAGACCAAATTCTACCACATAAAATGAAGGTAAATATTACAATTTCTCAGTAACCATTTTCAGGATGCAGTCAGATACCTACTAGCAAAGTGGTTCAAGAATCTATCTTCTCTTCCAAAGCACTCCGAGGGTTTCATAATGATGGCATCAGGGAACTCTTCCCGCACCGCTGCCTCGCCTACAGCCTGCAAGAGTTGAACTCATTAGAACCAGTTATGACACAAGAAGAGTGCAATCATCATACTTTATCATACAATCATACTTTCAGTTTGTAGAATGCATTACTATTGACTTCAGCCTAAATATCTATTTGGTTACTGGTTAACATGATTTTCTGCATAGGTTGTCAGTGGAGAAACTGAAAGTCATTTCAGAAGTCATTTCATTTTTTTGGTAATTTTTTTCTTTGAAGTAATATAATGTAATCATAAATCGAGTGCGATAATTAGGAATGTGCATTAAGAAAGTAAATTGGGTCCATTTTAATTTTATGTTGATTAAAAAAGGGGTATTTCACCGCTGGCAAAATGGGCTTTCAATAAAGCTTGAAAACTTGAGAAAACAGAGAAAAAAAATCTGTTGTCTTTCCCCTTTTTGCCAAACAGGTAGAAAAACGTCAACACCCATAATGCACTGGCCCTGGGCATGTTGCCATCCAAGGCCACTCCCACCAGTCTGCTATGGATACACTTGACCAGAGTCAAATGCCGCCGTAGTTTAGTAGGAAATACTTCTTTGCAAACTTTTAGTCATAATTGGTGTTGACTTGTGTTGCTTCCGGGTGCAAGAATTCAAACAGTAAACGTTTAGTGGGAGTGAGTTAGTTTAGGTTCCCAATGAAGGATCCAGAGCATTGTAAGGCAGCATCTAAAGACTGCAAAGAATAATAAAAAAAAAAATTTGGAAAGAACACTGCAACAGAAAATCTGAAAAACTTCTGTGTTTGTAGTATCCATTTCAAATGGGATGACACTGTTTTAAGTCAAACGGAGGGGGGGAAAACTTGAAAAAAAAAAACTGCCGTTCCATCAGTTCCGCCTGAATCCGTCACATACAGGTAAGAAAGCTGTTACATAGTGTTCCATTTTTACCATAATGCTGTTTAAAGAGTAGACAAAGACTGATATATTTTTCAGTGATAAACCTGCTCTTACAATAACCATTCTGTTAATAACCCTCTGTTGAGCCGACTGTCCGTAGGCAGGGATACAAAAATGTGGTAGTATAATCTGTAGTTTTCACGAAAGCCCTGGAGCTGTCAAAAGTCTTTTGGTGACAAATAAATGGGAATTTCTTGGTCCAGGTAACACAAAGAACGAGTAAACATTGTTCATTTACATATACTACTGACAACGATACAAAACAGGTTGAAAATCATTGAAGCTACACTTTAACTCTATGCACACACATGGTTTTTGAGTAAGTATGTTACAGTTACCTTATTCCTTAGATACTTTGAGGGGCTGCGGATATCCGCATTAAGGTGGGACATATGGATAAATTTTTTAATTCCGGCTTCACGAGCTGCCCTCGCGATCTGCTGGGGGATGGAGACGAAGACATCTTCAAACTTGTAGTTCCTTTAAAACAGAGATAAAATGTGTATAAAATTCGATACAATAAAAGGTAAAAAAAACAACAAAACATTGATTTAATTAAATATATCTGCAGACCATGTTGAGGTATCCAAGTTAGAATTACGTTTAGCTTAGGCAGAATTTAGTTTAATAAACTGGTTGATGATCATTTGATTTTGAGATATAGCAAAGCTCTGATGTTTTGACTCTAGGGATGCAAAAGAGGAGCTTTAGTGGCTACCTGCCATTTTTCGTCAAAATAAAAGTTTCATAGTTTAACATTTGAAAATGAAGAAAATTTGAAGACATGAAGACATCCATAAATATTAGTGTTGTAATTTTACAGTTTCGATTTTTCATTTTGCAGTGAAATATTAAGTCATATTGCTATGTTTTTATTTAGTAATTTTATATTAAGTTTTATATTTGTAGTTTTTAGTGTTCTAGTAATATTTTATTATTATTATATAGCCATATTGATATATAATAATATAATAACTTTATAACTAATAACATAATAATAATAATAATATAATAACAATATAACTTTTTTGTCAAATTGTTTAGTTCTACAAACCTGGAATTTTTAAGTCAAAATCTAAATTTTTAAAAAAATAAAAAAATAAAAAATACAAATAAGTTGCAATTAAGATTTTTTCCCCAAATCCTACAGCCCTATTTTCCAGTACCTGGTCTCCCACTCTCTTCCCACAAGGTTGATCACCACGTTGGAGTGAGCAATCGCTCTATTGATTGATTCCTTATCTCTTGCATCCCATTCCTGTAAAAGCATCAATTTTATCAGGTTAACCCACTTTCATTCAAAAAGAAAACTCTTCCTCTGGAAATATCACAGATGGGTATGGGTTTATTCACCGTAAAGATGATCTGGCCGAGATCACCCATAGGTCTGAGGTACATAAGATCGTACTGGTCACATCGGTGAGGAATCACGATCTGGGAGCCCATACGTCCTAAAACAAACCGGAACAACATTTCAAACGAATGAAATGGCAATGAAAGGCTTGTAAGTGAATGAGGCTCATTCTGGCTTTTATGATAACCGATATGTGGGCTCACCAAGACGGTTGACGACATATCTCCCAAGGAATCCAGTGGCTCCAAACACTGTTGCAGCTACTCCACTGGAGGACGAGCGGCCTCCTTTTCCTCGCGGCACCACGGCATGATGGATCTTCCTGTGCTGAACAGTCACAGGCCCAGCCGCCAGCAACACTGGAGAACAGGTGCCTGATGAAAAGAGGAAATAAGCCATGTGAAAACAAATATGTCTATTAAAATAATATAAATATGTTTATTGGAATAATTCAAATACACTGATGAAACCCTATAACACTATAAAGTCTACTGCAGTCTACTTTTGCTGGAAATCCTGTTGTACACAATCTACTACATGCTTTCTGTCATCCGATTGATAGTTTTTACTTTTATAGCAAGTAAAAAGCCTTTTAGTATAATTCTAAAAATGTCCACCTTCAGGTCAAGGTACCTGTGACTTTTTACTGTGAAATCATTACTGATTTTTATAAAGTTAATCATTACTGATTTTTATAAATTTATTTTTATACAATTTTTATAAATTTATTTTTATACAATTTTGATAAAGTTATAACTTTTATAAACTACAGTTTTGATAATAAAAGTAAGCATTTAAATATTATCTTACTAAGATATTTATATGCACTTTATGTAAATATATGGGAAACAAAGACCTGATGTATTAAATATGATACAAAACATAAAACACTTCTTAAAAAGTATTTTAAAAATATATTTTTTGTCTACAGGTTCAATAAACCGAAAAAAATAATAAAATACAATTATTTATGGTAAATGTGGTACGATTTGATGCTTCAAATTAACAATATTTGCATAAAAATATTACATGTTAAATGCTGCAGAACGTATTAAGTTATAGAAAGAAAAAAAAATCATTTTGGGCATCATATGTGCGCATGTGATGCCAATAAATACTATCTAGGTAGGGAGCTCACTATGTTTTGAGATTACTATATTCTCTGATTATGATACACTGACTGCATACAACTACTGCATTTAGTTGAAAATGTTAAAATCAAAGTCCTGCAATAAAACAACTCTATTTTATAGTTTAAAACGATACAGTAGCATATTATTGAGAATACTGTATCTGTTGGAGTGCACAAATGAGGCCTGATGTCTTTAGTCGGGGTCAGAAGACATAATTTCCTTTTAACATCATCTAATCGCTATATTATTCGTCCCGTTAACAGCCTCAGCCATAACAGTGTTCATATACAGTCACGCTGTCTGTATGGTAAAGTAATCTAACGGTGAACTCACCTGAAAGCTTGGGAAGGACACCCACAGGACGGCAAAGCAGAGTGACAGCCGCCATGATTCTGGCCGTCACCGTCAGAGCAGAGGACGGAAGCTGAGGAGGGTCAAACGCAAAAAGAAAAACTCTAATTATGGGGATATGCACGGTAAGAACACATAGAGACTATTTTCTTTTTTAATCATTTTAAGTACGTCAAAGAAGCAAAAACTAAGCTATAATTATATTATAAAAGGAAAACAGAAAGCTTCGTACGCTAATATAAAGGATTCTTCCCACATTTGTAGTATTAACATTAAAAGTTGTTTACCTTCGAGGTAAACCTATAAAAGCTACATTTCTTTTTTTATTATTGTTTAAACGCTTTATAGCTTAATGCTGTATAAATGTCTTGTCTAGCTACATAATTGCGTTTCCAAACTAAATTGCATTGACAAAATATTAAAACAAAAACTTAAGTTATGCGCCTTGTTATTGATTATCAGTTAGGGTAACTTTTCAGTCCCATAGGATGCTTTTACATTCTTAAAAAAAAAAAAAAAATAGTTCTAGCTTTAAATAAAATATAATATCTTTAAAAGTGTGGAAATCTTGCATTTACCAGTACATATCCCCTTTAAACACATTTTTGATACTCATATGAAATAAATTAAACTGAATAAATAAATACCAGACCATGTTTTGCATTTAAAAATTTCACATTCAGTATGGTATTACATCTTTATTGTCAAAGATATGACAGTATATTACAGACATGTTTCAGGAGACAACTTAGATTATTTCATTTTAATACTGAAAGGCACTACCTAACACCCTTGATCCAAGACTTTCTTCTAAAATCACAAACAAAATTGTCAAGAAACAACAAGGGAGAGAGATAGCATATGGTAGTAAAAATCTCTTTTTCAATTATAACAGATAAACAATACAAGAACAAGTAAAACCTTGTCTAATGTTTACATGACTTGGTGCCATCCACATAGGGTGGATGGTATTTACATTAAGAACTCTATATACAGGAAAATAAACTATTACAATCCATAAAATGTTGTATTTTAATTCTGTATGAACATACAATGATGCACTAATTTTACTTTAAACAGCAACTTTAAAAACATCATTCTTGACCTTGAATCTAAATCATAATAATCATAACCATCTTCATCAACAGCAATATTGCCATCAGTCATCATCAATATAATCACGCAAATATTGTGCACATTTTGATGATCTAGTGTGCTTTCCATCAGATTTAGTCTGAGGATGCGTTTCTCTACGACAAAAATGTATACAAAAAAATCTCTTTGGCTCAGTAATTATTGCCCTGATGGCTAACTAACTTATAGAAACAATAATAATAAAAAAAAACCTGGCAAATGGCGACAAAACATACAAACACTGTTAATTCATGCAGTAATATTGCACAATAAAGCAGCTTTGGTACTCAAGGTTAGCTTGAGCTCTATTTTTGACATTGCTAATAGCTTTGATGCTTTTAAAAGAAAAATGAAAAAGCACACTAGACCCAATAAACATGCACATAGCATGATGCTCTGTAAAATATGCCAGTGTTTCACACAATCTCATAGCAATAATCCTTTCAAAATACAACACAAGCACCAAAATGATATCAAATTATTCACTTTACTTAGAAATAAACAATACATTTGAATAGACTATCGCTCTTTCACTACTAATCTAATTCTTCTAGACTGGAAAGTGAAGGTGAGGTTGCAATATAGAGGATTTATTTTATTTTATAATTTGTGATTTATTTATTATTAAAAACAGAAGCCTCACAGCATCACATCATCTTTCCAACATTTATCGCAAAATAATTTTGCACGCTCAAACTCTAGTGTGACCGCACCTTTACCGACCACAAGAAACGGCTAAAAAAATTATTTGTTTGACTTTTTGTACTTTTTTTTGCCATACAACAAAATCAAACTCTGTCTAAGCCGCACAATAGGTAAGTCCAGACCAAACGGCTGAAGTAGAAATCATACGCTATAAAGACGTTACTTTGGGGGTGTTAGACAATAGGGGGGAGAAACTGAGGCTCCTGTCCTTCTGAAGAATCAGTGCTTGATCCTTCTTCAGATTTGATGATGATCTGAACGGACCGCTCTCCACTTGAGTCCGACTTGCTGTCTTTGCTCACGCTTTTGCCTGAATCTTCATTGTTTTCTTCCTCGGCTGATGCTCCTATAGGACGCAGACGCTCTTCTGATACCGTCTTGCCTCCTTTGCTTGAAGTGTCACTGACCCTCTTAGGTTTGTCGTCAGATCCAGATTTATCGGCTATGGAAAGAGAAAAGATATAAATTATATTTTGCATAATGGAATAAATGTAACAAAAATGTTAATAAAATAAAAATGATATAATTGATAAAATATATTTAATTATAATATTACACTAATTTTATTTCATATAATTATAAATAAATAATAATGGACATAAAAGAAATAATTCACATTATAATTATATTTTACGGAGCCCTAAAGGGACATGGTGAAGGAAAAAATATGAGATGGGAGGAAAAATTATGTCAATGCTTTTGAGTTCACTCACAAATGTTTTGTGTTCCCCCTAGAAAGTTTGCGTTCACTCGTAAAACGTTTGCATTCCCCAGAGAAACTTTGTGTTCGCTCGCAAAAACTTTGCTTTCCCTCAAAAAACTCTTGCCAAAATTTTTGAGATCACTGTATATCATTATCAATCATTACTTTACAAGCACATATTTTGATGCTTGCCTGTTCTGTTTAAAGTCCCTTTGCGGTAAGTGAAGTCATAATTGTTGTCAACGTCTTTCCGGATAGGCCGAGGTTTAGGATGGAGCTTGTTGAGACGGCCCTCTGTGATCCACTCATGCTGCATCCCTTCATCAGGAGTCATCCGTTTTGTGGGATCCCACCTACAAGAACGCAACGGTACAGGTTGAGAAAGCCTATTTAAGTGTGTTGTGGTGATAAATATAAAGTCATTTCATTACTTTACATACACAAGGCAACGTCGAATGAAGTCAAGAAATAGATGATCGTTGGTCTTCAGCACACTGGCAAGATCTTTTGAGTTGGGTCGACGTTTTTTTCCTTTGCTGTTGGTGATATTCCTCGGGTTTCCTTTGGAATCTGTTTGAGAGTGGTAAGACATCAATCAAACTGAAATCTCAATGTTAATTATTAGCATGAACAAAATGCATTTGAAATGAAATGTTATTTTGGTTACACTTTACAATACGGTCCTATTATTTAATGCGTAACTAAAATTAATTAACAATGTGCAGTTAATTTGTGACAGTATTTATTCATCTTTGCTAACATAGCTCAGGTCCATTACATAATATTGACAGATACAACTTTTGATTTTAATAATGTATTAGTCAATACTGAAATTAATAAATGATTAATTTATTAATAAATTAATAAATGCTTTAGAATTACTAGATTACGAACCTTATTATAAAATGTTACATGCATTCATGTATTTAGTCATCTTACCAAAAAATAACCTTCGTCTTGATGCAGGTTGAACAAAGTCATTTGGAGGAAGTCCCATGATCTACAAAATCAAAAATGCAACCAATGCATTTCAAATAACTTTAGAAGAATCATTAAAGAAGCACTTTCTTTCATCCACAGAACACAAAGGAGAAAATTTGAAGACTTGAACATGAATTAAGTTTTTATGACACTTTTATCCTGTTTTGTGTCCATTTTTGAAGCTTTAATGCTCCATTCCCCATTAATTGTAAGTTCATGGAAAAGAAAGACAAGCGTGTTTCAGAGAAGAAAGAAAGTCTAACTACTTCTTTAAGTACTAAAACAGTCTCTCACCTCCATGATACAGGCGATCTGCTCCACTTCACTCTCTCCTGGAAAGAGGGGATAGCCAGTGTACAGCTCTGCCAAAATGCAGCCCAGACTCCACATGTCTATTGCCATGCTGTACGGGTGTCCCAGAATCACCTCTGGTGAGCGGTAGAAGCGGCTCTGAATGTAAGTGTACACTGTAAATGGGAATACAAGTGGTCTGTTATAACAACGTCAATTCAACAGTATGAATTAGCTTAATGCATCAAACAGCATTAAATCATTGTTTCTCAATTGATGGGTCACAGGTCTGTTTTAATGGAGGGAAAACAATGCTAAATGCCAGTGATAAAATGCAGCTATAATCGTGCATTTTTAGGACAGCAAAATAAATAGCCTTTATTATTATTATATTTTAAAAGGGAGCATTTAACGCTTCCCAAATTCTGTCAAAGGCGTCCAATCAAACAATTGCAGTTTTTGCTACACTATATATTGCTTAATGCAGAGTAAATGACACAGTCAGGATAAATCTGGTGATGTGTTCATTACACAAGGGTTTGGTAATCACCTCTTTGTTGCTCATAGCAGCTTGATCCAAAGTCGACCACCTTGATGTTTCCTTGTCCCCTCTGGGACAGGAGTATGTTCTCCTATTAAGAGGAAAATAATAATGCTTTGTCATGATGGTCATTTCACTGGTGAACACATTTGTATATCTGTGAATTGAAACTGAAATCAACTAAAGGTGTTATCTAGCGGAATGTCCAAGAAAAATAACAGCTAATTTTCTATAACATTAATTAATAATAAATAACTATAATCCATATATATATATATACACACACACATATATATTGTATATAGGAAAATCAGTACATCAATACTAATGTAATGTTTAAATAATTCCCAATATTATTATTAGATTATAGTAGTATTTGATATATTTTTCATATCTTAATAACAATAATAATAAATAAATAAAATAGTATATCGTTTAATATACACTACTGTTCAAAACCTGTTTGGGGTCAGTAAGATTTTTATTTAATACAGATACAGTAAAAACAGTAAAATTGTGAAATATTAATACAATTTAAAATAACTGTTTTCTATTTTAATATACTTTAAAATGCATTTTTTTCCTGGAGTTTTTCCTTCAGTGTCACATGATCCTTCTAATATTCTGATTTGCTGCTCAAGAAATATTTCTTATTAATATCAATGTTGAAAACAGCTGTGCTGCTTAAAATGTTTGTGAAAACTGATAATTCTTTAATTTTTTGATGAATAGAAAGTCCAAATGAACAGCATTTATTTAAAATAGAAATCTTTTGTAAATTGTTTGCATCACATTTTCATTATTTAGCAGTGAAATCTGCTGAACTGTCATTATAGTACTGTTGTAGTGGTCTGTCCTATTAAAAAACTTTTTTTGCTTTTCATTTCAGGGTGATTCACATTTGACAAACTCCAGTGGTGAGGTTTACCGGTTTAAGGTCACAGTGGATGATCTTCTCTTTGTGCAGCATCTGGAGGCACTTGAGCAGTGAGTGAGCAAAACGCCGAATCAACCCCAGGCTGAAGCCCTGGAAGTTATTCTTCTTAATAAGCTCATAGAGGTTTGCTCTGTATGGAGACAAGATGAACAATTAACATATCTGTGATGATGTTACAGGGTGATATTCATGGTTAATACCTTGTGAACTACTAGGCCTTGAGTATGGGCAGTAGGTATAAAAAGCATTATGCCACGTATATAAATGCCACAAGAGGGCAGCACAATAATTTTGGCACTACCTCGTGCTGAACTTTCCACAAACACATTCATTGTCACTCAACAACCTCCTGTCTTTAAGCACGACCATAAAAACAAAATCTCACTATTAGTCTGTGTTAACCGCTAAGCATTATGCTAAAGAGTCCTTTGAGAGGGAACGCATGAAAGTCATTATCTTTGGCAGTAAGGAGGCCTAAAACAGCAGCTGTGAACAGCCTAATGTAATCGGAGACTTCACACCATGAGTGGGCAAGGAAAGAGATAGGGGCCTAATCAAGGCATTAACTAAAGGATTCTGTGACGGTAACCAAAAACGGGGACGACGCATCTGATGTCTTCTAAAGGTCAGGCTGCCAGAGATGAAGCTGCTTTTCCTGCAAAGCGACTTAATTGATCACTTTACCCAGAGCCCAAAAGGTCTTGAGTGGGAAACTCTCACTTCACACCTCAATATGACCACCATTGGAACAAACCACCACCCTGGGTGATAAATCAGAACTAATGTGACAGCTAACTAATGAATCGTAAGTAATATGATGATCTGCACTGGTTGTTTTTCCTTGCAACAAAAACATGTTGTTTACCTTGACTATCTGTTGGAAAACTTAAAGTCAACATGAAATCAAAATGGACTATTAAATAAATAATTAAAAATAATTAATTCAAATTAATAAATAGATTAATAAATAAATAATAAAATTAATTATTTTATAATAAATAAAAATTAATTTAAATATTGATTGAAATTATATATATATATATATATATATATATATAGATATACACACAATTGAATATAGTTAAAATGAATAAATAAACTAATAATTAGTTACTAATAATTAGAAAAAATTGTTTTTCAAATTAATTTAAAAATTAATTAAAATTATATATATATATATATATATTATTGAATATCCTGTTTCACTTATAAATATGAAAGTAAAATTGGTTAATAATTACTTTAAATAGGCATCTATAATAGGCTGTAGTTACAGGGAAGTATTCTATTTAAGTTCAGTTCGTGACTCCTATGTTTAACGTGAGTTACTATACAGGCTTATCAGTATAAACTGAAACTGCTTATGTGTCCATCTAAATGATACCAGTATTTTCCACCCACCCCAGCAACTCGAAGGAGATGCACAGGTGGTTGCGGAAGTAGAAGTACTCCTTCATGTGAATGACGTTGTGGCAATTATCTCTGTCTCTTCTCCGCACAGCATCCAGTATCTTTAGCTCTACAAGAGCCTGGTGATGGAACCTGAAGGTCAAAAGAAAAATAACTTATCAAACTTTATTAATATGCAGCTAATTTTTACTACTTTTCCTACATTGATAGAATTTAATTTTTTTAATATAATTTTTCAAATTATATTAAAAACTTAATTTCTACAGTTTTATGTCACTTTAGTCTACGACCAAACTAAAATGCTTGTTTTGTATGCAAATATTGTATATTCTTATTATTATTATTATAAATATATATATTTTTTATAATTGTACTAATATATTGCAATAATAGTTATAATAATAATAATAAACCTTCCTGTAGTTCAATCAGTAGAGCATGGCGCTAGCAACGGCAAGGTCATGGGTTCAATTCCCTGGGAAAGCAAAAACTGATAAAATAAATATATGTAATATTTATAAATGTATAATATAATTACAAATACAACTCCTGAAAGCAAATCCTTCTCTTCAATAGCTGAACTCAAAGAATCAGAGCAGCTTTACAGTATTCAGCTCTGAGCTTTGCATTTTGAGAGGGTTTTAAGTTAAAGCATCAGTCAAAGTAGGTGCAACGACAGTGGAAGGGCATGAGATCAGCCCAGACACGTAATGTGATACACAACAGACACCTTTTAACAGCCTTCATTGTATCAGGTCCACCTGATTGAGCGCGGATTAAAGACCTCTTGATGGCCTTATGAAGGGCTTCAATCTGTACGTTTTCATTGCTATTTTTCATTTTAATGGGGACAATGAAACATTTAGCTAAACTTTAGCCTGATAAGTTTAACTTGTGCTTTTAATTTTCATTTATTTAAATTAAAGTAGTGTATTTTTGTTAATATTATTTTAATATTTAATATTTCTTATAATATATAATTATTTTTTACAAATTAGCTTGAACTCAAACAATAATTGACAGACCCCTTGCAGTATCACCACGGACCCCCTAGGGGTCGCTGGCCCCGATTGTACTAAAGATGAACACATGGACTGGAGGTTTGTTTTACCTCTTCTTATTTCGAATGATCTTGATGGCCACCATCTCATTTGTCTTGTGATCCAAACATTTCAAGACTTGGCCAAACGATCCTTTCCCAATAACCTCCAGGACTTCATAGCGATAACCTATATGGTCATGCAGGACCTGCACAGAGTATTTAGAGGACAGAGTCAGCTGACGAACAGGTCAGCATAATTATTTCCATCGCCTTTGCAGTGGCAGACTTCCTGTTACTTAGAGAAACACTGCAATGGTAACATTGAGATTCATAAATGCTCCTCAGTTGTTTATTTTCTAACTAACATTCAGGCACATATTTGGACTGTCAGACATGTGACATTGTTTACATGTTTTGACTGCAAATTTCAGCTGTATGACTCTTTAAACCATCGAGCCCGAAGGCATTCAGTCTAATGTCTAGTAATCCTGAGGAACATCTTTCTAAAAAGGCGCATTCAAAGAAGGTGGGGTGGGACAGCGGACATTAGGGTCTGGCAGCCTGCAGCTGAATTAGCCAGCCTTGTGCTGTAATGCAATTTCATCATTTATCGAGAAGTTGAAAATGAGGTCAGTATGTCACCCAGTAAGCTGTTTGCCAAGCTGTTTCTGTAAATGTATGAATATATTTTTTATTTATTTACATATACACATGAATAAATAAATTAACAAATTTTATATATAGTATAAAATTAACTAAAACTAAAATCATAAAAAACTTGTTACTTGAAATAAGATAAATGTTAACTGAAATTAAATAAAACATTTACAATTTTTAAACTTATTTAGTTGCCAAGGAATCATTTTAATTTAGTTTAACTTGCATTAAATTAATATATAATAAAATTAATAAAAGCTATGTAGGCATATTTAAAAACAACAAAAGCTAATAAAAAAAAATGGCAAAACAACCCAAAAAAAATTACTAAAACTTTCAAATTAAAACAGAAAACGTGACGTGTAGCCAAGTATGGTCTCCCATACTGCATTTCACCCATCCAAGTGTACACACACAGCAGTGAGTATTGAACAAACACACACCATGAACACACACCCAGAACAGTGAATAGAAGCTAATTATAAATTTGAATAAAAACTATAATAGAATCTCAGTGATACTAAAATAACACTGCCAGGCAGAAGTGATAAATCACAGAAAGATTTATATGATATGCCATATCTAACCTTTATGTAGCTGCCATGCTCATCATCATAGCCTGAATTCTGTGGGGATCCCTGGGAGCCCTCAATCTTCTTAGTGTCCAAGCCCAGATACCAGATCTCAGAGTAGTCCATGATCTCCTCCCTTTCATATTCTGTTAGCTGGTTCTGGAAGTGCTTCAGTGCCGCTGTTTTGCAGATGATGGAAGAATCATAAATAGTGAGCATATATAATCCACTTAACAAAGGAATGCTATTTTTAGTTATTATTTCTGATTCAGCTTGAAGAGCAAAAATGTTTAAGCGAATGAAACCTCCATTTATTCATTTCTAAATATATGAACCACAAACAAAAATCCAGAGCACTTCATACTTGTTGGAGACATAGGCAGCCTCTGTCCCTCGTATGTCCTGATCTTCTCAAACTTATTGATGATGCTCCTGGTTAAGGATTCGGAGAGGTTTTCCACCGACGAACCAAAACGATTGGGAAACTGTGGCCTCTGCCTCTCCTCCTGAGTTACAAGAAATGAAAGTCAGAGTGAAATATGTTTTAATGCGGCCATTGTGAACATTATATGAATTGTTCCATTAAAAAAATTACTTTAGGAACTCACCCTCATTTAATTCCAAACCCATATTTTTTTATTTTACAGACATTATTGCTGTTGATATATGGAAAAAAGCTGTATAAAAAGTCTAATTTTGTGTTCCACAGGAGAAAGAAAATAATTTGGGATTGGATAGACATGAGGGTGAGTAAACAGTGACCGGATTTTCATTTTTGGCTAAACTTAAGAATGTTACCCCACCTGATTCCCTTGAGTGCTTTGCACCAACTGTTTGACGATACTTGGTAAGGTTCCATTCGAATGCAGAAGTTTGCCATTGGTCACCAAAACTTGCTTGACTGGAGCCTCTAGCTGGGGTAAAGTACCAACTCCCGTCCCACACTTCTAGAAAACAAAAGACACAATACTTTGAGTACCGTTCAACATGAAAAACTCTACAAATCAGTAACAAGGGCCAAACGGGGGGAAAGATATGTGAGCTTCACACAAGCTGAGTGGCCAACGGCCCCAGTGAACCAGACCCCCTGCAAAGAGGATGGAATTTCAGTGGTGGTTGAGACCGAGGTGGGGACAAAAGCAGCGATAGGGCAGTCTTTCGCAACCCATCAGAGCAATGAACATGTACTCTGAATCAATCTAACATTTGGGGTGTAATAACAGTGAATGATACAGATTTTCTCTAACACGGTGCCTAGTGAATATCTTCTCTTGGAAGGAATAAAATGAAAGGTTCCCTTGGTATGAAAAAAATGTAGGGCACTGCACAAGGGAGGGGCTTGTTCATAGCTTGCAGGTTTTCCCCCATCTCCTGGTTCAAAGCCAGTGCTCGACAAACTTCTGGGCTGAAAAAAGAGCAAGTGCGTCTATAGATAGATGCGATATTCAATCTCATATGTTCTGGGGATACTGCAGCATCTGCCAACTTGATCATGACGCATAGAAACAGAAGCTAAATATAGCGTATAGGGACACCTGAAGAGACCTACAAGAATACAGTAGGTTGTGCGTAAACAGCGTCCACTGTTCAGGTACCGCAGCGGTGCATTAAAACCCCAATCGAGTCTAGTGATTTTGACATTAAAAGGCACTATGCCAAGCACTTTATTATAGGTGGATGGTATCACCAGTGAAGAGATTGCTATTACTTAATGACAACTGTTAGGGGGTCATCTCACAATCAGCATTAAAAATTTAACACAAACGCTTTCCATAGGTGCTGGAGGGATCATGCATTGTCATCTATAGATAGCAGACACACAATGGAAGTGCCTATTCACACTAAAGCATCAGTTGATTAAAGGTTTGTATATTTAAACCAAAAAAAGTTAAGTAATAGCGTTGGGAAGTGCAATTAATTTGGCGAATCAGTTTGTTCAGATTTAGTTTCGATAAATTCATTCAAAGACCAATATGCTGATTAATTTGAGTCTCTGCGTAAATGAACTGTTCCCAGAAGTCTTTGCGCAACATTTTTTGTAAATACTGCTGTTTATTACCAAGTTAAATGTTTAATGTTAAATTGACGCAGAAATTACATTGCCCAGCCAAAAAAAAAGTCGTCGTTTGGATTTAAATAGGCAAATGCTTAAGATATGACTGGTTTATTATTGCAGTGATTATTATGTTTGTATGTATTATGTTATATGTTTGGCAACAGTTCTTTTAACCCTAATTGGCGGAGAGTGTAGCTTTTCATTTCTTAAGCAACCATGTAGGAAGACACATCATGGCCATATTCCAGGATGACAATGTCAAGATTCATCAGGCTCAAATTGTGAAAGAATGTTTCAGAGAGTATGAAGAATCATTTTCACACATGAATTGGCACCTCTGAGTCCAGACCTTAAATTCATTGAAAGTCTTTGGGATGTGCTGGAGGAGACTTTACAGAGTGCTCACCTCTTGCATTGTCAATCAAAGATCTTGACCAAAATTTGATGCACCTCTTGATGGAAATAACATCACAATATTTATTTCTGTCAAGAGGTGCAGCAGGCACTGAATTCACCCATTAAAAGTTATTTTTAGCCAATGAAATTGCTTTGTATCCTAGGCGTTGAATTCTATTTAACGGGTGGACTGAATGGTTCAAATCACCCTGCACCCATCTCACAGTTCTCCTCCCAGACAGAGTCACTCTTACAGTAGAATGATTCACACACCCTTTGCGAATCAAGTCAAATGAATCATCACTGTTAAGTAACTCTATGAATAAAGGCTCACCTGTGAGTAGGTGCAGTTGGGTCCTATTTTTGTGTTCTCGGCCTGAGACCTGTGGGGATGAGGGAAAGCCTCGGGTCTGGCTGACTGTGAAAGAGAGCGGAGGAAAGACGTCATAAGCGTGAGGAGTAGGCACACTCTTGCAACCCACATCCACAGCCGTATGTGTGGGATTCTGCGTATATAACTCCAGGAATCATCTCTGCTCACTCTGTGTTATTCAACACAGCTGATGACTCATGTTCGATACACCAAGGTTGCTTGTTTTTTAATTCAAAAGCACATTAATAACTATGACGCCCACCATGTCGGATGATGCAGTTTAACCTCAGTCGTGATGTTCAGACTCCTTCACTGGTACTTCACACTCCTAGCAATCATCTCCCAACTAATGTTCCCCTTGAGCACGAATGCTGAGTGTTCAAGGATATCAGGGGATCTGCGATGACTACAATCATTCATGATTGCGGACATATGAGGAAACAGGCCCACATCCATCTTAATCAGGTGGAACGTGCGTCAATAGTGGTGACAGACAGCATAAGGACGGATGAAAAGCTCCAGCTAAACTTAGAGCCTCTCGGGTGGGGGCGAGATACAAATAGAGGATATTGGCGGGCAAACACGTGCCGGCAGCAGAAGTCAAACAGATTGGCCAAGAAACATACAGACAATTGAATGACCCATATGCACACCTTGGAGACTTATGTGCCTCTCACAGCCTTAATCCACTGGCTGATTATTTGTAGAGTCTAAAACATATGGCTGTTTTTGGCCAAGTGTATCTTGCCATCGGGGGGTTTAGCTATGCGGATGTGTTGGGTCTTAACTGCATTCATTCACAGTGCAGTGAAGTATATACAGGCTTATAGAGGGATCAGAGAGTACATGGACTTCAATGTGGCAGCAACAAAGAGATGCGTTTAGAAAACAGGCAGTAAAAATTTGTTACACTTAGACTGCGGGCTGTCAGCTGTGCAATGTGAGCCGGGGGCTTTAAAAGACTCATTCAAATATTAACACCTTTGAGTTTCTATGTTCAGGACTAAGGGCTTTGTGTTACAATGTGGGTCAGTGTGCAATGCAAGATTGAGAGATACTTTCCTTAAAGTCAACATGAAAACAAAATGGACAAATCTTGTTTTTTTTTTGTTTGTTTTTTCTAATGGAATATTGCAGTGTTTATTATAAATGATTTATCCATGTACATAATTAACATATATATATATATATATATATATATATATTTTTTTTTTTTTTTTTTTTAATTCATGTGCCCTTGTAATCTTTAATCATGTTTAAGACATTTTTTTCCAGTGTGAGGATGGAACTTGTCACTTACATGAGATCGCAACAATAGCAAATGCCAATGATCCAATCAATTCCCGTTGGACAACAACAAGTCCTGCCCTGCATTTTTTTCTTATTCCAGAAGCCGTTTCACTCGGATATAAGTCACAATAGGGAAGAAAAGGTTTTGTTGACTTTAAGCTAACTCAGCTAGCTTCATTCAGCAATAAAATGCTTGAAAAAAATCACATTCATTCCTTTAACTTAAGTGATGATTTGACATTTTTCTGATCTATAATGGGATGCACTATATATTGGTACCAGATCAGCTGATATCAACATTTTTTAAATAAAATTTTATTGGTTGATATTGTATAATTTTCCCTATTTTTATATTTAGATTACTTTTGCCATCATCGGACGCTCACTTAAACACTGCAAAATGTGATCTTTAGCAAATTTCAAAATGAATGTCCATTTTTCATACTTACATTATAATCCTGTGATGCCGAAACTCACTTGTAGCATTTAAAACAACTGATTTTAGTTTTTTATTTATAATTTATTTAAACAAAATGTATTATTTAATATATTTGAGTTTCTGCGAAAATAATTATTAGCCAGAATTTTTATATCAGCGAATCTCTAATATAGGCCCTATTGTGACAACTCCGTGCTAAACTATTGGCTTTCACTCTAGAATTTACCCAAATATTATATCCAATGTGCTATTTTAACAAATACTTCTGCGTTTAATCCCTACACCAATGGTTTTTACACATTTTGGTACCACATACAGGAGGATTTGGAGTCACCTCAATTAAGTAATGGGCAAAACCCAAACCACGCCCAGAAAGGATCAAAAATACATCAAATGCCGTTCTTAATGATCAGGACTATGAATGCCTTTCAAAGTAATTTGGAGCTCAGTACTGAATCATTTGCTGACAACCACCTTAAAGGATGGTTCATACTTAGACACTGGGTTGAGGTTTTTTAAGCAACCTAACCATCACATGTTCAGGCCAAATATACTCACGCGCAGTTATAGGGTTCAAGGGGTCCTTTTAACATCAATCTTTGACAATGCATCTGTCAAAATGCAATTCTTTTTATTATACACAGCAGTGGGAGAGATCTCACTGATGGGGTGATAGGATGGACAAAGGATTGGGACTTACATAATGTATTGCAACCTGGCTTGCACTAAACATTATCACCTATAAAACCGAAAATACACAGCAGAACGCAATCAAATCTCTCGTGTTACTGTGAGTTACGATTCTTAGAAGGCGAAGTGCAATAAAACCTGAGCAAATAACCACATAAAACAACATGAGAAAGTTCCTTATAGTCCCTTACAATAATTATCATGGTAACCAGTTTTTGCTTTTGAAAAAGCTATATTATACTATATAATATATGCACACATATATTATAAAATATATAGGTGTACCATATACATAGGCTGTACATAGGCTACACGCATTTTCTTTTGATAACATTGAAAGCTAGTATATCAAGTTATCAGAAACAATCACTGTATATGGTGCTATCATGTAATGTTATAATCTATTATAATTATGGGCAAGCATAGTTTCTGCCAAAATAAAATAGTTTATAAAAAAACTAATAAAAAATATTAGTAGCCTAATAGATAGTTTCTGTGTAAGAACTTTTTCAGAATATTTCAGCATTTTCTTATCAAGAACAGTGGAGGCTGATACCCAGTTACCAGTTAAACTGTATAGTATTATATTTTTAAAAATTTGGTCAGTATGATATTATATAAACTGCTTATGGTATGCTACATTTTGAATGATATTTTAAAGCAAGGGCAAAATATTGAACTAATTAATTTAAGAAAACCATTACATTAGACGTTTTCAGTATAATAAAACATGCACATGCGTAAATTATTTCATAAATAAAATAATGTTTAAAACCCTAATAATAATTATGGTAAAATTCAGTGCAGCCAATAGAATTAGATAAATATGCTTTAAAAATATTATAAGTTTTTAACAAGAGTAATCATAAGTGCATGCAAAGGAAGACATAAATCGCCAATCTTCATACATTACCTTGTTATTAATTTCAGGAAACATGTCGCTTTTTGACACGTGAATATTCAACACATCCAAGTCATAAGGCATAAGGCTTGAGAAAAAAAGAACACACTCGCTATTAAATCCAGCTGGAAACTTGCATGTGCATCTTAAGAATCCTGTTAAGACACCAGAACCCCTCCTGTCAGCACTGGAAAATAGCTGCAAGAACTTCGCGAAATGAAGTGTTTCCCGATGAGGAGGAGAGAGGTTGAAAAGCTTTCGTCAGCAGGAGATTAACGGAAAGAGGCAAGCTGTCCGTCTGCTCCACTTGACGTGTATGTCCCGAGATATGCCACCTGTTCAGGTTTTCCAGCCTGACTGCACTCTATATAGATGTGTTTACGTGCGCTTACCTATCACTGAACCCATATTCCTTCCATCCTAGCACAGTGCATTTGTTTGCCAAGTCATGGCGCTCCTAAAGTGGTAATCCAGGACAGTTATGACACAATGTCCGAATGTGCAGCTGCACAAATCAGCCTCTAATAACACAAGCGGCTGGACTGCATGAATTTTTAGTGTTTAGTCGCCGCGCGAGTGCCTCCGTTCACAATTTCCTCGCTTTGACACGAGCTTTGAGTACGCAACGGCACCGCCTTCGGTACTATCTGTTTACTGCCCTCTCTTTAAGTGTCCATCTGTCAACGAACGATGGGCCCCCAATAAATAACGCCTATCACCAGTACATCGTTATTCGCAAAGCCTTGTGTATTTCAAAATGTCAGAAGAGAGGTGGGCGAGCCAAGGGCTCATAAACTTACTCACCTTATTAACTCCGTGATTAAGTGGCCTTTGATTTGAATAAGAGATTGTGTAGGTGCATTAGTGGAATTTTTTTTAAAAACCTTTTACACCCAAAAATGAATAGTAGGCCTACTGCTGACAAATGTGTTTAGATAAAAAAAAAAAAAAAAAAAAAAAAAAAGACGTATGTATATAAAGCATATTAAGATTATAAGCCCCCCTACTATCGGGCATATTTGCTTGCAATTCAGGGGTGATAAATACATCTGCGAATAGGGTATAATATTATTGGTACATACAACTTAATTGTGATTAATTAAAAAATCACTTTAACAACAGAAAAACTAAACACAATTATAGTAAGAATAAAATCTATATTTAAATATGAAACTATAATATTTAAATACTAAAAAATATTTAAAAAATAATAATAAACATGCTCACCGAGCCATAGATACATTTGTTAAGAAGTACAAATGTAGAATACCAACTGAGTTTTTAATAACTGAACTGTTTTTATATGGCAGAAACGTTAGCAAATTATCAGTCTGGAACAATGATTAAAAAATCGCACAAAGGGAAAGTGAGAATGTGTGAAAATGAGCCCTTAATTCTCCCTTGGATCTTGATTGCAAAATTGAGTTCTTGTGAGCTAAACTAATGATTAAAATATACTGACTTCTAAAGACACTTTTTGTAATGTCTATTGAATTGTTATCAAATGACCAAAAGCCCAATATAAATCCCTTTTACTGGACTAAGTTTCACTTATTCTAACTACAAAACACAAGCCTTCATAAATAGCAAATATAGAAGGTAGCAAGTTGACACTTTTTTTCACACCTGTTCCCTATAGACTGCACTGCTCACATGTAACAAGCATGGCAGAGGCGGAAGCTGTGCACAGTGTCGGATACAACGTGACTCACCATGAAGGCTTATTATTGAACCACCTTTCTCAAATGTCAGATTCAGACAGCCTATGTCTATACTAATTTAAGACAAATAGATCATAGTTCTGAAAATGAGTGATCAGATGAGGTAAAAAGTGGAGACCAAAAAAAGACCAAAAATACTATAAAAGCAGTACATAGAACATGGGTTTAGAAAAACATGGGTTTAAAAAAAGTAAATAATGACAGAATGTTCATTTTTGGGTGAAGCTTTTTCACTGTAACTACTCCCTTGAGAGAGCAAACTAGACTGTCAACTATAAAGACAGAGATAGATAGACAGACAGAGAGATAAAGGGGTATGAAAGAGGAACACTCTCGCTATGGTGGGAGGAGGGAAAAGAGGCTTGATTATGATTAGTGTTTATGTTACATAACACAGAAGCACTTTAGTAATCATGGTGAGCTATGAGGATGAACTGTTCCTGATGGAGTGCTCATTCAGCACAATGGAGCTCAGAGAAGGCACACACATGACAGACCAATCCCCATCAGCTTGCCAGAATCTCTGGTCTATCCCATTCAAGGCTCCTTTATTAAGAAAATAACAGCTCTGCATGAATGAAAACGTGTGAGGTAAATACTACCACACATTCACTGCTGTGGATGTAGTACTGATAAAAAGGTGATAAGACTACTTATTTGCATTTTATAATCAGCCATCTGAAGTAGAATTTACTCACTTTGGTAAATGATTTCATTAGTATAAGTATTTAATATATGACTATGAAGGCCTTGGCTAGCACAGGGAAATGCTACAGAGAACTGGTCAGGTTTTTTAAACAGAGCTGAGTGAGGAACCCCTTTGATCATATCAACACTTTGATCCAAAATGTTTGTTTTTTAAAGATTCACCCTAAAAATGAAAACTCTGTCATCATCCACTCCCCTTAATGTTGCTCAAAACATAGTACATGGTACAAAACAAGTATATAAGGCTGTTCCTTATTAAAAGGGTATAGATGACTGCAGCTGTCAAGCTCCAAAAAGAACAAAATACAGGTGCTGGTCATATAATTAGAATATCATCAAAAAGTTGATTTATTTCATTAATTCCATTCAAAAAGTGAAACGTGTATATTATATTCATTCATTACACACAGACTGATATATTTCAAATGTTTATTTATTTTAATTTTGATGATTATAACTGACAAAATCCCAAATTCAGTATCTCAGAAAATTAGAATATTGTGAAAAGGTTCATTATTGAAGACACCTGGTGCCACACTTTAATCAGCTAATTAACTCAAAACACCTGCAAAAGCCTTTAAATGGTCTCTCAGTCTAGTTCTGTAGGCTACACAATCATGGGGAAGACTGCTGACTTGACAGTTGTCCAAAAGACGACCATTGACACCTTGCACAAGGAGGGCAAGACACAAAAGGTCATTGCAAAAGAGGCTGGCTGTTCACAGAAAAATATGGGGGAGATTCACAAAGAGTGGACTGCAGCTGGAGTCAGTGCTTCAAGAACCACTACGCACAGACGTATGCAAGACATGGGTTTCAGCTGTCGCATTCCTTGTGTCAAGCCGCTCTTGAACAACAGATAGCGTCTCACCTGGGCTAAAGACAAAAAGGACTGGACTGCTGCTGAGCGGTTCAAAGTTATGTTCTCTGATGAAAGTAAATTTTGCATTTCCTTTGGAAATCAGGTCCAGTGTAAAGTTTCCACAGTCAGTGATGGTTTGGGGTGCCATGTCATCTGCTGGTGTTGGTCCACTGTGTTTTCTGAGGTCCAAGGTCAATGTAGCCGTATACCAGGAAGTTTTAGAGCACTTCATGCTTCCTGCTGCTGACCAACTTTATGGAGATGCAGATTTCATTTTCCAAGAGGACTTGGCACCTGCACACAGTGCCAAAGCTACCAGTACCTGGTTTAAGGACCATGGTATCCCTGTTCTTAATTGGCCAGCAAACTCGCCTGACCTTAACCCCATAGAAAATCTATGGGGTATTGTGAAGAGGAAGATGCGATATGCAAGACACAACAATGCAGAAGAGCTGAAGGCTACTATCAGAGCAACCTGGGCTCTTATAACACCTGAGCAGTGCCACAGACTGATCGACTCCATGCCACGCCACATTGCTGCAGTAATCCAGGCAAAAGGAGCCCCAACTAAGTATTGAGTGCTGTACATGTTCATACTTTTCAGTTGGCCAAGATTTCTAAAAATCCTTTCTTTGTATTGGTCTTAAATAACATTCTAATTTTTTGAGATACTGAATTTGGGATTTTCCTCAGTTGTCAGTTATAATCTAAATTAAAAGAAATAAACATTTGAAATATATCAGTCTGTGTATAATGAATGAATATAATATACAAGTTTCACTTTTTGAATGGAATTAGTGAAATAAATCAACTTTTTGATTATATTCTAATTATATGACCAGCACCTGTAGTATCATAAAAGCAGCTCATATATTTCAAGTCTTCTGAAGACATATTATAACTTTGTAAGGAACAAATTGAAATTGAAGTTGTTATGGTACTTTTCTGGAGCTTGACATACACTTAAAAATGTGGGGAAAAAATACAGTGCAACAGCTTGTCACTGGAGCAGTACTTTCAAAGAGACATCTTTAAACCTTATTTATCCCTAGAATGTTCATAAAAAATACCTTAAAGGTACATATTTCTACTCTAAGGTACTAACATGCACCTTTTAGGAGTTCCTTTAAGGGTACTGTCCTTTAACAGTACTGCCCCAGTGTACCCGTAAAGGATACATTTTTGCACACTTTTGCTCACAGTGCAGCAAACAGCTACCTTATGCAAAGAGCATGACAGACATTTTGCTAGGTAATACCTCTTGTGCCTTGTGAAGAAAAACTGTTTCTTTGAGTGTATTTTTGGGTGAACTATCCCTTTAAGCAACAGGAAATTAGACAGTTCACAAAGGGCAGCAAGGCATTGTAGAGATTTCCAAAATGTATGTAACTCTCCCTTATTAGACAAGTATGGAAGATTGTTTCCGGCACAGAATAAAAAGGATAATTGTGACTTTTAATCTCACAATTCTGACTTTTTTTTTCTCACATTTTGCAAGATATATATTGCAATTCTGAGAAAAAGTCAGAATTGCGAATTTACACCTCTCAATTCTGACTTTCTCGCAATTCTGACTTCTTTTCTCAGAATTGTTTATATCTCGCAATTCTGACTTTATAACTCGCAATTGCGACTTTATAACTCACAATTCTGACTTTATAACTCGCAATTGCAACTTTATATCTCGCAATTCTGACTGTATAACTCGCAATTGCGACTTTATAACTCACAATTCTGACTTTATATCTTGCAATTGCGACTTTATTCTGACTTTATAAGTCTTAATTCTGACTTTATAACTCGAAATTGCGACTATATCACTCAATTCTGAGAAAAAAGCTTCAATAGACAAGTCATTAATTTGCATTTAAGATATATATATAGTAAATCATAACACAGAATTAAAAGAACTCAATTAAAAACCTGGAATGTGAAAAAAAATTTTTTCAAAACATCTACTGTTATATTTACTGTTACAAATGCACTAAATTTGCTGAATTGCAATCTAGCTGATCTATAGTTGCAAGTACACTTATCCATGATTCATGAACAGGGGGTGGATGTTTTAGGAGACGGCACGTTCTGTTGTCAGAACACCACAAATCTTTACCTCAGGTTGAACCCTCCTGTTCCTGTGACTCTGTCGGGTGCCCCAGCAGTTCTGGAGGATCTCAAAGCCACAGCAAGGTGGTGTGGTCTCTTTTGCACCCATGATGGTGTCTCCCCATGCTGTAGTAACCACAGGCCTTAGTCCTACCACATCATGTCCACCTGTCCTTAAGGAAACTCTGAAGTTAACCAAAACAACTTTGGTCTTTGATGATCTAGAGCTCCATGGTCCAGACTTAGCAACCCGAAGGGATCCTTTCCTTTCAGACTTCTACAGACACGTGCTTGTCCAAAAGATGCACAATCTCTGGATCTAGGGTTGAGGAGGATGTTGTCACATTCACTGGATCTAAGAGTCCATTTCACATGCCATCTCACATCTCTGCTTGAGGATATGTGTGTTGTAGGCAGGGATAAATGGGTGGTAACGTGGAGTGCACAGGGAGAGCTTGGTGACGTGTGAATGAGACTCCACAAGGGAGCCATCCTGAGCCGGAGGCTGAGCAGTGGGGGCTCTCAGTGGCATCTTCCTCTTCCTCTATGGGAAGCATCAGGGGAGTGATCCCTGACAGTGGAGCTCCACTCAGGGGCAGCAGAAGCGGCTTCTGTTGGGACTTCTGGTAACTCCTCCCTCCCAGAGGCCGTTGGAGACAGAGTTAGAGATATTTCCTCCCCTCCGCTGCTCACATTCCCCCAGGACGCTGACAAACAGCAGTGAAGTGCAGAGAGGAAATCTTATCTCCCGGCATGCACACATAGGCTTTAGTTTCTCCTGCTACAGCACGGAGAGAGTGGGAAAGCTAGCCCTCCCCTTCATAGTGATACCTCCACCATTTGCCTCCATGGGTAATATTTCTGACTGTTTCATCCATGGGGGCTTGGGGTCTAATATGTATATCCACATCTCTCAGCGCCACTTAGGAGAGAACAAATTGGATCTTGTGCACCTGCCATCAACTGAGAATGGGAATGTGTTTACCAGCTTTGTGTTTACATTGTAACTGACATTTGGAAGACCTTAAACATATCACTTCAATCGTGTCACTCAATGGTTATGTAACAGATGTTTCTTCTGTAATCACATGGCCGCTGTGGTTTTCAATGTGAGGTGGATGTGTTACAATCTATTATGACATTACAGGCCTTCTGGCCATAAAATAGTTTTAAAATAGAATAGGCTGGAACTGCTGTTAAATAAATGTACCTCTTGTCCTCTTCTATCGAATTTCTCCAAAGGTAACAAAGATATGTTTGGATTAGGATCAGCTTTTGTAAAAGATTTTAAACCAATAAACAGGGGTGTCCAGTCCTGCTCCTGGAGGACCACCTTCCTGTAAAGTTTAGCTCTAATGCACCTTGCTGAAAGTTTTGAGTCACCCTGAAGACCTTGATTAGCTGTTTCAGGTATGTTTAATTAGGGCTAGAGCTAAACCTCTGCTGGAAGGTGGCTCTCAGGATCAGAAATGGACACCCCTGCAATACCCACATTCACAGTATATTTATGTCAGGGGTCACCAATCTTGGTCCTTCATGCTGAGATTAGCTCCAACTTGGTCCAGCACACCTGCCTTGAAGTTTTGATTAATCCTGTTGACCTTGATTAGCTGGTTCAGGTGTGTTTAATTAAGGTTGGAGCTAAACTCTGTAGGGAGGTGGCCCTCCAGGAAGAAGATTGGGCATTCCTAGTTCTGAACAGTTGGGAAATATGTTCAAATTTCAAAGGTAATAAAGTATTCACCCAGACTCTTTAGTATTCAGTTCTAACTTCTTATTCTAGAGGAATGTTATGGCAGTAAAAGAACTGAAGAACAGAAGCAATTCCTGAGAAAAATGTGAAGAAAGACTAAGTATGGGATTTTGGCTATATAGTCATGGAAGCAAAAGGGTGATTTTGACTTATTGTTACCCTAAAAAGTACATCTAAGACAGTGGCTTCAACAAATGATGCTAGACATTATGGGCCCTATCATACACTTGGTGCAATGTGACACCAGGCGCGCCGCAAATGTTTTTTGCTAGTTTCAGCCCGACGCAGTTATCATTTTCGTGTCCAGCGGCCATGTTGTTTAATGTGTACTCATGCCCTTTTGTTCACCCATGGGGGTGCTGGTCTAAAAAATGAGGTGAGTTGGCGTGTTGCTATTTTGAGGCAACTGAAAATGACTGTAAAACATATTTTTTTATTTGAAGGATTACAATGTAAAAGATTATTATTGTGTACATAAAGATAAAAATGCCTACATGTCATAATGGATAGTCATTGCATGTATCAGAATTACCTATTTGCATTCATGAAGAATGAAATTGGCTAATTATTTGACCAATCGTGGCAATACACATATTTAAACTGACTCGTCAGGTTGTGGGTGTCTATATTCCACCAGGTAAATAGCAATCCGCCATGGTGCAAGCGCACTTGTCTTTTAAAGGGAATAGGAGATGAGACTTTGATTGGTTTATTGCATGTTACGCCCAAAACACACCCATGATTCATTAAGAGCCTAGGTACAACCCTTTTCGACCATGTGCCTGGCGTGCCAACCATTTTTTCCATTGTTAAACTAGCAAAAGTGGATTCGGACACGCCCTAAGTGCACCTGTGCCATGCGCTTCAGATCATGCGCTTAGATCTTTAAAATAGGGCCCTATAACTTTTCTAGCCTTGCTATTTCTGGCTCAACTAATGCTGTTTATATTGTTGGTGCAAACTGGGTGTGGTTACTAAGTCAAAGCGACAATGTAAATTCATGAATGCAACAGTCTGATGGCTAATGACCTAGCTGGCAGATGTGCAATTTAAGCATATGTAGTGTTCAAGAAGTGGATATAAGTCGTTCAGGTGAGAAAGGTGTCATCCAATAACAGGTGTTGCAGAGTAATGGATTAACCACATGTGACACGTTTAGGAAGCCAAAAGATAAAGTAGAGGTAAAGTCTTCACCTTTGCTAAGACGTTATTTTTGCACATGACCATATATATATATATATGTGCACCTTATTGAAACTACAGATGGCAGTATATTTTAACAGGTTAAGCATGTTGATGACCAATTTAAGCCTGCGCTTGCCCTAATATAATTAAAGTTATGTAGCTGACATATAGTCAGATAGGTCACCTAGTGTAGCACTGTCATTTTTAATAATATTACATACAAAAAGCTAAATATTTAGGGCAGATCTCAAGGAAGCTATGTATATATCTAATAAGGCTGGCATCATGTTATAGGACACACTTTTAAAAGACTATTTTTAACTTGACATACCGTACTAAAAAACGCAACACTCAGCAAGACAAAAAACAGCACAAGCCTTGGCACAAAGTTAAAAGATGTCAGCTTGAATATGTATAGCTGCATTAGCACTGCTTTAAGGATTCATTTAGGCACAACTTTTTGCCAGCGATTTGCTAAAGTTAACACCAAGTGTGATGACTATAACGATACAGATATAGTTTTAAAAAGTCATTTCTAAATTTAAAAGAATAGCAGAGACCACCCAGGACAAACAGCACTCCAATCTCTCACGAAATACAGTTGGTATTTATTGATGCTAGAGATATACAGGTGTCCAACAGTAGAGTAGTTGAGTGTGTGGGCAGAGAGACAGACAATGCCCCGCTCACTTATGCCAGCATGAGCAGCATGAGTAACATTATCTATCAAGGTCAGCTGTCTGGGCCGGGCCTCACATGGGCTAATCCTTATCACTCACACAAACACACAAACCCATATGCATATACACAAACCAGATGGGACAGGATGGCAATGATAACATTCAACATCTATTCATGTTTAAATTACAACTTCAGCTGACATCTAATTACTCTGAGAAGCTTTGCTTTTGTTGCCAGGGATTTCATTTTGGCTTTGACCTAGACTTTAAACGTGCTGAATCTGAGCACAGATGCCCCATGGACTGTCTAGGCCAAGGATTGAACCAAAATGACCCAACTTTTTTTTTAACAGTGTCAGGGAAGCTACTTTTAAATTGTAACTACAAGCTATAAATAATTTTCAAGAACATAATTTACAAGGTACCAGCATTGAAGGTATTAAAAGTATATAGGTATTACAAGTATATATATATAATCACACTAATAACGAATCTTAAGAAGGTCTAAACAAAACTTTATAGACAAACATTTTGAGACAAACATAACCTAATGTCATGATCGCTTTACAGATTATTTGAGTCAGTCTATATTCTGATTCAGCCGCTCTCATGGATTTATTCAGGGAGTTAATCCAGTAAACAATTCTTTAAAATAACTGACTCGAAAGAGTCATTTGCTTATGAATCGGACTACCCTAGACGCAATACATGTTTGTTTTTGCATGCATTTGTCATGGACAAAAAAATCAAGACTTGTTTTCTTGCTATTTTACATCATATTTAATATTTAGACTACAAGCTAATCAGGTAAAAATTTAAATAGTCGAGCTACCCACGACCTGTAGAGGATAAAGCGGTTTGGAGAATGAATGGATGGATGGATGGAAAGTCGAGCTGAGTTTATTAGTGGTGTTTTACTTAAAAGCAATTCTCAAATAACTGCGAGAAAATCAGTCATCTCTTTCAGGTCCTACCGCTACGGTCATCAAAACACCGCTTGTGTACAAATTCACCGCCTTCACCAGTACATTTCAAGATAATCACTGGTGAGGGGTTGTGGAGAAATTAAAGGACATGTCATCATCATGTTTTTGCTGATTCTTTATGGTGGCTGCAGATTGCTGGATGCCATTAACTAGATAATGTAATGTTACAATATTTGCAATGCAACAAGGTTTGAATTCAGAGCCCCGTGAGTCCAAAACCTTACATTATTCTGCGTCTGAGATGCGCATAAGTGATGACACTCCATAAACAAGCATCTTTTTGCATGAGGTTTTGATAGTTTTCTGCAATTAAAAGTGATATATTTGTTTACTAAATTTGTTTTATATATTATATAGTTATTGAAGGGGTGCACTGAGCGTTGAGTACACATGTTTTCTGTGCTCTGTTTGAACCTAATCCATCTTTTTCAGCTGTCAGTCAGAGGCTATCTTGAACTTGAGCATTAAATCAAGGATATAAATATGGAGATTCATTTCAAGGCTATGACACAACCTTGAAGACATTTCCCATTGCCATAAAAAGGATAACCAATGAAGATCTTATATCAACATGCAAAGGAACAACACTCTTACATTTGGCCGTAATTTGTACAGTCTGCAGGAAAAGATGTTTATCTTACAGGATTATGGGCATCAGTTAACTAAGCTCAAGAGACTAGTTACTTCAGTGTTCTCTGGTTGCTTGGGTGAAGGGAGAAACCTCATATCCTAGAAACACCAAGCAAGGGACTGTCTTGTTATTGCAAAAAGAGTATCCCCCATGGCTTACCTATGTAGATTATCTTAAACTGAATTACAAATGCATGAAATCTACACAACAACCATTTTTTTAATAAATTCAATAAATGCCACTCAGTTTGGTGTGGCATAAGTATCCAAATATTTTGGGGCAACATTGTGGACTGCTCAGAGCTAAAGTGCACAACCCATAGATAGACACACTTTTGCTCTTAATGCATAACACTCCTTATCCTTGGTCTATAAGACGGTTTAATGAATGACATATTCTATCAAAAGTTGTAAATTCATAGCACTAAAGGAATTATAACCATCTGACACCACAGCATCACATACCTGCTCATTATATGGACATGTTCGTCTATAGTCTTATCATCCTGTTCAACATTTTACCTTCTCTCCTCTGTTGTCTCCTTCCCCTCTTTCTGATTCTGCCCTCGGGCCCATTTCTACTTCAGGCAAGGTAAGAGAAGTGCGTTCGGATGAATCCAGGGAACAAATTAAATAACAAATCCAGTTCTATTATGGACGGCAGCTAGGGCTGCAATGAAGCTGTTTGGGTGCTGTGGAGCTCCACCAGTGAGCCTGCTGTCTGGTGCTGACATGTTTGGCCCAGACAGGGAAGGAACCTGATGATAAGGCATTGAGTGATGGAAGCAGGTGCAGTCAGGCCACCACACACTCATATTATGCCATCCGCCAGGTTTGCTTGTATTGCACTCGCATTCTTGTGCTCTTCAGAAACGCATTGCATAATGTCAGTGTCACGTTCAGGTAAACATGGAGGTTATTTTTATTGTAAAGTAATTACTTTCTTGGCATGTACATGTATAATAGCTGTGTTGTAATATGCTGCATGAATTGAGTTTTTTAATATAAGGTATAATTTTATATATACACCGAATAACATATAATATACCAAATTATATATATCAGGAATAAAATTATGACCACTGACAGGTGAAGTGAATAACACTGATTATCTCTTCATCACGGCACCTGTTAGTGGGTGGGATATATCAGGCATCAAGTGGACATTTTGTCCTCAAAATTGATGTGTTAGAATCAGGAAAAATGGGCAAGCGTAAGTATTTGAGCAAGTTTGAGAAGGGCCAAATTGCAATGGCTATAGATGACTGGGTCAGAGCATCTCCAAAACTGCAGCTCTTATGGGAAGTTCCTGGTCTGCAGTGGTCAGTATCTATCAAAAATGGTCCAAGGAAGGAACAGTGGTGAACCGGCGACAGGGTCATGGGCGGCCAAGGCTCATTGATGCATGTGGGGAGCGAAGGCTGGCCCGTGTGGTCCGATCTAACAGACGAGCTACTGTAGCTCAGATTGCTCAAGAAGTTAATGCTGGTTCTGATAGAAAGGTGTCAGAATACACAGTGCATCACAGTTTGTTGCGTATGGGGCTGCATAGCTGCAGAACAGCCAGGGTGCCCATGCTGACCCCTGTCCACCGCTGAAAGTGCCAACAGTGGGCACGTGAGCATCAGAACTGGACCACGGAGCAATGGAAGAAGGTGACCTGGTCTGAAGAATCACGTTTTCTTTTACATCACTTGGATAGCCGGGTGTGTGTGCATCGCTTACCTGGGGAACACATGGCACCAGGATGCACTATGGGAAGAAGGCAAGCTGGCGGAGGCAGTGTGATTCTTTGTGCAATGTTCTGCTGGGAAACCTTGGGTCCTGCCATCCATGTGAATGTTACTTTGATACGTACCACCTACCTAAGCATTGTTGCAGACCATGGACACCCTTTCATGGAAACGGTATTCCCTGGTGACCTCTTTTAGCAGGATAATGCGCCCTGCCACAATGCAAAAATGGTTCAGGAATGGTTTGAGGAGCACAATAACGAGTTTGAGGTGTTGACTTGGCCTCCAAATTCCCCAGATCTCAATCCAGTCGAGCATCTGTGGGATGTGCTGAACAAACAAGTCAGATTCATGGAGGTCCCACCTCGCAACTTACAGGACTTAAAGGATCTTCTGCTAACATCTTGGTGCTAGATACCACAGCACACCTTCAGGGGTCTAGTGGAGTCCATGTCTCGACGGGTCAGGGCTGTTTTGGCAGCAAAAGGGGGACCAACACAATATTAGGAAGGGGGTCGGTCATAATGTTATGCCTGATTGGTGTACACATTTTATGTGATAATATGATTAATTAATGAAAGATTGTGAAAGACTATAGAGAGTGGTGCATTGTGGGTAGTTCAAGAACTATCTGTTTACTAACCACTGTCTGTGGCACTATAGAACATTGGCGACCAAAGGAGTTTTCTGTCACACAGGTAAGCTGAGAATTGTTATGTCACTGTCTGTGCATCCTTAACACAACCATACAGTACACACTCAGACACACACGTAACAACATCAGTCAGAAGGCAAGGTGATCTTCCTTTGTAACAGACACAACACAGAATCTGTGCATGACCATATATTGAATGCATTTTAGATAGTCCAGTTCATTTGTACTGTTTGCTTCAAAGAACCAATTAACAGAGACAAAATCCAGTCATCAAGTGATTTGACATCTAACTGGCATATTACATTCTAAAACATTCATATGTAGGTGCATTTTTTTTAAAGATTAAATTGTTTTAGTAATTCCATTTGTCCCATTTCAGATCATTTCAATTTGTAACTATTTTATGTTTTGGCAGATTGGTGGTGAATGTGTATAAATTTGTCTGACTTCAATTGAACGTAGATGTAGAATCTATTTAAGCACCACTGAGGGTTAGGTGTGTACATTCATGCTTTCATGATTTTTCTTGTAAGATTGGGTTGGACAGTTTTAATCAAAAATCAGTTTGTTTTACAAACAAATAATTCAGATTGGTCTTATGAACCATTTCAACCAATAATTAAAAATATTTGAGTAAAAAGAAGGATTTGTTAGCACCAAAAACCTGAATCTGGTGCTGTTTGGAACCATGTTTAAGAGATCTGTGTTAACCATACACAATTCAACATTAGATCACCATTTAGTTGATGACATAACTAATCCAACTTTTCACTATTCCAGCACAGTATCTCATTAAATTAAGCGTTGTAACACTTTACAGGTCTGCGATATCCCAGTGGTACATCACATGGAAACACACACCTCTGGGACAAGACACACCTCTATGACAGCTTATCATAGTGACACATCTCAAGACTTAATCAACACACGATTAATCAGCACTGTTTGCATGACAGCGGCTCTGTCACCACTGTGGTAGAACAGGTGATCCCATTATATGATAATCGCCATTATATGATGATGTAACTCCAATATTTGTTTATAAACAAACATCTCTGATAATCAGAAATAAGATGAATTAGTTGAGGCATCTCCAGGAATAAAGAACTGGTAACAGCCTATTATGTAACAACATTCCTTGTTTTCTATATTGTTAGACCGCTCAATTGTATTTGTTGTGTTCTTCTATAATTTGATAGTCTGAGTGCGTCAACACTAGTGAAGTTTAATCTAACAAACATACAGCCTCATTAAGAGACTCTTGAGTCACTAAATCCCCTACAAATCCAATTATGCCTTGTTAGGGTGAAGGGGCAGCCCAGCTGTCCAGAGCTGTGTCCAAGGGGACGGGGCTTGTGTTAGCCCACTGAAACAATGGAATATATAAAAGAGACAGTGATCACAGAGGGCAGCCTAT
The DNA here is from genome assembly GCA_037101425.1 of Elopichthys bambusa. NCBI lineage: Eukaryota > Metazoa > Chordata > Actinopteri > Cypriniformes > Xenocyprididae > Elopichthys > Elopichthys bambusa. Next base: position 10,537,325 of record CM074455.1, read on the forward strand.
GCTGTAGAAACAAACCTATAGAATCTACTCAATAAAATAACAATTTGTTTCATGAGATTTCGAATAGTGATGTTTGAATAGTTATTTTAAAGGGATAGTTCACCCAAAAATGAAAATTACCCCATAATTTACTCACCCACAAGCCATCCTAGGTGTATATGACTTTCTTCTTTCAGCCAAACACAATCAGAGTTATATTAAAAAGTATCCTAGCTCTTCCAAGCTTTATAATGGGAGTGATTGGAGGATGAGATTTTGAAGCCCAAAAAAGTGCATCTATCGATCATAAAACGTACTCCATGCTGCCCCTGGGGGGTTAATAAAGGCTTTCTGAAGTGAACAGATTGTTCGTGTAAGACAAATATCCTTATTTAAAACTTTATAAATTAAAATAACGAGCTTCCGGCCTGACAGCCATACGCATTTGACTTGTGTCTAAAAAGTGTTAACTTCCGCTACCTAGTACACAATGTCATGACGTTCTACAATACGCCATAACGTACTACGCTATGTCCTACGTTATAATGCGTATTACGTCATGTCATTGTGTACTATGTTGCGGAAGCTAACACTTTTTAGACGTAAGTCGAATGTGTATGGCTGTCGCGCCGGAAGCTCGTTATTTTACTTTATAAAGTTTTAAATAAGTATATTTGTCTTACAGAAATGCATCAGTTTCCATCAGAAGGCCCTTATTAACCCCCCAGAGCCCAGTGGAGTACGTTTTATGATCGATGGATGCACTTTTTTGGGCTTCAAAATCTCATCCTCCAATCACTCACATTATAAAGCTTGGAAGAGCCATGTTTAATATAACTCTGATTGTGTTTGGCTGAAAGAAGAAAGTCATATACACCTAGGATGGGTAGAGGGTGAGTAAATTTTGGGGTAATTTTCATTTTTGGGTGAACTATCCCTTTAAGCCAGTAACCGGAATCGAACTGAATCGAACATTAGTTTAAGATTGATGATTGTCCAAAAAATAAGCTTTTCGGTCATGTTTGACTCAAAAAAAACAGAATAAGTATGTTCTAACTGTTGGCTCATTCATTCGTTTTTTTTTGTTTTTTTTGAGTCGAACTTCTTTGGTTCAATAATCCATCTGGTTCATTCGGTGCTGCGCTACGAGCGCGCATGCTGCTTCCAGTGTTGCCAAGTCTACGGTTTTCCTGCAGAATTGGGCTACTTTTAAGTTGCCGCGGGTAATTTCTTTTTCCACAGGTTGATTTCAACACCCGTACATACGATTGAAACATTACTACCCCAGCTAAGTGACTGTTCCTTGTGCCATTACTCACCTGCATTATCCATCTGCCAGTTTCTGTGCCTCTGTTACAATAAACTACCTGTTATACACTTACCTGTCTGCCTCCGTCTGTGTCCTGACACCCCCCAGACGAACAAATTCAATGGAGAATTCGGCCACCCAGTGGAGAAAAATCGCAAAAATTGGGCTACTTTTCACTGGCCATTGGGCTACTTTTGTTGCACAGACCTGGCAACCCTGGCTACTTCGGATGTGTGACTCTCCTGAGCCAGCCCTATGCAAAGCATTCTGGTAGCTAAAAATCCACTGCCCAGTTTCAGTTAATGCCACAAAAATAATTTGTTGTGTCAAACTAATTTAGGTAGTCCCAACTCAAAAGAAATTATGTAAACTTCACTTCTTTTCAATATTTAAGTATTAAACACAATTAAGTTGAGAATAAACAAAATGTTTACCAATTGTGTTGCTTTAACTCATTTTAATTGAATAAACTTAAGCATCAAAAATAATTTTTACAGTGTAAGCTGCAAGCTCTACTGTTACAACTCTTCATATGCAAAAACATCACTGCAGACAGGTGAACAAAAGAAAAAATAGGCTGTTGGCATGCTGTCCGCATGGTTAGGGATGTTCCAGAGGGCATCGGTTGATGCCAAAGAAAACATTCATTCATAAACTGCCAGTCAATAATTCAGAGAGGCCGATACTAATGCAAAATGTTGGCTTGGAAAGAGAGGGGAAGCATAATTAAGAAATAGTGACCTATTTTGTATTTATGCTGACTGTTATAGACAGATATGGTGCTTACACACTTAAATACGCTAGCGTGAGTGTGTAAACATGGCTGGTCTTTTAATGTAAATCAGTTGTGTAGGGTGAAACCCGCTGCTCCCTGACACACCAAGGTGAATTGTCGGGTTTAATTTGGAGTATCCAATATCATCAGGAGCGCTGCAAGCTCCCATAAGAAACATTATCGGGTGAGGAGTTCATCTCGATAATGGCTATATCATCAACGCACACTCGGTTGGAGGTCTAGGGCCTGCCAACACTTAGTTTATCTGACACCAAATCCAAATCAGTCAACATATTCGATATGAGACTGATATCTCAACAACAAGGCTGTTTTGAACTCGCTGCTTATTACCATAAAATGTTAGCATAGTATATTGAAGATGAAGTCTGTAGTTTCTGTGTCACTAGCAGCACTAAATAGAATTGCAATCCGTCTGTTTATACTGAACTGTTTTCTGAAGATATAACTAACTTTAAATTACTTGAAGCTCAGGGATAGTAGTTGGAAGTTTGCTGGTTTGAAAGACATGAAGAACATCTGAGTCACAACATATTACCTTTGTGCCCTTAAGCAAGGCACTTCACCCTAAAGTGCTCCACAGGGATTGTAAGGAGGTCAAGGTTAGGCTGCTGGTTTGAAAGACATGAAGAACATCTGAGTCATAACCTATTACCTTTGTGCCCTTAAGCAAGGCACTTCACCCTAAAGTGCTCCACAGGGATTGTAAGGAGGTCAAGATTAGGCTGGTTAGCATGATCCAGTTAGCCCTGGTAGACGCAGATAGTAAACTTTAAATGGCGATTACACAGAACACGTTTTTTCATTCCAGTGCGCTGCTTTTCTGTTGTTTTTCTATATGTAAAATGCACTAGACGGACATGTTTGACCATTGCGCTCAAGTCTTGTATCTTTTGCAGTGTCTAAATGACACTTCAGTTCTAAAAAAATGTGGTGCTCAAGTTCAAAGTAGTTCAACTTTAAAAAAAAAAAAAAAAAAAAAAATCTCTAGACCTGGCATTTTTTATTTCACTGCCCTGCGTCTCATGTTTTTTAATTCCACTGCACTTATTTTCCAGCGTTTTTTCTATGTAAATAGACGTGTTGCGCTTACATTTTTGCAGCGTCTCACGCATGACACAGTGTTCTAAAAACACGTAACTCAAGTGAAAGTTTTAAGTTTTAAAAATCACATCTCTAGACCTTGCTTTTTTTCATCCCACTGCCCTTCAACTTAAGTTTTGCATCCAGTGCTCAAATTTTCCATGTTTTTTTTTTTAAACAATGCACTAGACAGACACATTTTCATTTCACTGCCTTTCACTGTGAATGGCCCCTAAAAGCATCTTACTCCATTGAAGGCCGCTTAAAATTAGCCCTGCATTTGACTAAATAATGTTTTGCAAGCAACATATAAATCATATTATAGCAGATGTTTTAGCAGTTTTTGGATGCTTTAATCTTGCATAGTCGCTTTTACAAGGTTTCAGACAATATGTATTTGTGCTTACTACTCTGCTGTAGTGTTTAATAGTCATACTCATAATAATCTCATCCTGTTCACAATACATATACAAGTGCAAAAAAAGCGCTTTTATTAATAGTTTGACATAAATCTTCCTAAGCTTAAATTAGAAAATATTTAGCAGTAAGTACATATGGACGGTATGTTCCAAGCACAATCTGGAGCTAATGATAGCACAGTGCCATGTTCAGATGTGCCACATTCAGTGAATCTCTCCTGCAGTCAAAGGAATGGTGGGAACACAACACCTAAAAGAATTGAAACCAGCACCAGTCCACCGTTCCAAAGCGGCAGCTGTTTCCATGGCAGCGTGACTTGTTGGGCAGAAGTGGGCTCTCTCTCAGAGACTGGCCTCAAGGTCTTTACTGCCTCTCACTCTGATTGAAACGAGCTTCTTCAGAAAACAAATGTTCCAGTTTTTCTGCCAGCTGACGTATTAAAGGGAGAATCTTGTTCAGATTGAAAGCAAAGACGCACATCACCTTGTAATACCGCTCTACAGACAGATTGAACAAAAAAAAAATCAGTCTAACACTAAAATCCGTGACTATTCTTATGCAATTCCTCACGCAGTGTCTATTCAAGCAAAGAAAGCAACAGCCATTTAAGACAAGAAAATCTTCAAAAAGTCATAGATTTCACAGGGCAGGTAGGATCCTTGGCTCAGTTCTGATTTCTGCAGTCAATAGTGCATTTTACATTAAAGGAATAGTTCAATCAATCAGTCAACCATCATTTATACACCCTCATGTCATTCCAAACCCGTTTAACTGGAGACAATGTTCTGTCTTTCTTGGAACACAAAAGATGTTTAGCAGGATGTTCATGCTGCTCTTTTTGGATTTAATGAAAGTGACTGGTGACAAGGGGCTATCAAGCTCCAAAAAAGAAAAACCTCAATAAAAGTTATATAATAAACTAGGTTTTTTTGGCATAGAAAAGAGAGCAGGATGTGCAATGTCAAGTATAGGGGTAATTAATCCGTACGGATCAGACACCACGGTTCAGAAAGCATGTGATTCTCGGATTAATTGCAAAGTTTGACCATCATACAATTAAAGTTTATCATATGAACGTGTTTTAGGTCCTGTTGGTTTAAACATTCAAGCGATTTTAAACCATTTGAGTGCACAAAGACGCAAAAGAGAACTCAATTCTGAACGTGCGGCCGTTTTGCTGATGGGAGTTTTACTTACTCAAAATTGTTCTAAGGGCAGAAAGGAAAATTATTGGTTTACAGATGTTTTACCCCAGTTAGCCCATTAGCAGCTTTTGATTGAAGCTAGCAGTCGAATGCATATGATCGGATAGTTCTGTGCATTTTCAAGGTTCCCTAATTATCTTAGTAAACTTTAGAGTCTGTTTATCACTGAATTTTAACAAAATATATCATAAATTCACTTACCTTACAATACACGCAATCTCCCACGAGCGGTCGATAACTTATCTGTCTGTAGATTCCCTCCAAATTTCCAAATGTTTTGACCCCACCTCTGCTTCACTTTCATTGGTTTAATCTGTAAACCAATCATTTTCCTTTCTGCCCTTAGAACAAAGTAAAACTCCCATCAGCAGCTGTTTTCATGAGCCGCGCATATGCAAGTGAACACCGAATGCCGTTCTGTTCCGCATATATTTGTGCCTGAACGGACATGCAAAAAAAAAAAAAAAGGTAAAAATCCATGTACAGCATCGCCTATCCTAATACACACAGTTGCTTATGGCTTAGTTAAACTAAATAATTAAGAAAGAAAACCGGATGTGTAACAGTATTTTGGGCGCGCATTAGGTCTTAAAGTGACAGCAGCCTATTATAATTTTGCTGCTTTCTGTCATCAAACAACTAAGGACAAAGAGAAAAATCACTTGTGTAGTTTTAACGCAAATTAATTATATTTGATTTATACAGTGAAGACTATGCAGTGTTGTTTTACATGTGATTATTCCATTTCTGTACCCCAATACTGTTAGACTTACCTGAAGAATATAAAGCACTATTTATTTCATTCATATCTTTGTTCTATTATATTTATGTATGTTTGTTCATTATTTTCTATGCGTATTCACTCCCCTACAAAATCACCCTAATAATCCTAGAATGATTCTTTCCAAATAGAGCTATTCAAGTCATCTGGTGAATTTGTTTCATATTGCAATATATATCGCATAAAAACAAAATATCGCAATGTCAGTTTTTCCCGATATCGCACAGCCTTAGTGAACATCCTGCTAAACATCTTTTGTATTCCATGGAAGACAGAAAATCATACAGGTTTGAAATGACATTTGGATTCTTTTTCTTTTTAACTACCACTTTAAAAACACGCAGTGCTGAGCAGGCAGGTCACTGAATCTGGAAACAGGAGGACATTATTCTCTCTATAGCAGAACAGGTCAGCCCTTAAGCAAAATGCCACCAGTGTTCCTGTTTTACAGGCACATTGTAACGACCTGAAAACAAATGTCACCAACCTGTCAACCGTAAAAAAATGATTGGCAGTATTTTCAAAATAGATGCACCCACGGTTTCATAACATCACATTGTAATTGCTTTATGGGTTTACTGTTGCATCATAGTTGTGGTATCTGCCAAACCCTCACTGGACTGGTAAGAAAGTCAACACTCCCCCATCTGCCATTGGTCCAACAAACAGATAGTTCTGCCCCAAACTCATGCTTTGGATGAGTCAGTGGTGCTTACCTATAGATGCATATAAACTGGGGTAGGAGACCTTATTTTAACCCTGAAAAAGTTTCAGCTTTAATTTTTTCCCCCTGAAGTTAAAGCCATCATGAACTTTCTAATAGAGGTTTGTTTATATGCACATATGCTGCACAATGTTATGACTCATCCTTTTGGACAATGCATTAAATTCACCTACCTTTTTCACCAGAGGAAGGCTAATGTTCTTCTCCTTTATGAGTGTTTCTAGTTTCTTCCTTACAGCTTTTCTGTTCAAAGAAAAAAATATCTAATCTTTAGGAAATGCTACTGAAACAAATGGTGCAAAAATTACTAGTATATTTCACAAATAATTACCAAGAAACAGCAATCAACAAATTGAATTAAATGTGTAATGTTGAAGTAGAAAGTATTTTCTTGTGGGTTTTTATTATTATTATTATTTATTTATTTATTTAAAATGTCTTTTATTTTTACAGTGTACATGGAATAGACATAAAAAAAATTATAATAAAAAAAAATATTTGAATGAACAGTACCGGAAGCTATAGCATATTGCAAGCTACTAGTGACCCCAGCTGGTTAAAAACATATTTATATCTAAGAAATGCTGGGTTGTTTCAACCCATAGTTAAGTCACATATGGACAAACCCAACCGTTGGTGTAAATTTTTCAATTAAATTTTTAAACCCAACGGTTGGGTTTGTCCATATTTGACCCAAACTTGTGTTAAAACCCAACATTTTTTAGCCTGTTTATTTTCTCTACAGATTTGTTCTCTGTTTACTCTGTATAGAATCATAAGCCTTAACATATTTTTGCAGATGTCATAAATCTTTTCAGACAGTATAAACTTGCACAACTTCATGCAACGAAAATTGGAAGAATGCTTACAACACGCTATAAAACAAACGTCGTTAAGACTTGTCTACTAGCCTACTTACTTTCTGTCCATAGTCAGATGCACTCATTTAATATGTTCTATGAAAATTCATGTCCATCTTCAGATCCAGTCTATTTGAGAGATGGTTAGTGTGTACTCTAGTAAACGGGAGCGCGCGGAGTGAAACTGATGAGGGCGGCAGGCAGGGGGCGCGCCTCCCACGCGCGTGTTACCTCTTGTTGTAGTGGTCGCCGTAACCATGGTGACAACATTACAACGCAGAGATTATGCAACATGAAATACGTTTCTGGAATTAGAAAAACTGATTATTTTTCCGTTTTCTTGTAATTAAAGACACAGTTAGATGTTGCTTCAACTTTGGCCACTTTCGGTGTGTTTTTCTATTATTAAAGCTAAATCTAAACTAAAATTTGTATGATTTTGTTTTACCCTACGAATATCCATTAAAATAATTAATAATAATATAAATATTAATTATTACATGTTTATGATTTTAAAAAAATTAGTGCAGTAAACCATTTCAATATTTATCACGTGAAAATTATTTAATTATAGGCTATCATTTTTTTATGTCTGTCCCTCTCATTTCACTAAAAAAGTTCAGGAAAGTTGTTTATAATAAGATAATTTACTCCATGCACACCATTTCCAGTCCATCTGTAATTTGTCAAATTATGCAAAATAAATAAATAAATAAATATATATATATATATATATATATATATATATATATATATATATATATATATATATATATATATATATATATATATATATTATGTTAATATTATATTATGTATACTATTTATGATACATAAAGTCAGCCATTTTGCTCCAAAAATATTTGAAATGTAATTTCCATCACAGATGCCATTACAAGGACATAAAATAAAATGTGTTGCCAATGTTCATGATTTTCAGAAAAACTGACAACAGTAAAATATTGATTATAATATCAAGAACAATCAAAGCAATTATAACATTACATATCAATTTCCTTTGACATTTAATCAAACAGGCTTTTTTTAAGACTCAGGCCACAGGATTATGTGATGATGTCCTCATATTTTTCCTGTGAGGATTTGAAAAGAGACAGTGTCATGCGTGATTTAGGCTTCAAGAAACAAAGAGCTCAACAAATGTGTCACTCTACCTGTAACTGATACAGCATGCATCTTTAATAGAGGTCTTGTCTATGTAACAGAGAACAAATCCTGTATTCACACCTCATGCTTCTGTTCAGTGACAACAGTATCCCATCCTAAATGATACAGTGACAAAAAATACTAAACTATTAATATTAAACTACTGCAGCACAAAAAGAATTGATATTATTCCGTGGAACATATAGGTCCTCGAGTGGCATTAGGCCAATACAAACCTAGATTTAAACCTTCTTAAACAACCAAAACATGCAGCATTTTTTTCTTTTTCTTCTTTTTTCCCCCTTGGTGAATTGCAGTTCATACACAACTTGTGTAACCTATCGATTGGACATTTGTGGGGAAATAAAATTTAGAAATAAAAATGCTCTCAGCATGTGAGAGTTATAAAAAAAATAAATAAAAAAAAGCATACTTAATTAATTATTACATTAATAGCCTAGTATTTTATCTGATAAACACGTTTTTACATGCAGTAGACACATAAAATGTGCTGTGCTTGCTTGTATCTTGAAAATAAACATTTTCATATACAAGAATAATCAGATTTCATGTGATTAATATGCAGCAATTAACATTTTTCATAACAAATGCTTGTAAAGTCTCAGGACTGTGCAGGAGAGGAGAGGACTCAAATATTTTGTGTTTTGACTGGACTACATGCGATCCAAAAGAACATTAAGAATTCATATTGAGATACATCCATTGATTTACACTTCACTGTATAAATCATATATTGATTTACACTATGCACCATAGAGATACAGTGCTTATTCTCGTGATACGGCTCTTTAGTATTTAAAACACTTTCGACAAATAATGTTGCTAACTTTTTGTTTGTGTGAAATATTATTGGTGTGAATTATTGGGAAAGTAATAATAATTAAATATAATAATAATTTTTAAAAATACGGAAAGTCTTCGTCTACGACAAACGAGTCTCCTTTCGAGTAGAATCTGCTGTTACTAATCGCACACTAGCTGATCAGCTGACAGCGAGCCGAGTAAAACAAGCGGAGGTAAGCCGGAAGTGTCTTGCAATCAAATTGAACAGTTTACTGGAAAATGCACGAATAATAACCGTGTATTTCAACGACACTTGATTTTCAAACATATTTGAGTTAGCATCTGGTTGTTTAGTATTCTAGTGTCTAGTGTTTCCGAACACCGAATTCATTCATATAATATGAGCTGTTGTTGAACAGCATTTGTTATTCAAATTATTAAAACGATGTGCTTATCACATCAGATATTTACATCCATATTTTCTGCGTTATTTGACGTGCTTGTATATTCCAGTCTATCTCTGCAGAATCTATGGATGTATCTCAACACATAGGGAGCTGCCTACCTAGACAGCATTCATAATAATTATGCATAATTATGTCTGTATCTGTCGTCTATGCTGTAAATCCATTATTTGTATGTCTGTCTCCTGAACACAGGCTAAGATGAGGAAAAACAAAGGGAAAACCAATACAATTGAAAAGGAGTTTGTATTTGAGTTTAAGGCAGGAAAACATCACTGTGTCCTCAAAGTACCACTTCAGTTCCCCCTCAAAGAAAATGTCAGTGATCTTCATGGGCGGATCATGCTGCTTCATAAAATCCCCTGTTTTGTAGAAAATGGTAATGTATTAATATTTATTTGAGCATGCATTAGATTCAATCCTCAGTTTATCAACATATTATTTCCAAGTCGTAAATTTGAATTACTGTGTACCCCCTCTAACATTTCTGCATTGATTTTAGACTTGAAAAATAGGCTCGTTAGTTTCATAGAAAGGGAAACGTTAGCGGATTATGACCGGGAGGCAGAAGCAGCCCTACAGAGACTTGCTACTGGAGAGGTCGACGTCAACAAACTTACAAGTTTATGGGCCAAGGCCTATTCTGAGGTAATAGCACAGTCTCAATCAAATAATTAAGTTATTTCAGTATCATTGCATTCCTTCTACATGTACATGAGCGCCTTTTTTTCATTTTTCATTCTGTCAATTTTAAATCAAATTCAATTTAAGATGTTAAACAACTCTACAGAAGTTAATAGTTTCATTATATTTCAGCTCAATTTAGCATGATGTTCCAATTTTAAGTCATTGTTTTAATGTCGCAAAGTGCATCAATTAATAATCAAGGTCAATTCAGCTATAAGCAGCTCTACAGAATTTAAACATTGATTCAGTTAAGTTTAATAACAGTGTGTATGTTGCAAAATTAGTGTCATAGATAGTGATGAACCGAAATTCTGGGCCGAAACTGAAATTTCAGGATGCTTTTGGCTGAAAACTGAAAATAAATGAATACTCAATTAATTAATCAAATGCATTTAATAATTAACACTCAAATAGCTAAAACTGAGTTGTACAAACATTTAAATTGAACATAAGGCAGGTTTTTATATCAACTTTTTAATAACAGTTTTTGTGTCTACTCCAGTTTGTTGGTGAAATATAAACATTTAAATGACAAACTGTAATATCTTGTTTTCATGACAGATTTATTCAGAAATACAATAAATAGGCTAATAAAGACTTCACTAACAGGTTAAGTAAATATAACGAATGTGTAATACAGTGCATACATTTAGCAAAATGCTCTTCTCTAAAATAATTTTTTCTTGCTAACTAATGAGTTTATGAACGTTAAATAGATTTCTTGAGGTAAATGTAATGTTAAGTGATTGTATAGCCTATTAGCTGTTTTACTGACCTCTTTCCCTGGTTGAAACACTGATTTAGTGATTACATGAGACAGGATTCATTTCGGTAGGTTGTATTGTATCTTTCAACATACCTTCAGATGTTTAAATTAAATGTCTGTTTTGGTCACTGATTTCAGCCCTCCAAAACCATTTCGGCCTGAAACTGAAAATAGCCAAAATTTCGTTGCATCCCTTAGTCAGGTCATAGAGTTTTTGTCTACTTAAAGTGTTTTTTTCTGACAAGACGTGTTGTCAGCTGAACAATTGTGTTGTTGTTAAACAATCCATTGAACACACTGTATTCTATCCCTCACAGCCTCATTTCATTTTTATTCCTGTCAAGCATTTAAAATGGCACTACCCTGATTAAGATCTATTATCCAGCTCAATTCAGTTAATTTTATTTTTCATACGATAGCATCAGTGGAATTAAATCAACTGAATACTGAATATTAATTGTCTTTTAATTAGCTAATTTGCTATATAATAAACCAATAAATCACTCTGGCTCTGCCCACACAAGAAATTCCTTTGAAACAGAATATCTGTCCTATTTCCACATTTAAGAAGGTCATCCTGACCATCTGCATTAGCACTTCAAAGTATTGCAGTTTAAATTCTGCTTCCACTTGCTCCAGCAAACTTATAAAAAGAAAGCAGAATCCACCCCCTCCCTTTTCTATGAAGCACAGCATAACCATTAACATTTTACAGCAGCCGTAAACAAATACACATGGATGCTCTCCAATCTATTTCAAGCCCATCAAATGGCCTTTTAACGACCACCTGGTTGTTTGCGTAAAAAGATTCTTATGGTTTTATTTATAGCGGTTAATTAAGCTTCCAGGTTGTTCTGCATATACAGTGTGGGAAAAGGTTAATCTAAAAGTATAAAAATAGGTGAAACAACCTATGATTTTATTTAGAAAAAAAATTATGAAAGATTCATGTGCATTGTTTAGCGTTAACCGAGTGGATCAAGTAGTCCGAGCTGGTGTGACTGAGTGGAGACGGGGACTAATTTGCATATTTATGGATCTTCATATACTAATTGAAGCAAGGGTGTAGAGTTACATTCAAGCTATTTTGAGGCATGAAAATATTGAAAATAAATCAATTTATGTAGTTCCAGTAGCTGAATAGTGGGTGCAGAACAAGTACTCAATAAATCGATTACTTTTGTGCCACCTTGGTAAGTGTGTCTGTACTGTGTCACTTCTGTGTGTAGACTACACTGGAACATGCCCGTCCCGAAGAAGCCAGCTGGGATGAGGATTTTGCTAGTGTCTATCATGAACTGATCCACTCTCCAGCTTCAGAGACCCTTCTTAACCTGGAACATAGTTACTTTGTCAGTGTCTCTGAGCTCATCAGCGAGAGAGACATGGAGCTCAAGAAACTTCAGGAGAGGTTTGTGTGGGATGTTACGACGAGAGTAATTCTGTTTTATGAGGAAAAATGCCAGGGAAAAATGCCAATTTGGATAATGAGCTCTGAACATAAATGCAGATTCTTTCTATATTCAGTGATAAGTATAAAGGTAAAAAGGTACTTTTTTTGCATATTTTTTAAAGAGAATGATAATATTAATTGTTTGAACAGAAAACCTATGACTGAAATACAAGTCAACATTTGGATACACCTTTATTCTTTAATAGGACTATTTTAGGACTATGTTACAGTAATACGAAATTATTGTTTTTTTGTATATATATATATAATGCACTACAGTTTAAATTATTTTTATATTTTTGTGGAAACTGATGCATTTTTTCAGTATTCTTTGATAAATAGAAGAACAGAAAAAGTATATTTTATAAAATTATGTGTGTATATACACAGACTAAATGAGTTATTTAATTGAACAACAGGTGAACAGAATAATTAACCAAGGGAACAAACTGGCACACACTAGGAAACTAGGTCAAATGACAGGGCACACAGGCAAACAGGAACATAATCCCGACAACAAAACATAATCCCAACACTTACATTTGAGCTTCTTCATAAGAAACATGTCCAAAAGTCCTACTATGAAATACATGAAATATTAGAAATTGTCTTTACAGACAGGCTGTTGAGATGAATAAAGTCATGCAGGAGCTGGGAAAGACCTTGTGTGACCAGGATGTGAATACTGTGGCTGCCCAACACTTTGACGCACAGCAAGTAAGACCTGACAGTCAGATTGAAACAAACTATAATAATGCAGAACATATTAATGATTCCAGACTCTTCTGTTTGGTCTTTTTCTGATGGGAAGGTGCTAGAGAACAAGTGGGCCAGTGAATTGAAGCAAGTCACAGGTATCCAGAAACAAGAGTACCAGGAATGGGTGATGAAGCTTCACCGGGACCTACAGAACCCTAACAATAGCACGATAAAGTGAGTAAAAGCATTCTAATACTAAGCATACTAATGACATTTAGATTATGAATCCTTGCTGAGGTGATCAATGATTGTGATTGGTTGTGAAGTGAATAGGGCTGAAAAATCGATTAATCGCATCTAACATAAAAGTTTGTGTTTACGTAATGTGTGTGTGTGTGTGTATATATTATTATATTTATATTTGTCAAATATATATGTCTGTTTGTTTGTCTGTATACACACACATATACTATGTAAACACAAACGTTTATGTTAGATGCGATTAATCGATTTTTGCCCTAGTAGTAGAAATCAGACACAGAGAGGCTGGAAGCTGCCCATGTAGGAGTAACATCCTCAAAGATATTCTTCTGATTCGGACTCAGGAAATTCTCACTTAGCGATTTCATTCAGTTTCAGTTCTAACTGCATTTTACGGCATCCCCGCTTTGAAACATTGACACCGTCTAGCACATGAGTGAATAGTGTTACACTTGAGCCAACTGCAAAACAACTGTATTTATCATTGTGATTGATGGATGGCAGAGAACTTCAGAAATTGAGCTTGTTATTTGTGTTTCAGTGAGGAGATCAAGGTGCAGCCTGGTCAGTTGGGGGAGGCAGGGGAAGCGGGGGCCCGGCTCTTCGAGGAGCAGCGACAGCTGGAGGAGAGCTTCACCATCCACTTAGGTATGGCGTTTCCTTGGAAACATTGGGCGCTACAAAACGACACATAAAAATACCCACATACAACAAACCAGCGCAGTGATTTACGCCCACTTCCAATGTGTTTTCAGTCTGCCTCTCAAGCTCATTATAAACAATGTTTTGTTCACATGTAGTGGCACGAATTTCACTAATGTTTGACAACCAGAAAGTGTCCAAATGTGCTTTGTCTCAATTTATTAATTTCTTTTTGTGAAATCTTTTGCTTGAAATCTTTTTTTTTTTCTATCTAGTACAATGACATTCATGCATTATTAGTTGTAGCTTAAATGTCCAAATATTTTTCAGGCCACTCTACATACACTCTATATAGAAAAACAGTCAGCTCACAATTCTAATTTTATCAGATTTTAACACAGTTAATATTACATGATGCTGAAAATTCAGCTTTGCCATCACAGCAATAAATTATTTTTTAAAACAATCAAAAAGAAAGCAGTTATTTTCAGTTGTAATAATAATTCACAGTATTATGATTTTTACTGTATTTTTGATCTAATAAATGCCTTGGTGAGCATAAAAGATTTCTTACTAACCCAAAACTTCTGAATGGTAGAGTATATCCAATATTAACCGTACATCTTTATATATATATATATACACACACACACACACACACACATATATATATATTTAGCTAAATGTAATGGATACAAAAACCTACTGTATTGGGGATAATGCATTACAAGTAACTTGAGTTATGTAATCAGATTACTTTTCCAAGTAACTAATAACGTAACGCATTACTTTTAAATTTACGACAAAATATCTGAGTTACTTTTTCAAATAAGTATTGCAAGTTACTTTATTTTCCCATTTATTGACTGACACCTCTCCTGTCCCCATGTTGAAAAAAAATCATAAGTGCGGAGGCGTTGTGTGTAAACATTATAGTTATTGTAGTTATAGACTAAATGTGAGCATGCGTTTACTAATCGCACTTGCACAAAAAAAATTCAGTATTCCTCAAAATGAATAAAATCAGTGAAATGCAAAATCAGAATAAACCTTCAATAATGTTAAAACAAATATTTTTCATGCATTTTATCTCACTTTATTGACCAATGTACTTGCTGCTGACCTTCGATGATTCAGTTAAATAAGTAAAAATTACTTAAAATTTTTTGTTTTTATTAATGAAGTAAGTGTTAAACTTTTTTCTCCTGCATCCTATTCTTCTGTTATCCAGAATAGATGAAAGGTTTGTTTGAGCTGCGCCCTTTACTGTACACGTGTGAATGTGCATTTCCTTTAGCCTAAGGCTTTTTATTTCAGTTTTGGTGTGAAAAGGTCTTTACATTTGCCCAAAAATAGAGCTTTTTTTGTTATAAAAAAACAAGCCCAACCCAGGTGAAAAAAGTAACACAAAAGTAACGTAACACATTTCTTTTCTTAAAAAGTAAGTAAGTAATGCAGTTACTTAGTTACTTATTAAAGGAGTACCGCAATATTGTAATGCATTACTTTTAAAAGTAACTTTCCCCAACACTGCTAATGTGATATGTTTTTTTATTTAGGGGCTCAGCTGAAGACCATGCACAATCTCCGTCTGCTGCGATCTGATGTTCTGGACTTTTGTAAGCACCGTCGTCACAGCAGCAGTGGGGTAAAGTTACGGCGACTGCAGACTGCCCTCTCGCTCTACTCCACATCGCTTTGTGGCCTGGTGCTGCTTGTCGACAACAGAGTCAACTCGTACAGCGGCATTAAGAGAGGTATCATATCGAAATTGTAGCATTTTGTTGCAAAGATCAACAAAAGTCAAAATAAAAGACAACATAAACAACAATAACATCTTCAATTGTTTATATGGCATTAGACTTTGCAACAGTGTCTAAGGAGTGCACAGACTTCCACTTCCCCAGAGTGGACGAGCAGCTGGACATCATCCAGCAGGTGGTGCTGTACGCACGAGCTCAGCGCAGCAGCAAGCAGAGAGAGCAGCCCGGTGAGTGACACAACAACTGTGTGTGTTTGTGTCCGTCCAAAACCAGCACCTCTGCATTGCACCATCACGTATCGGACTTCAGTCCCACCACGAGGAAGTGTTCGGTTTCATTCGACAGGAACTTGCTACAATGAAACTTAATACACATTTTTTTCAAGATGCACAAATGTTTTGGCAGAAGGTAGAATCCACTGGTACAGTTTAGCATTTTGCTGACTGTTTGTAATAACTGTTGTAAATTTAATTACCACAGTGACATAACTTGAAAGAGAACTCTTAGTACCATGATATTATCTTTTGCATTAAAATTAAACAACTGATATTCAAATTTTATTGTGTGGTAATTGGGACAGTAAGAGGCTTCTTTCAAAAACATAAAAAAATCTAAATTATTCCAAACTTTTGGCAAGTAGTGTATATACATACAGGGGTTGGACAATGAAACTGAAACAGTGGGCAATGTAGTGTGGAGGTTTCACTCCTATATATGCGCACCTGGTGGCCAATCTTCACTGATTTACATTCCATCAGTAATAGCAGAGTGTGAACGTAGGCTGTGTCCGAAATTGCCCCCATACCCTTAAATAGGGCACTATTTGAAGGGACAGCAATTTGTAGTGGTGTCTGAAACCATAGTGGATGATATCGAGTGCACTCATTAAATCCCACAACGCACAGCAATAACGAGTGTACAACTGATGCACGCTCAACGTCTAGAGAATACCCATAATGCACTGTGAGAGTCGCACACTGAATGAATTCCTGCGTCTCGCCAGAAGATGGCGCCCGCAGCTGAATGAGTCATCCATCCATTTTCTGGTCCAATGTGGCTACAGCGTTATATCATACTGGTATAAATTCATTTTTTATCATACTGGTATAAATTCATTTTTAAGTGATTATTAAATTAATTAAGGTTTATACATAGTTTCCGAGACTGAGTATAAGATAAATATTTTCATCTCATCTTATTGCCTTTAGTTTTTTGTAGAAATTTTTCTGCCTTTTTTTTTTTTTTGTATGTGACAATTAAACACATTTTCTTCCCAGTTAAATTACTGTAATGCAAATAAAAATTGTATAATAATTAAATGTTAACTTGTGTATTTATACATTATTTTTGTGTATTCGTTGTACTGACTTTAATGTATGATGATTTGAATGGAAAAAATAATTGTGTCCAATAAGTCTAATGACAATCATTGTGATAATTACAAACTCAAAAGTGAAGTACAACATATTTGGATGCATTACACTAATAAACTTATTGAATTTGTTTTATAGAGATGCCAAGAAATGGGGGAAGTGAAGACAAAAATAAGATCATAGATAGAAATTCATCCAATATCGTCCCAGGTAATTCAAACATTACTGTATGCGTTTAACGGTCTGTTTGTTAGTCCTAACATGCTGTGCTTTTTTTTATCAGGTGAATTCTACATCACTCGCCATTCCAACCTATCTGAGGTTCATATTGTCTTCCACCTCTGTGTGGATGATAACGTACGTTCAGGGAACATCACAGCCCGGGACCCGGCCATCATGGGCCTGAGGAACATCCTGAAGGTCTGCTGCACCCATGACATCACCACCATCACCATCCCACTGCTGCTGGTGCATGACATGTCTGAGGTAAGAGTAGATGGATGACATTTCATTAAAGAAACTTTTTAAGAGTCTGTGAAGGGATTGTTTCCATGTCTGAATTCCTGAAGGTCTGAACTTTTGAGCTGCTACACACAATTTTGATTGGAACATCTGTAAAAATGGTAGTTGAGGATGTTGCCAATATTGTTGGGTGTTCAAAAACTCAACTGAGCCTCAACTTTTCTGTTACAAGAATCTATAACAATCTACATTCTATGGTTGTTCCAGAACATTCCGCTGCCAACTACCATCATTTAGATGTTTTTGTGGGAAAGTTGGAGGCTTTGGCATCTAGTTCTAGAACATGCAAACAAGCAGCCAAACAAAACAAAACATTCCAGTTTCAGTTTAACCTCCTGCGTTACGCTACATGTATCTGATATATTTGCCCTCAAGAAGCAAAAAGCATTTTTGTTCACTTGTGACCTATTATTCAGCATGCATTTCTGTTTTCCTTGAAAATGTTGCTTCATTGTGCACACTTAATTACTGTAATTTATTAACAAGCCAAAGCATTTGATCTGGCTTGCATTGATGTGTGGAAAATGAAAAGGATCATGTCCTATTATGCAAATCTCTTAGCGTGTATATGTGTACAAACCAAGTGATGTCAGACCCCCCTAAAAGGACCCAAAAGCAAACCGTACTCAGACCACCTCTGGAGGAGGTACGGTTCGGTTGTGGGTCCGTTTGTGGTTCTATTTCTTCGTGATATGAAGGTACAAGTGTACTTCAGGCTCCGCCATTCCTGCTATTCCGTCTTTTCCGTCACTGCTGACAACAAAAGGTCCATTCGCGATCGCGTTCCGGGGGGAATGCATTTGCGATATAAAATAAATATCGCATTCCATTCCTTTGTTACGCTTAATATAAACTACTAATGATCACTAGCAGCATGTTAACTTGGTTAATGTTAATATTTACTTACCCATTATGTTTATATTTTATATAGTAAGTTCCATAGGTTTTTTTGTATGCATAGAAAAATTTGTTTTAGCAATATCCAGCCACTATTTTGTGTCAACTATAATAATAAACTTTAATTTCTTTTATTAAACATTTACACCTTATATGTGTGTGTGTGTGTGTGTGTGTGTATATATATATATATATATATATATATATATATATATATATATATATATATATATATATATATATAATGAGTTATACATGGCACATTTGAACTACGAAGATATACATTTAAAACCATAGACATGACAGTCTTCTCATGTAATTGTAAAATCTTCCAGCTAAAACTCTGTCACTTCGTTTTATTTGAATACGGATATAAATAATTTTGAGATTGTTACAGATACAGGCTCCACTGCACGCCCCTAATATAAATGCTGTTAATTCATAATGCCTAAAATAATTACCAAAGGTAATTCATAGAACCTTATTGTGAAGTGTTATTATTGTTCTTTTTCTAAACTACAAAAGATTTACAGCAGACATGAAGATTTTAGTATCAAATGAGGTTGATTAGGTTGAGCCAATCGTGTGATGTGATAAACTTCTGATCAGTTATCCACTGCTTATTTTTTCTGTATTTTTTTTTTTTATTTTAACAATTTGAAAGATGCGGCAGTGTTACTGAACACAGAAAGCTGGGGTCTGAGTTCTTATGAAGTTGTGGTGTGAACAAGAAAGGGTCCGAGATCACTTTAATGCTGAAGAGGACCAAAAAAAGAACTGGGTTCTCTCGAGTCCACTAGATTGTGAACACCAAAAGGACTGAGGTCACTTTCGGCTGGTTCCCTTTCTGGTTCACTTTAAGTGAAGTGGGTTTGGTTCTTTTAAAATGAATTATATGTGAAGTAAGCATAAGATGACAGCAAAGTTAATTGACTGAATGTAAAAATAGAGGAATATACAATTAAATAATAACCAATGTTGACATATAAATAAAATAATGGATGATAACCAATATGTTACAGAGATTTTGTTAGGTTCAAACCAGTTTTTTTTTTTTTTTTTTCCACTTGGATGCTCAACCTCAAAACTCTGTCGTCTAATTTAGAAATGGTCTGTTTTGGATCAGGCTGTCTGGACTGACCAGTGTACTTCTGGGTAAATGAAAGCCTCAATCACAGCCTCTCTGACCACAGGCCGATGTTGAGGAATGTTCAGTGTTCAGGAAATGTTTTTCATCTGAACAGGAATTGTGTGTTCTCCCAGCCAAAGGCCAAGGATGGTTTTAAGGCTGAGGTCTTAAGCCCTATTCGGACAGAATTTGTTTTTAGGACATATGTCTGTAAAGTAATTGTTACTGTGGATGTTTATCGTCGAATGTCTGTAGAAATCAGCAAGATGAGTGACTACTGCATTTGTACATTGCTGTTACACAAATGAGTCATCACAAAATTATCTATAGTTAAATATTAAACATATGACATTATTAGGAGAAAATTAATTCAGTTTTGTAATGTAAGTAGCATGTCATGTATTAAAGAACTGTGAAATTAATTGATCTGAATAGCCCTGTATGAGAAGTTGCTCTACAAAGAGTGGTTTGGTACTGTTACATCCTGGTTACGTGGTTAAATATTATCTCAGTAAATATTTCCTCCTCCTCTGTACAGGAGATGACCATTCCCTGGTGTCTGAAACGAGCTGAGCTGGTCTTCAAGTGTGTGAAAGGTGGGCATGCAAAGAGCTCAAATGTAGAATGTGCAAAAACTCATTGATTATTAACATATTCTGTCAATAGCCTATATAATATTTGTTTTACATTCTGATTATTTTTGTCTGTAATGTTGGTTTAAAAAGCATCTAATACTGGGTTGTAAAATATTTTTAGTTAAAAAGATGCTTGGTTGGTTGTGTAAGACCAGCCTTAATGTGGATTTGTCCCTACCAGTACTATCTGTATACTTTTTAAAGAGGACCTATTATGCTTTTTTTTTTTTTTTTTTTTTACATTTTCAACTTTCTTTAGTGTGTAATTTTGCTGTTTGAACATGAAAAAGGACTGCAAAGTTACAAAGCACAAAGTCCACTCCAAAGCGAGTTATTCTCTATATCGGTAATCACTCGATTGTAGATTCCGCGAACGTACACGTACAAAATATTCTTCATTTAAATAATTCCTGCCTAAGGCATACCCGAAAAAAAAGGGGGCGAGGCCTGGTTAAGACTTTGTAAAAGGGCATAATATGGCCTCTTTTTAGTTTTTTTTTTTTTAATAATTTTTTTGCAAGATATTATATTATTATTTATATATTATTTGAAAAAACATATTCAAGTAATTTTCCAAGTTCAAAACTTTAGAAAAGCATATAACAAAATTTTGTTAAGAACATTGTTTACTTTTGAGGGTCAATAGGAGTAGTATAATCAGTCAGTTTTGTCGAGTATTGTTCACATTTACATATTTTCTGTTTCAAATAAGAAGTCATTTTCTCCATCATCTCAACTTGAAACAGTAGTCTTTGGCTTTTTTTATTTAGGTTTTATGATGGAAATGGCCTCCTGGGATGGAGGAATCTCACGGACTGTTCAGTTCCTTGTTCCACAGGTTAGTTTTAGCCTCATTGACAGTACAACAATGTCTTTTTTATCTACTAAGTGACTATTCAGGAAATACGATTTCTTTTCTGGCAGTAGAACAAACAAAAGCATAATAGTGTCTGTATTCTCAAACAATAGTGTCCATTGGTTGACACATGCTTACAGGCTTAGTGAACTCTTCACATTCACAGCTGCCTGTTTTACTGTTTAACACCTTTTAAAATAACTCCTCTAAACTAAACCCTGTTGTGTAGATGCTGCCCACACATTGTATAATTACACTGTATTTATATGTTCAAAAATGTGAAGCTGAATTTTCAGCATCATTACTCCAGTTTTGAGTGCCACACTATCCTTCAGAAATCATTCTAATATGTGACCCTGGACCACAAAACCAGTCAAAAGTCACACGGGTATATTTGTAGTAATAGCCAACTATACATTGTATGGGTTAAAATTATTGATTTTTCTTTTATGCCAAAACTCATTAGGATATTAAGTAAAGATCGTGTTCCATGAAGATATTTTGTAAATTTCCTACTGTAAATATATCAAAAAATTATTTTTGTGAGTGGATATGCATTGCTAAGGACTTCATTTGGACAACTTTAAAGGCGATTTTCTCAATATTTAGATTTTTTTGCACCCTCATATTCCAGTTTTTCAAATAGTTGTATCTTGACCAAATATTGCCCTATCCTAACAAACCATACTTAAATGGAAAGCTTATTTATTCAGCTTTCAGATGATGAATAAATCTAAATTTCAAAAAATTTACCCTTATGACTGTTTTTGTGGTCCAGGGTCACATATGCTGATTTGCTGCTCAAGAAACATTTCTTATTATTATCAATGTTTAATATGTTTGTGAAAACCATTATATATATTTTTAAAAAAGTTCAAAAGAGCAGCATTTATTTGAAATAGACATTTTAGGGACCACGTGAAAGTCTCACTTTGGATCAATTTAATGCAAAAACAAAAACATACTGTTCCCAAGCTTTCCAAATCATTTTACTTAATACCAAAGTTAAATTGTTTAGCAATTTATTTAAGAATATGGCATCAATCTGTCTTTCTGATTGTCTTTTATCATTAGAGTATCTCAGAGGAGATGTTCTACCAGCTGAGCAACATGCTGCCTCAGATCTTCAGAGTCTCCTCCACGCTTACGCTAACCTCAAAACGCTAAACACACACGGACACATCAGCCCATCAACTGGGAATATGGAGGACATCTTGTCACTTTAGGTTTTTAATTTTTAGAGCAGTACAA
This sequence comes from Elopichthys bambusa, assembly GCA_037101425.1. Taxonomy (NCBI): domain Eukaryota; kingdom Metazoa; phylum Chordata; class Actinopteri; order Cypriniformes; family Xenocyprididae; genus Elopichthys; species Elopichthys bambusa. The sequence continues at coordinate 10,559,845 of CM074455.1, forward strand.
ACCATAAGCTGTTTTGATATGCACTGTCATGTGATCACATGAGGCTTAGCACCATGTCCTGATTATTTCACTCAGGAATTTTCACTGGAATTCATAGATCTGTACATTCCACATAAAAAAACACATGAAATATCAAAGGGAAGTGTTCAGAGTTTCAGCTCTTGTCATGCTGTGACTGCCGTTTACCTAATGCTGCATGGGAAACAGGTAATGCCAAGACAAGCTGTGTGTTTGTGCTGCATTGCAGACCCCTTTTGTCATAATTCCTTTCCACAAACACCAGATGGCACTGTATTCGGTAGCATTTACATGTAGTTTGAGGTAACTAAAGCTGCTGATTCCAAATGTCAAATGACACCAACCTTCCAAGCTTTCTAAGTGATTTACCATGTGTTTGTATATTAGGTGCCAGTTGTAAGCCCAGGCATGTGTACAGTTATATTTGAACTGTGTAATCTTTGGAAAGTGGGGCATTTGAAAACAGTAGCATCTGTTTTTTTATTGTAAATCTAACTTGTTTAACAGGAATTCAAAATATATTAAAATATATCTACATAATATTAATCAGGCAAACAGGGAAATTATGTCCAGTTTTGTATTATTCCTTTTTTTTTTTTTTTTAGAGCCTTTTCAAAGAAAATCTACATATTAACTACTTTCTGTTAAGTCTTTTGTTGGATTTCTGCTAATGAGGATATTACCATATGAAGTAGCAAAGTAGGGCTAATCTGAGGGTTAAAGCATTTGCATTCATATTAGCCTTTTGTCTGATACTACTGACATGCTAATTACTCATTCAATGCTTTGTAAATACAGTACACTTCAATTTAACTTTGAATTTGACTATTTGATCATGTCAGAATTATATAAAAAAAATGTGTTAGTTTAGTTCAACTGCAGGTCTGCTTCCTCTATATTAATACTATTTACATAATATTATATGTAAATAATATATATATACTGAGTGTGTGTGTATATATATAATATATATATATACACACACATAATGAATGCTGTCACGTTTTCCTGGTTAAATAAATATTACATAAAAAAGAGAGACCACTTATAATTCTATTTTGTATTTTTACACTACCTGTAATGTTCTATTTATTAAAACCAAGTTTAAATCTCATTAAGTCAGTGTTTTTATGCATTTTTACATTTATTCCAAAATAATAACTAAAGGCAGTAACAATTTAAACAATATATTTTATTATATATTCTTTTTAATAGTCCACTATTAAAAGATGTAGGTTATGTACAAGATGTAGGCTACCTTTAATTTGCTGATTGCCCACTAAAAACCCCCCATAGGCATCTTGTTTTCAGGCCATTTCAAGTTTGATTTTGTCATGACATAAAGCAGTGATATCTAAGTAGGTGAGTTGTTTACTTACTTTTTAATTAGTCTTACCATTAACACCATCATTTTCTTCATTCAAGCCGATTCGAAAATGCACACAAAAACAATAGGCGGGATTTCTCACGAACAAATAATATCTAGTCATAACCGATCACATCAAATCATAGCGCATTGCCTCCTCTCGCGTGACCTTCCCCATTCATTCTCAATTACCCCCCTTTAAACTCACCAAACGTTTTGAGGGGTCTGTTAAAAGTCAATGGGCTCAGGGGAGGCAAACCTCCCACTGTAACTTTACCTGTGAGTATTGCTGTTCGACTGTTACATTATAAAAACAAATGATTTTTTTTTTTTTTTTACACTTTTTAGTGTCACATTTTGTAATATTTGCTTTGTTTTATTTTTGTAGTATCGATTATTTTTTAATCTAGTTTTTTATTTTTTAATCAGGAGACTGCTAAAACACCCCTGATACACACAAATATATATATATACACATATATAAATAAACTTCTATTATTTTATGATTTTATAATTATTATAGAATTTTTTATTAGCTCTGTAAAATTCTATAATTTAGTCAATTGAACCTTTGCAAATACCCGCCCACCTTTGTTGCTTTGTCCGACAAGCCATAGCGCTGTCACGCCACACAGTGTGAAAAATACATCGCGGAGCAGAGAGGACACTGACAACCCGTCGACAACAAAGACCCAGCTTTCAAATTACGTAATTTTTTAAGAAATTCGAACAATAAAAAACATTTTGTGGCTCTTTAATGTGTCATGACAGATCGCTGTAGCGCCTCAGCTCAAGCGGCTTGTGAACCGATCATCTCTTCTACTAGTTCATTTATAGTATCAAATAAACATGAATGAACATGAGAAGGAATGTTGTTTCAAACGCAGAAAGACGTCAGTACACACCATTTTTCTAACTCCTGACTGCTTTATCTGACAAAATGGCGGATTCTGCGTTATGATTGGTTAGATCGCTTGTCAATCAAAATCCTGGCAAAGGGTCAATTAATAATTCTGGGACCAATGTTTAAGTAATGTGTGTTTTTGACCAGCATAGTTTCTTTAATTCCTGGCAAAAAGAGTACAAATACATTCCTTTAATTTGATGTATGGATCCAACAGGTCACGAAAGGGCAAACAAAAGTTCTAGACTGTTCTGCTGTCCCTACCAAAGTGAACTCAATCAGTCTCTAATGGCCCAGCAGTCACGCTGTCATTGGTGCTCAACTCAGAGAGCTTGTGTTAAGGAAATGTGTCACCAAATGTCTCACATTCTTAGTATCAGTTAGTGGCAGAATCTGGTCTCTGGTTACCCCTGCCTGGGGTAGGGGACATAGGTGCATGCTCAGCAGCAGGCCCCTCCAGCACAACCACCTCCCCCCTCTTGGCTTGCTGTTTTAACGCCCTGCTCTTTAGCCATCTGAGCCCTTATCATCCAACAACTGTGCCTGACAGAGCTCTGTTTATTCAGCCAGGCCGAAACATTGAACGGCCCCCTCTGATGGACTGGCCCATCCTGTTTGTGTGATGAGTGTAGGATGTGTTCATTTTAATTAGAGCTTATCATCTTCACACTGTTTTTATGTGCCGTCAGTACATAAAAGGGAAGATAATTTCCAATAATCGGAAACTTGATTCTCTTTGTGAATTAAGATGTCAAAACAAGCTGACACTCAATTTAATAACAGTTTTCTGTGATGTATCATTCGAACACCAATATAAGCCAGGCCCAGACATTCCTTATGAGATCCGATAGTGGCACGGACTGTTCTGTTAAAGTCGAAATAGAAATAGAAATATGAAATAGAAGTTGCAATATTCTTTTCTTCCCTATTGTGTGACATAATATATCCAAGTGAAACAGCTTCTCGAACAAGAAAAATTGAAGGGCGGGACTTGATTTTATGCATCGGGAATTAATTGGATGGTGGTTTGCTATTGGTCGATCTCATGTGAATGACACGTTGTTCCGTCTTTGCACCAGTAAACGTTTTGATTTTGATTTTTTGGATTAAAGATTATGAGAGCACATTATTTTTTTTTAAAAATAATGTGCACAGATAAATCATAAATACTGCAATATATTCCATAAATAAGAATTGTCCATTTGGATGGATGGATGGATGGATGGATAGATAGATAGATAGATAGATAGATAGATAGATAGATAGATAGATAGATAGATAGATAGATAGATAGATAGATAGATAGATAGATAGATAGACATTTTACTAAATTAATGTATAATAGAGACGTTGTTTTGTTTAAAAAAAATTAGAAACTCGTGTTTTTCAGATCCATAAGCCAAATAAGGAAATCAAGGACTTTTCCTTTAGTAAAAAAGGTCCCTATAATACGGATCTGGCTCTAAAAAAAGAAGAAGAAATTGAAATTCCATGCACTTTTTTCTCTTCTTTGGTGGTTGACTTGAGCTCAATAGGAGGATTTAACCCATCCTCTACACCTCCCGGGTCCGTGCATTGATTCATGCCTTTTCCCGGATAATTTCAGCACGTCACTGAGTCCTTCCCACAAAGTTGGGAAACAGCGGAGCGTCCGTGAAAGAGAACGGACACACGAGAGCCGCGTCTGGAAGGTAAGATCACCATGTTCTGTTCTGTATATAAGTGATTTCATAGTATATTGAAGCTTTACTTGCTGTCATTGATGTGGTCGAACTGAGAGAGGTTTCCGAATGAGTGATAAACTCAAGAAACTTGCTCATTGAATCAAAATGACTTCCGCTTCCTGCATGATACGCTCGCGCTGAATAAAATCACTAGAGGAGAACAGCAAACATGTTTGTACCGTTATACAAACACGTAAGACCAGCGTTGTTCGCATGAGGTTGAATTTAGCTTAATTTGTTCAGTGATGTCCACGATATAAACAGTGGATTTCTTCACTAGACCTTTAACGTATAAAGCTTGACTCTCATTTAAACTCTCAAACTTCTTGTACTCTGCCTTTCCATTAGCTATATTTGTATGGGGTTCCAAGTGCCAGGTTGTTAAACGATTAAACGACCGTTAAACGATTAGAGTCGATTCTTTTTTTCTTTTCTTTTTTTCTCCAAATGAAGCATTTGGTGAGACCCCCGCTGTTTTGACACATGGATGTGGGGGAGGTAAATACTTAAGTATTTTGAGACTTTGTTTAGTCTGCCTCATGTTTTGGCTCTGTCTAAAAACATAGCCAGCTGACTGCCTAGACAGCATTTTTTGGCGTCATAGCATATTCGGCATCGTAAGCGCGTTCGTGAACGAATCTCCTGTGGAGTCTCACTTTTTCTGAATTATGTACTGACTCTTTGAAACAAGAACCGTCTTTTTCAACCACGTTCGACTCGCAGCGATCCCCGTTAACAACTCGCCGACTCATCGAAACGAGTCTTTTTCGAATATATTAGACTCAAAATGAGCAAGATTAGCAACCCTTTATTGTTATCGAAATAGACTTTAATGGAACCTTTTAAAGCATCTAATATACTATATTAATGTAAAATAATTGCTGAATTGTTTATTGAATTGGTTGAAACGGTTTGATTAATCAGCACCTATATCCCAAAAATGTTGGCTGTTAATTCGGTTTTACAAGATTTTAAGAAACAGACACTGTTTCAATGTCTGCTGGTACCAAATGCAAGATACCAAAAAATGTCATTTAAAAGTCAATTATGTTATATTTTCAGGTTCAGTTGTTCGTATTTTGAACTGAATGAACTGTCTGAGGCTGCAAATTTGGTCACATTTCCATCCACCAGCACAGTTATTATGAGTCACTGCTGACAGCTAGACAATATTTATGGGGAGTCTAGACAAGTATTTATTTTTAGCAGTCTCTCTTGACATTGTTCGCCTGAAATTTAATAAACAGAAAATGGCACATTAAAAAGCACATTGCTCGGTGGGAGGTTGGAGTGTGCCTCTACTATGTTTCTTTTATACCAGACAGACAAACATAATAAATTTAATAAGTATGATTTTCCCCCCCATTAAGCTTAGCTAAGCATAAAGATGCTTTAGGGCTTGAGATCCAGCACTAACAGGGCTCATCTGCTACTTCCTTGAGAAATGATCCTCACCCGAAATTCCCTTGCTAGACCAGCTGTACTCAGCCCGCCTAATGCTACACAAGATCACGCAACCTGCAGAGCCAATTCAAGTCAAGGTGTTTTGTTTTCTTAATTAATTTCTTAATTCCCTCCAGACTGTATAGACTGTACAGAAGCACCTTTACCACCAGGCATGTTAAATATGTAGTCAACACTTTTTGGTTGAAAGTTTAATGGTGATCATCTGATTTAGTCTTTATTTAGTAATTTTTACATTTGATAACTTTGCATAATATTAATAACAACAGTAATAATAATAATTTTCATAATTAATAAATAATAGTTATTTTTTATTATATATGCAGATATATTCTATTTATAATAATTTATAATAATAATAATATTTTGTAAAGATTTTATTTTAATATAATTTTAATAATATTAATATTAAAGTTTTTTTTTTTATCTAAATGAATGGAAGAGAGAAAAATTATTTTAATGAAATACTTTTTTGTCTGAAACTCATGGACAAATAATCTATAATAATAATGACAAAAATAATTTATATTGTTATTTATGCATCATATATGCACTGATATACTATTTTTTTTACTTTTTATTTTTAAAAAATATTTTAATGTTTTTTATTTCTGAAACTTACGGAATAGAATAGACTGTTTCAGAAACAAGATTATTTGTTGGGTCTTTTGCATATTTATCTGTCCCGTATACCCAGTCAATATTCTAGTTACCCTGTTCTAGTTACCCATTGTCTCAATAGACAAGAAATGGTTGACATCTGGAATTTAAGTTGCTGCAACTCACCTAGTAACTCAACTAGTTTTAAAAACTCTTTTGTCGTTAAAAGACACAAAAGCATTCCAGAAAGCCTCCCCTTGCCTCAAGGTCAGTGTTTACACCACTAACCTGTAATACTGAGCTATTGCCAGCTGGCTTAAGGTGAATAATGTCTCCATGTCTACACCAAAAGGCCAAGTTCGCAAGATTCGGATGGCTGCCAACCAGCTTTGGAAAGTCACCTTCCATCCTCATGGCTTGGTTTATTCCTTTCAAGTTGTTCATTCCTTTAATGTTTGCTGGACTGGATTTCAGTAAATAATTGGAGCTGCCAACTAAGGCCAGACTGAGCAAGAGATGTCTGTTTGAGTTGGAAAATGAAATATATACTACGATTGATGTGGTGTATTCTTAGGACTACAAGACAATGGTGGTGAATGCAGATTTTGTGATGAAAACTTTGTATTGCATGCCTGAAGCGGTGCCGTTTAAATAATTTGATTTGCCCATCATCCTAAGATTGCAGACAAACCCATATGACCCATCTTGTGTAGAGAATCAAAAATGATTTAAGGGACATTCATTCAGATTCATTCATATTTAGGTTTTTATTAGTCATGTCACCCACCCACTTGTTGAACATGATGACAAAAGTGATGAAAGCTACTGAGTACGGAAAGAGTATGTGGAAACACAGTGTTTCACTGCCGCCTATACCAGCTGTTTATTTTCTGCCTCTGCGTATGTGGTCTCAAAGAACTTTCATTACAAAGAACTGGGGAGTTGCAGCCTTGTAGATGGGATATTTTTGGCATCCTTTGAAAAGATGCTGTTTGGTGTAGTTACAGCAACTGACAACAGAGTATGACTACTTTTTTATATGTCCTTGAGCAAATCGGCTTGTAAAAAGAAAAAGAAAAAAGCATTTATTTGAAATAGAAATCCTTTGTAACATTATAAATGCCTTTACTGTAAAATCTTGATTGGAACGTTGTTCGAGGATCAGCAAAGATGTTGATCCAGGAACATAGTGTACTTAGTAAATATAAATATAAAGGTTTTTTTTTCTTTTTGTGGCTTGACTCGGCCAGAAATCCTCATTTCTGAACCCTGCACAAGACTGATATTCTTAAGGCAATGCAGTCTTGGTCCTTCCATTGTCTCAACTGTTTATGTCTTTGGTTATGAAGAAAAATGAGTCGAGGTTTGCAAACCTATCATCATGAATGCTTTCCTGGGGCTTTTAAAAGCTGCATTTAAGGATTTGTTTGTAAGTTAGAACTGTTTAATGTGCCTCTGCCGCTCATCAGCAGAGTGACTGCTAGACATTTTGCATCTTAAACGTCCATTTTGTGCATAATTCAATTTAGAACCTTCTCAGAATGTTTTCATGGAGGCCTCATTACGGGTAGCAAAAAAAAAGCAACCACAGATTTAATGTCTGCAGTGGAGGGCCCAAAGCGAAGCTATTTTTCTAATAGCAAGAAATACTTTTATGCAGAGTATCAGGTCAAAATCACAATGGTGTACATAGGGCCCTGAGGACAGGATAAATTAGACTCGTCTCGAGTCATTTTCCCAGAGTGATAAGGCCAGATGTTGCTAGAGAAAAGCCACATTGACCGAAGTGTGGGAGAACAACCTCGTATATAAACACTGATGCTTCGGTTGAATAAACAGATTTTGTATTTGCCAGGAAACCCCAAGTTATGAAAAAAGGAAAGGGATGACATGAAAGTTTGTGATTTACTGTCCCTTCAAGTAAGTCAATGTTTGGGCGACAGTGAGAAATATGGGTTGGGGGAGAAGGTCTCTTTCATGTAGTAAAAAGGATAGAAGAGGACCTTTGATATTTGAGATGCACTGAACTCTTTGAAAGGATAAACTGTGATTTAAGTCAATATGGCCTTGCGCTTTGATGATTTCAGCTTGGCTATTGTTGTGTCATAAATGTTTTTTGGTGGAGTGTCTCTGCGTTTTGTTGATTCAATGAATGTTTGAGAGCCTTATGTGTGTCTTTTTGAGTTTACACATCCACACCCAAAGTTATATTCCAGTGCCTTTTCATCTGGAATTTCTACTTGAAAAGAACTTTGCACTGCAAGTTCAGCTGACATTATCGTCTACAAGAATAGATCAGGTGAGTTTTAAGAGGTGCAGGCAGTAAAAAGTCAATCCCTGGTTATGGATGGGTACGTAAACATAGATAGAGCTCCTGAATGATTGTAATTTCCCCGTGTTTCCAAATTGCATTTCCTGCATGACGGAATTTTCCACCCGGGAATAGCTGCAAGGCTGCGCCTGCTACTGTGGCACCATTTGTTCCATTCACTGCTGAAACTTCATCTAATTTTGGGATTTTCTGATTATACTAATTATTTTTGAAATAGGAGGAGCAACAAACTTTGCTTAGGCTACTGTCTACAGCATTTGAAGGAGTTTCTGCTATGGAAACGTTTCTTTTTTCCTACTAAATAGTACCTGTTTTACTGACTCATTTGGTGAATGTCTATCTTCAAATTATAGAGGCACTGACTACTGAACATGGTTACGTGGCTCTCTGGAATATTTTATTTTGGTTGGTCAGCAATTCTGTAGTCAGACTGAGAAACGTATGACACAGTTCAACCCAGTGTAATTCTCTAGAGCTAATGACTATAGTGAGCCAGTTCAGTGCAATCATTGTAGCCTAAATGATGAATCCCAAACAAATTTATTCATGATTTATCACATTTTTTCTTTTGTCAAATCAACTTAGATAATTAATGTGGTTCAGATAACATACTATTTTGAGTTTCTGTTGATTAAACCAATCGCCTTTATTGTATTGATTCAAATTTTTAATTTCAATTAACTCAATTTTAAGGCAACCAGGTAACTTACTTTTTTAAGTTAAACGAACAATTCTTTTTTACAGTGTAGCCTACAGCATGATTTGTGTAGTTTGATTTCCGAATGAATTAATCCAATGAGTCGGTTCTTTTTATCAAACACATACAGCTTACAACTTAAGAGAATTTAATTAGTGTAGTCACTAATATTTATTCCTTAAATGTACTAAAAGAATTGTTAATAAATCCATTAAAGAACCAAAACCAGACTTGTTAATTTTTTTACTGCACTCTAAAAAATGCTGGGTTGTTTCAACCCATGTTTGGATCAAATTTGGACAAAACCAGCAGTTGGGTTTGGATTTTATAGTGTATTCCCATTCCTACTCTGTTTCTTTCTTCTCACATAAAATAATTTTAATGTTTATTTATTTAGTTAGTTAGTTAGTAAGCAGCCATACAATAACCAGGATAATGCAAGATAAACCCCTTCAGGGTGATACAAGATGATACTTTTCTTTTGAGAATGACTGACCAACAGTCACTGTATTTATCCCTAAATTATTTTACTCATACTTAATACCCAACAGCTCAAATGATTCATAGTCATAAACAGCCCTGATGGCTGTTTTCTTAGGAACTGGGAGTGTGTGTTGTCTTCTTAGAAAATGTCATCATTCCTTGTGCTAACATAATCACTATTTAATGAACCAAAGATAGATGCCAATAAACATAGTCATCGCAATAAAGACCGGTCCATAGGGAGGAGTGTTAGTACTCAGCCAAAGATGTACAACACACAGTCCCCGTCACGGGTTTGCTCAAAGGTTAATGTGTAAAGTAAATAATCAGTTACGCTTGATCAACAATAATGATGACATTTTACAGTTGTTTCGTATACCAAATACCACAATAACTGTAGCTGCTCGTTCGTTGAAGCTACACTGAGTCATGCATCTTATCTTAAAGACAAGCCTGTATGACTTTCTTTCTTCTGTGAAAAATGTCTCAATGTGTTTGTATGTATACAATAAAGGTGAATGGGGTCCAATTTTGTTTTGAACCCAATTGACTTTCACTGTACAGACAAAAACGTTAAAAACGTTAACGTTCAAAGTGCATTAGGGTACGGATTAGCATAAAGGGTTGTAGAAGATGTTGGCCTCAGGGTTGGGAGGTAGAGGTGTGAGAAAGGCCTGTCCTTATGTGCAGTTTAACCTGATCTGGGCCATTATTGCAGGGTTTTTTGGCTGGGAAATGAGATGGATAAGGGGGTAGGTGGGTGGGCTGGACAAGAGGAGGGGATGGAGAGAATAGTCCTGAGGTGGAACTGATATGAATCTGTTTTTTGTTTCATATATCAGTGTTGGGATGCTGTGCTGGGGGCCACGTTTAGTGTTGTTTGGGGCCTGAGATGACAGGATTTTGCTGTCTAAGAGGAGGATTTCTGCCCCATGCAGGGGGTTTTCCATCACACAGGTCGGAGCAAAGAAGAAAGCGCTTTATAATAGGAGAATAAGGGTGAGAATGAGTTTAAAGGTTGAACAAAGAGTTGTGTACTATTTGCTAAGATTTCTGAATTTTTATATGTCCAAATAACTTTCGTTTTCCCATCCTCGTATTGCTTCAGAGCAAATTGTGCATGCTGCAAGAGAAATGTATGTGTATGTGTGTAATTTGGCTGCTTTGAAAGTATAATGGCGATCTAGTCATGCTTTAGCTACCTTGAGAAGAATTCCAATGTTTGGTATTTGCAAAGGCCATGAATGTTGATGAAACCCACAATACTTCACATACTTCTACAATTTATATATATATATATATATATATAATATTATATGAAACATACTATTTATTAAGTACAGTGAAGAAATAACATAGTTTTGGCACATTGTAATCATATTATATTCCTTTAGTTTCGACCAAAGAAGTTACATTTAATGATCAACAAACATGACTGACTAGTCTTCAGCTGATTTGAAGTCCTTCCTTTCCAGAACTTTCCGGTAATTTCATAGCACTCCATTAGAGAGGATCAGCGCTTGCTTTATTGTGTCTCTCAGGTCATCTGCAGCCCACATTCCTCTCTCTTTTGACCTGATAAGTGTCTTTCTGTATCCAGTGTCTATCAGATAACTCAGTGCTCCTCTCCTGGGAGCTGCATAAAGCCTGAGTGTGAACAGCCTCTGCAGATTGTGTGTCTGCACCTGAACCTGATACCATTGGGTGAGAAAGTGTGGGATTTTACAGTTCAGAGAAGACAACTTCTCGCTTTGCAATACATTGTCAGAGCTGGGTGAAGTAGCAATTAAATTATACCTCAGTATTATCAACACTTTGACGATATTGAGTATATATCCCTAATTATGTATTAATTTGTTCTAAAATAAATTGATTTTTCAGATATTCACATTGATACCTAATTTTATATCACTGGCAAATATCTATACCATCACTGTCATTTTTGTAATAGTACAAGTAAGTTTTTAAGTAATTAATTTACTATTTTCCATTTCTTCTTGATTTAAAGGTGCAATAGGTGATTCTTTACAGAAACATTTTTTGTTATACTGGTTGAAAGTCTCCTCTTATCCTGATAGCATGCTATGTTTCATGCTATGTAGACAGATGCTCAGTCACAAGCACTGCAAACAAACAGCAGCCACCTTTTACAATTCCTACCGAATTAAAAAACAACAAGCTTATGCTGCATTCACGCCATAACTAACACTGTAAAAAATTGTTTTCATGATTTATCACAACCTTTTGTCAAATCAACTTACATAATGTGGTTCAGATAACATAATATTTTGAGTTTCTGTTAATTAATCCAATCACCTTCATTATATTAACTCAAATTTTTAATTTCAATGAACTCAAAATTTTAAGGCAACCAGGGTAACTTACTTTTTTAAGTTAAACCAATAATTATTTTTTACAGTACCATAATTAAGAGACGTGACGTTCTAACCAGAGCTGTTCATGTCCTTGGACTCGTAATTATGCATTTCCATGTCAACAGTATCAACACCGAACTGAATCTGCAGCAGTCAGGTACAAGCTCTCTAAGTAGTTTGCATTCATTATGTTCATTATTATTGTAGTGTTATGTGCTTTGAGACATGAGGTAGTTCAACGCCGTCTCTTGTGACGCTTTCACGAGAGCAGCTGTGTGTGTGCGCATTCATGTGTTTTGGATGCATAGCTTTAGATGGTGATTTACAGGAAGGGTGGGATCATATGCTTTTAATGCTAGCAGGCTAATGTTAGCATTTCCCAGATCTCCTACTGCACCTTTAACAAACTACATTGCTGTAATATTTGATGTTTAATCCAGATGTTTTTTATAAAACAACTTGAAAACATACTGTCAAACTGCTCTGCGTCTTTGAGGGAAGGCTTATCACATTATCGGGCCGAGTGCCAAGGTCAGGGGTCACATTAACGGATGCTAGGAAAAGATTAATGCCTCCAGGTCATGCCATTGTCTTGTGATCTCAGTTAAGAGAAGAATTATGCCAAGACCGTCCCTGCAGTCAAGTCCAGGGTTCAATAAGATGGAGTCTAAGACAAAGTCCGAGATTTTTAGTCGACTGCTAAATAGCTTGTCTACGTGGAATGTTAATTGTGGGATTAGAGCTTCAGTGACGTCTCATCTGACTTTCAGCCAAACCACTGTTGAACATCATTTGAGGTTTTTGGTTGGACGTCCGCTGTTGCTTGTGGTTCTGATGTCACTCTGGAGAAATGTTCTCCCCAGCTTTAAGTTCAGACACTCGGGCTGTTGTTAAGCGTGTTTCTAAGACTCTTAAGACTTGATAAAAGCTTAATTGAAAGGGCTTGATTCCTCAGTATATCAAGTTACTCAATGTTCACAAAGCCTGTTTTGTATGATAATAATGCCCTTCAGAGCCATTAAAGCTTATCTGCGGGGGCAGAGGGGGATGTGGTATTGAATAGGTCTGGGATGGTGTCAAAAGATCCTTAACCTGGTATGCAGTGCTCAAACCATTTCAGATCAGGTGGTTAGAGGATGTTTACAAGAAAGTTGCATTTTAGTGATCAGTAGACATGATGAAATGGTTTAGAGATGCAAAAGGGCCCATTATGCTGGCTGAATGACCCAGTGCCTTTGCTTAGCATGATTCATGTCACGGTAAAGACACGCCAGGTTTAAAGCAAACACATGTGGCTTTCATTTGAAACATTATTTAAGGCACGTCAAACATGCTGCTAAATTCTATACGGTAGCTCCGCTTATAACTTCCAGCTTCCCCTGTGTCTCTGAACCATGATACCACTGGAACGATAACACTTTTAATGCCCTGTGAGTGACATATCTCCTTGAATTGTCACTTTTCATTATGTCAAATTCTCCCCTTGGTAACAAGGGTCTGAAATTAACTCGAGTAACACAATCCTTCATGCTGATCTTAGTTTGCATTGCTTAAAAAGAATGTTCCGTGGTGAAGCTACTTTACAATAAGGTTTCATTTGTTTACATTGGTTAACTACATTAGTTTACATGAACTAAAAATTAAATGGAATTCTAAAGCATTTATTAATCTTAGCCTTTATTAATCATTTATTAAAATGTTGAAATGTTCATTTCAACATTTACTAATACATTATAAAAAAAATCAAAAGTTGTATCTGTTAATATTATTTACAGAGTGTCTATTTAAACTAAGTGCAAATAGCATCCCTTGTTGGCAAATGGTATTTACAGTAGTGGAATTCAATGTCTTCAGTGGGTAGTGAGTAGGCTTGCAGATCTGGCTTTTAATACGATCAACGCGGGTTCGAATCTGCCTTTTGCTGTGAAAAAAAATGAAAGTAATTTTCTAAAAGTGGAAATAAACCACAAACGAGTGTTTAATAATATTAAAAGTGTTTATTGGGTAGGGTTAGGGGAAGGAGTAGAGAGGGTTTTTATTCTCCCAATAAGGCAGCATTCATTTAATCATTTTAATAAAAATAATAATAATCTACACTCTATGATATTATTGCATCCTGTTAATGTACAAAAATATTGAGCAGCAAATAGTATCTGCCAATATAAAGTATAGATAGCATCTAATTACTATTTACTCATATCGAAAAGAACTGATACTTTTACATGGTGTAAATAGAATCTATCACTATTTTCACAGAGTGTAAATAGCACATCACTAAGAAAATGCTTAGTGTAAATAGCATCTGTCGCTATTTGCACTTAGTATAAATAGCATCTATTGCTAAGAGAATATGCTATTTTCACTTGGTGTAAATAGCATCTAACTGCTATTTACAATTTTGGTGTAAATAGCACTTAGTGTAAATAGCTGCCTATTATTTAATGGACCTGAGCTAACATGAACTAACAATGAACACTTGCATTTTTATTAACTAACATTAACAAAGATTAACAGATACTTTAGCAAATGTATTATTTATTGTTAGTTTATATAACTTAATGCATTAACTAATGTTTACTAATGAAACCTTATTGTCAAGTGTTACCAAAAGATGTTTAATGTGACGCTCGTATTTCTGCACTCCGCTTGTCTGTTTACATGTTCCAGAAAGATTATTAGTCTGTGAATTATTTGTGAGGATTTTTAAGCAAATCTTTCTGCAGGTTACATCGATTTTCCCCCCTATGACAAGCATCTTTTTAGTGAATAATTGAATAATTGAATAATTTTTTTCAACCTATTTGTTCAAAAACACTGATTCATTCAGGAACATAACAAGTGATGTCTTTATGAGTGAGTCATTGAATCAACTCAACTGATTTATTCAAAACTGATTCATTTAGGAAACAAAACACTGCTACTCTGCGCTACAACAATGACGGAGTAACAAAATAACTGGCAAAATTGTAGCTAAAATGTAAGATATAAAGGCTTCCTGAAGCGAAGCAATGCATTTGTGTAAAAAAAAAAAAAAAAAAAATCCATATTTAACAAGTTATGAAGTAAAATATCTAGCCTTCTGTATTCAGCTTACGAAGAAAGTGTAAAACTCTTGCATTTCAAAAAGCTTATGCTACGTCCTACGCCTTCCCTATTCAACTTACGGAAAAAGCTTAACTGACGCAACACAAGTTTAAGTTTTCTTCGTAAGTTGAATACAGAAGGTGGTCTGACAGAAGCTAGATATTTTACTTCATAACTTGATACATATGGATATTTTTTAACCCCCCCGGAGCCGTGTAGAGTACGTTTATGATGGATACTCATTGGTATCGCCCACTGCCATTATAAAGCTTGGATGCGGCAGGATATTTATTAGTATATCTCCGATTGTGTTCATCAGAAAGAAGAAAGTCATATACACCTAGGATGGCTTGAGGGTGAGTAAAGCTTAAGGTAATTTTCATTTGAAAGTAAACTAATCCTAATTAAATAATGCTTAATTATGCTACAAATGCTGTTGATGGAGTTTAACCAATTAAAAACAGACCATATCAGAACTATAGGAGATGGTGGGATAATTCAACCCATCTACATCAGAAAAGTCAATTATCTAAGACTCAGAGGAAACAAGCATTAATGTGCCTCTCTTTTGTAGTAGTTATAGAAAAGTCATCAATAAGGATGACCTTGAGGGCTAGTTCTAGAGAGAGGAGGGGGAGTTGTCATGGGATGGGTGAAAAGCAGGGGGGGTTGTCTAGTCATTGGGACAGCAGGGTAGACGTCCTACAGAGATGGACTTGGATAGACCCCTGATGGGATCCTTTCAGGAATGGGTGTGAAATGATTGTGTCTGTGGAGCAGCCCCATTTTGGCGTATGCTTTGTGCTGAAGTATTGTGGTTGTTTTTCTTTGACCATCCATTAATGGATGATATTTCACAAATTCACACAAGCTTGAGCATTAATGCAGCACTTTCGGTGGTGCAAGACTTTAAGACTCCACTATATTTAGATGAATACTTCTAAAGTATTCATCTAAATACTTCTATTTTTTTGAATACTTAAAATAAGTCCTCTATGAGGCATAATACAATAATGAAATGCGGAATGCTAATTAAGCCTTTGTTATATTTTTTGGTTTGTTTTGGTCTCTTGACTATAGTCCTATTTAAAAAAACCTGTTTAATGCAAAATGAACTTGTACATTTGAATAATTTCAGCAAAGTTTCTTATAGATTCTTCAAATGGAGATGATATGCTTTCTATCTGCCAACGTTGAGCAGATGGCTCACATGGATGGAGGAATGTAACACCAAATATGAATTTAGCACCTGGTTGTTTTTCATCCTCCTGAAAGGTGGCGGCTGCTCTGAGTGTTCTCACACATGTCTCATAATCAGATGGCAGGGTAACAGTCAGCTCTCAGAACCAGAGACGCAGAACTCGCCGCCGCTCATGGTTTAATATCTGAGCTCTGGAAGAGCTTGATGTAATCAAGAGAGAGTTTCAGCACTTTAAACATTATCGCGAGCAACTTGGAAGCAAATCAAGTAACCTGAAGTGCTTGGAGAGAAGTAAGTGATCGAATATGGTCTGTTCTTGTTAAAATAATGATTTTAGTTTTTTTTTTCTTCTAGTGCGCTTTGCCTCCTATTCAAGTTCTAGTAACATTAATTTGCATTTAAAAAGCAAATAGCTTCTCTTTACAAGGTCAGTGTGTGAAGAGCTTCAGTGTGCCTTGTTGTTGGAAGTTTCTTGTCATTTTTTTGAGAGAAGACGTCCTTCACCTGATTGACATGTCGTGCCCGGGAGAGTTGTGAGAGTTGTGATATTCAGAGAGAGTGTGCGTTGGTGTTGTATTTCGTATGGGAGATGCTTTGTTTGTACATGTATGGAGAAGTAGTTGGTGTGGAAGTAAATACTGTAGCTAGCAGATTTGATGACATAAATGAACAGCTTGGCATAAAAGAAAGGGTTGCAACTAATGATTATTTTGATTTTGATAATCATTTATTGACTTTAGGTGATTAATAAAACAATTAATCAACAGCTTTTAATGTACTATTCAGTTTATGCCTTTTCAGAGGTTGTGCATGTGCTAAGACAGATTATAAGATGAAAAATTAATCTTTTGAAAATAATTTTAATAAACATATTAATTAATAATTATGGCCAACCTCCTTCATGATTTTTGTTCAACTTTGCAACAAATCTTAGTGAGAAAACAACAACAAAAAGGTAACGTTTTAATATTTTAGTTACCTTAAAAAATGTAAAATATGTATTCCTAAAAATATTAATAAAATCTAAAAAAGCAATATAAATTAAAAAAAAGTTCTAATATATTTGAAATATTATTTAATTATAATATATATTATTTTTAAATTAAAATAGTGCTATCTTTATTATTGATTGTGCATCAGTTTTGTATGGAAGCCCATTTCTGTCTAATCGTGTTTTGGTAAATCATGTATAATTATGACTTAAAAGTCAAAAGTATAGCGTACTATGACATAAAAGATTAAATTTGACATAAGTCGAAATTGACAAAAATTATTAAATAAAAAGTCTGATAAATTCATAATCATGACATGACATGTCATAATTGCAAGTAATGACAAAGTCATAATTATGACTTTTTATGTATCACTTAGTATGTCATAATTATGATTTACTATCACTGAACAGAAGTACGGTAACTTTCTAATAACTTATTGTCTTTTATTTTGTACTTTCACATAAATTGCTTATAGTATTTGCCATTTAAAATGTAAATACATTTTGCCACTCCTATGTTTGGAAATGAGCAAATCTCAAGCTATAGATTAGTTTTCTGAGTATTTAGATTAGTTTGCTGAATATTTAGATTAGTTTGCTGAGTATTTAGATTAGTTTACTGAGTATTTAGTTTTCTGAGTATTTAGATTAGTTTTCTGAGTATTTAGATTAGTTTGCTGAGTATTTAGATTAGTTTGCTGAGTATTTAGATTAGTTTACTGAGTATTTAGTTTCCTGAGTATTTAGATTAGTTTACTGAGTATTTAGTTTCCTGAGTATTTAGATTAGTTTGCTGAGTATTTAGATTAGTTTATTGAGTATTTAGTTTATTGAGTATTTAGATTAGTTTACTGAGTATTTAGATTAGTTTGTTGAGTATTTAGATTAGTTTGTTGAGTATGTAGATTAGTTTGTTGGGTATTTAGATTAGTTTGCTGAGTATTTAGTTTCCTGAGTATTTAGATTAGTTTGCTGAGTATTTAGATTAGTTTGCTGAGTATTTAGTTTCCTGAGTATTTAGATTAGTTTGCTGAGTATTTAGATTAGTTTGCTGAGTATTTAGTTAGTTTACTGAGTATTTAGTTTCCTGAGTATTTAGATTCGTTTGCTGAGTATTTAGTTAGTTTACTGAGTATTTAGTTTCCTGAGTATTTAGATTTGTTTGCTGAGTATTTAGATTAGTTTACTGAGTATTTAGTTTCCTGAGTATTTAGATTAGTTTGTTGAGTATTTAGATTAGTTTGTTGAGTATTTAGATTAGTTTGTTGAGTATTTAGATTAGTTTGTTGAGTATTTAGATTAGTTTATTGAGTATTTAGTTTATTGAGTATTTAGATTAGTTTACTAAATATTTAGATTAGTTTGTTGAGTATTTAGATTAGTTTGCTGAGTATTTAGTTTCCTGAGTATTTAGATTTGTTTGCTGAGTATTTAGATTTGTTTGCTGAGTATTTAGATTAGTTTACTGAGTATTTAGTTTCCTGAGTATTTAGATTAGTTTGTTGAGTATTTAGATTAGTTTGTTGGGTATTTAGATTAGTTTGCTGAGTATTTAGTTTCCTGAGTATTTAGATTAGTTTGCTGAGTATTTAGATTAGTTTGCTGAGTATTTAGATTAGTTTGCTGAGTATTTAGATTAGTTTCCTGAGTATTTAGATTAGTTTGCTGAGTATTTAGATTGGTATGCTGAGTATTTAGATTGGTTTACTGAGTATTTAGTTTCCTGAGTATTTAGATTGGTTTACTGAGTATTTAGTTTCCTGAGTATTTAGATTAGTTTGCTGAGTACTTAGCTGGATAGATTATAAACAAATTTATTTTAATTACTTTTAAACTTCAATTCAGACTCCTACACTTGAATATTCAAGTCAACAACCATCACAGTATGTCTCACTGGAATGTTCCAGAATAAGCATGAATGACCTGCTGAAGAAAACAAACTCTGATATTAGTCATAAAAAAATCATAATTGCTCAATCTCCCCTGGTGAACGAAAAGCAGCCGCAGAGTAACACTCTCAATGCTCGGTTCTCCACTGGAAGCAGTAAAAATCTGACTCATTAACGTTGCTTTTCATGAACAAAGGCTGCTAATTAGAGGTGGCAACTGCACTGAGGAGGCCCGGTCAAATCAGCCCTGAGTGAACGAGCTAATGACAGAGAGCGCAGGGAGACGGGCCTCAGACAGGGTGACCTTAGTGTGGCCTGCGGGTGAGGAATAGGGGAAAAAAAACTTTTCCAGGAATGTGTTTCATACTGTCCATCACACAAATGGATCATGCACTCCTTTTGTTTCGTTTAAAAGACACTAAAAATTCAGTAATATTGGATGAACAAAACGTAAACTGAATCGAGCTGAATGATGACACTATTGTCTTCTGTAGAGTTTCTTGATAGCTGAATCAAATGTTTCGTAATTGACGAATTTTGCAGCATCGACACTGTTATCGAACTAAATTGAATCAACATTGAACTGACTTGAGCTGATTCTGAATATCGACACATGTCTTCTGTAGAGCTGCTTATAGCTGAATCAAATTTTCATAATTGACCAATTTTGCATCATCGACACAATCAATTTTTTTTGTTATTGAACTGAATTGAATCAACGTTTAACTGACTTGAGCTGAAAAATGACACATCTTCTGATTAGCTGATTATAGCTGAATCAAATTAGTTTCATAATTGACAAATTTTGTGACATTGACATTGTTATTGAACTAAACTGAATCAACATATTACTCATTTGAGCTGATTTTAAATAACGGCACTTATCTTCTGTAGAGCTGATTATAGCTGAATCAAATTAGTTTCATAATTGACGAATTTTGCAACATCAGCACTATTATTGAACTAAATTGAATCAACATATAACTCATTTGAGCTGATTCTAAATAACAACACTATTGTCTTCTGTAGAGCTGTTTATAGGTGAATCAAATTAGTTTTATAATTGACGAATTTTGCGATATTGTCTTTTTAGAGTTGCTTTACAGCAGAATTTGAATTTGTCTCATTTTTGATGAGGTTTGTGTCATTTATTGTTTATTACTGTGAAGCTGCTTTGAAACCATCTGTATAATAATATATATAATATATATTATAAATAAATAAAGGTGATTACCACTCTTCCTTTCAGATCAAGAATGCTGAAGACACAATGGATCCCCTAGTTCATCTGAGCCCGCTGAGAGTTCGCATCTCTGCTCTCCCTCACCCCACGCGCCCGCCTCGTCCCTGGGCACCAAACCCTGTACCTTTTGCCTTCTCCAGGAAGCGTAAGTAGAGTTTTCACACCGACACACGGGAGTAAGGTGAACCCTTCCTGTTTAAATATGACTGGATGGAGGTCTCAGTGGCGTCTGGTCCTGCTGAACTCGCTAACATGTGGCCTGGAGATCTGCGTGGCAGCTGGGATCACCTACGTGCCGCCTCTGCTGCTGGAAGCTGGCGTGGAGGAACAGTACATGACGATGGTTTTAGGTAAGGTTTCATCTTAACTGTGGAATGTCAATCCAATGTTTAAACCAAGGGCTGCACTGTAAACAGCAAGGTTGTTTCCCACTAAGGAGTTGATCCTATAATGGGGGTCATTATCATAATTACTGGCTAAATTACTCGCTGCCCCATCCAGGTGGTAATCAGGTGCTAATTGGAAGGCACCGGGCTGCAGGAAGAGGCCCAGAGGCTCGAGGGGTCATCAGCTGTATGGAAGCTTGTATAGTTTTATTACATCCTGTTAAAATTCTGTAGGACTTTCCTCTGGACTTTTTAGCAGATAATAAAGTCATCATGGGCTGCCTGAGAGCCGGAAGCCTCTCTCACAAATAGAGTGGGTTTATGCAGTCAAATGTTATTTAAATGCGCACATTTTCCATTTCTCACCACCTATGTTCTGCTAATTTTGTTAGGGGTCTTGAGATGCATTTTCAAAAATGTCACTTTTTGATAATTGATTTGAAATTATTACTTTAAAAACAGGTAGATGAAGCTCTCAGTGGTCTTGATATTTTTAGTTTTGTATTTTTTTTTTTATTAAACTTACTGACTTGACAAGGTGTCATGAAAGATTTAAAAAAAGAATTAATAAATTATTAATAAAAAATATTATATATAATATATATTAATTGTGTTTTTTACGTACTACTAGGCCACAGCTCAGAACAATTTAATTTGTGTCATTTCCTTTTGTCTACTAGAGACAGTGTCCAGGAGAAACTCTAAATATTTAGCTTCTGTGTTTGAGATTTTTCAGCATGCCATATGAACAGATGCGTTATTTTGTGCCCACAAATGGCTTCCACATGGCTTTTGCTATAAATGAATCTCTCTCCAAGACTATTAGCCTCACAACCAAAACAGAAAAAAAGCAGTTCACAAATGTGCATGTGGTCCCTTCACACCAGACGGACAGAAGATATTTGGTGTGTTAATACATACTCCACACCGCTCTCTTTGTCAACAGCTGCAGTGGAAAGCAGAGAAAGATCCTTTGTGTTCATTTCCATTCACAAGCTATATAAACTTATAATGTCGTTGCATTAGAAGTGCTTTCAAAACCACCAAAAGGCCATTGTTGCTCATTTGGAGAGGTTTTATATGTAGTTGTATGTGATTTCAGAGGTTTTGCTGGACTGTTTCTTAATAGAGTGGGTTTTGGAGGCATTTTATTAATTTTCCTGTTATGGTGATCTGAGAAATAAATTCCTTAGTCGGAACTTTATGGATCAGTTTGATGGTCATGTGCACTGTAAAAAAAAAAAGAATTGTTGGTTTTACTTAAAGTAAGTTACCTGGTTGCCTTCAAATTTTGAGTTCATTGAAATTAAAAATTTAAGTTAATACAATGAAGGCGATTGGTTTAAAGGGTTAGTTCACCCAAAAATGAAAATTCTGTCATTAATTACTCACCCTCATGTCATTCCACACCTGTAAGACCTTCGTTCATCTTCAGAACATAAATTAAGATATTTTTGACAAAATCCGATGGCTCAGTGAGGCCTGCATTGACAGCAAGATAATTAACACTTTCAAATGCCCAGAAAGCTACTAAAGACATATTTAAAACTGTTCATGTGACTACTGTGGTTCAACCTTAATGTTATGAAGTGACGAGAATACGAGAAAAACAAAATAACGACTTTATTCAACAATATCTAGTGATGGGCGATTTCAAAACACTGCTTCATGAAGCGTCGAAGCTTTACAAATCTTTTGTTTCGAATCAGTGGTTCAGAGCATGTATCAAACTGCCAAAGTCATGCCCCCCAGTGGTAAACCATTGAAATTTTAAAACACTTATGACGTAACGAAGCCTCGTTTACTAAAATCACGTGACTTTCGCAGTTTGATACATGCTCCGAAAAAAAGGATTTGCAAAGCTTCGAAGCTTCATGAAGCAGTGTTTTATAATCGCCCATCACTAGATATTGTTGAATAAAGTCGTTATTTTGTTTTTTTGCCGCACAAAAAGTATTCTTGTCTCTTCATAACATTAAGGTTGAACCACTGTAGTCACATGAACTGTTTTAAATATGTTTTTAATAGCTTTCTGGGCATTGAAAGTGTTAATTCTCTTGCTGTCAATGAAGGCCTCACTGAGCCATCGGATTTTATCAAACATATCTTAATTTGTGTTCCGAAGATGAACGAAGGTCTTACAGGTGTGGAATGGCATGAGGGTGAGTAATTAATGACAGAAATTTTAATTTTTGTGTGAACTAACCCTTTAATCAACAGAAACTCAAAATATTATGTTATCTGAACTACATTAATTATCTAAGTGGATTTGACAAAAGAAAAAATGTTATAATAAGTCATGAAAATGATGACAGTGTTGTGAGTTGTTTGAGACCTCTTTTTGAACTAACAGTGCATTACAGGTATACAGTTTTCTCTTGAAATTAGAACCATGAACTTGCTGTTATTAATGCCATGCTTTTCCTTTGAAGCTACAGGAACAATTAGAATGACTATAATGAATTACACTGTGTACTATATAAAAGAGTCATATGATTAATTGTCTCAAACTGTCGCAAACAGCACAAAGGCACCTTTAAAAGGAAGTGGGCAGAAGGGGAAGGGAAAAACAGCATGTGTTGACTTACAGGCGCTGTTGACCGACATTGTTAAATAAATATTTTTAGGGTAGGCAGTTCCCTCGGCTGTCCACTTCCATGGTTTCTCTGCAGTATTCCTCATGATTACACATGGTTTGTCAATACCTGCTCAATGCCTTAAAAGGTGGTTGCCTTAAAATTGTTTTAGGTATGATATTCCTCTTTGCAGTTTAAATGGAAATGTTAACCAGAAAAATATACTTATTTGCAAATAATTACACACCATGACTGCATAAAATTAAGCTCAATAACACAATATTATTTTATTTAATAATGCATTGTCCTGTTAAATGTATTATAATTTGTCACAGTATACTTTAAACTAATGAATAGGTTTTTAGAACATTTTTACATTGCTTTACCATTAAACTTACTAATATTTTTACAGTGTGCGGTGTGTAAATGGACTCTTGAGCATTTTGAGCATGTTCAGGTCATCTTTCCACCACGCACTTAAATAAAAATAGCTCCTGAAGATCTAGACATGAATCAAAATGGGAATCAGTGCCCAACCAGTGGACTGAGTCATCTGCTTTAATTAGAAAAGCTGTGGAGACGAGGAAGCCGAGCCAGAGATTGGTCACCTTAAACTACAGGCAGCTTTACAGCAGGCTGTAAGCCAGAGATGAAGGAATGGAGGCCATGGCTGTGATTCTTTGACATAAATGTTGTCTCAAGTGACCATTTCTTTTTTTAAAGCTATTAGTTTAAGGCGATAAACTACAGGCAAAAACACAATTTCTTCATGCAGTGGATTTTGGGCTATTTGGGCTATTTTCATAATGTATTTTTTTCAGACTAAAGGTTCCAAAAGGGGGTTTTCGCAGCGTCTGTAAATCTTAATTACACTACATATCTTTAAAGGCCATTTTCTCAAAATGAGTTGTTTTCTCATGCACTAAGCCAAAAATCTCCAATTCAGTAGCACTTACACTGAACTTTTCCAGTTTTATTCCTATCTACATTCTTAAGGTTTTACAGAGGGGTTTGTTCATATATCATTTGCCTAATTTTGTACCCTTTATTCCTAAAATCATGGTGAAAATGTATTTTGTTTTGAACATTTCTGTGCTGGAAATGTATGTAAATGAGTGCATATTTAATTAGATAGTGCCTCAGTTGCATATTAAAACAACTTTTCAGAAACTTGCAATACAAAAAATGTTTGCAATGTTTGCAAAGGGATAGTTCACCCAAAAATGAAAATTATCCCATGATTTACTCACCCTCAAGCCATCCTAGGTGTATATGACTATCTTCTTTCAGATGAACACAATCAAAGCTATATTTAAAAATATCCGTAGTCCTCCAAGGTTTATAATGGCAGTGAATTTTTGGGTGAACTATCCCTTTAATGTAATCAATCATCTGGGTGGTATCTGTTAGTTAATGTTTTACCCTAGTCAGCTGGGGTGTCTTGCCTTAATATTCATATTACTTTTTTTTAGGTATTGGACCTGTTCTGGGACTTCTCTTCATCCCCCTGATTGGCTCAGCCAGCGATCACTGCAACAGTAGCTACGGCCGACGTCGACCCTTCATATGGCTGCTGTCGTTGGGAGTTCTAATAGCCCTTTTGATCATACCACATGCTGACGTGTTGGCCGCCAACCTGAGCTGGGGCAGCACCCACCGCAACCAGGCTCTCCAGGTGGGCCTGCTCATCCTAGGCGTGGGCCTTTTAGACTTCTGCGGGCAGGTGTGCTTTACACCACTGGAGGCATTACTCTCAGACCTCTACCGTGAAAGGGATGACTGCGGACAGGCTTTCGCCATGTTCTCCTTCATGGTTAGCCTTGGAGGTTGCGTGGGCTACCTGCTACCTGCCCTGGACTGGAGCGGTGGGCTCCTGTCCTTCTATTTGGGTGGTCAGGCTGAGTGCTTGTTCTCCCTCCTCATCCTCATCTTCGTGGTCAGCGTGTTGGTCACCATGAAAGTGTCAGAGGAACCCTCGTCCACCTTAGAACCGGGGCCATCGGAGTCTGGTCGGCGTTTTCCGCGCTCATGCTGCTATCTGTTTCAGTGTAAGCTGCGGGCTCTGAAGTCTGGCCCACTCATGTGCCTGCTGAGGACTTGCTGGTCCATGACACCGGCCATTTATCGCAGCTACTGCCACGTGCCGCATGTCATGCGACAGCTGTGTTTGGCACAGCTCTGCAGCTGGATGGGTGTCATGTCCTTCATGCTCTTCTACACAGATTTTGTCGGTGAGGGGCTGTACGAAGGAGTTCCCAGCGCTGCTCCGGGTACCGACCTCAGGCAACGCTATGATGAAGGTAAGACTTAGTCAACATAAAATCAAAACTGACCCTTACTTTTTTAAAGCGATAGTTCACACAAAAATGAAAATTTTGTCATCATCCTAAAGTTGTTCCAAACTTGTAGGAGTTTCTTTCTTCTGTTGAACACAAAAGAAGATATTTTAAAGACTGTTGGTAATCAAACAGTTGACAGTAGCCATTGACTTTTATAGTAGGAAAAAATGGCTGCTGTCAACTGCCTGGTTAACAACTTATCAAGAAACTCATACATGTTTAGAACAACATGAGGGTGAGTAAATGACAACACAATTTTAATTTTTTGGGTGAACTATGCCTTTAAGACACATTTCTGGTCTTTATTGTATGGTCTTTTTTTTTTTTTCTTTGCCACTAATGTCATTTAGCCATGTAGGTTCTAGTTAGAAAAAGAAAGAAAAAAAGCTCCATGTTTGGTGTGCTTGTTTGTTTTGTCATAACGTGGCATTTCAAGCAGTTCATTGTTTGATTCCCCAAAGAGATTAATGATATTATTTATTTCAGATTGCTCTCAGACTCATGCGTCATACACTTCTGTTAATGTTTTGTTAATGTTAAGGGACATTTTGTTGGTTGGCTAATGTTTGCATAGTCTCTCAGTTTTGTCTGGAGGCTCTCATTAGGCAGCAAAACCGAAAGAAAGGATATCAGTATATTTGTTTCATTGAGCTAAGCATAATAATGAACATTAACAGACCTTCACCTCATTTCACTGTCTGTCTATGGTCAAAAGGCAGTTTTTTTGTAAGGAATCATTTACTGTCCATGAACTTGTTTTTCTGGTATTGGTGGTCTTTCATTTCCGTCTTCCAGCTAGATTGTCTGTCTCAAAACTGTGAACTTGTATTCACCTCCACATGTGGCCTCCGTCAGCCTTGTGCTTGAGCTTCCAGCAACGTTCATAAACACAAATGCATGTCCTTAGCTGGTCAGCAACGGTCTTACAAAATCTAAACCCATCTGGATGCCTCCCACTGAGCTTTGACACCAGCAGAAAGCTCCTTTAGCAAAACATTTTGACAGATGTGGCCAAGATCAGTGTGCAAACAAATGAAGTCTGTCAGTGCAGTCGACCGCAAACTGTGTAAGTGCACCATGCAACAAAAAGTGTTTGAGGTACTTGATCAGTGAACATCTCAGCCCTCAGCAATTGTGTTTAAATGACAAATTCCTTCTGTGAGGAAAGTTCCTGGCGTGTTTGAAGTACAACGCCAAAGCCTGCAAACACATGCCTTAGTCAACATCACTCGTAGGATTTATGCAAAGAAAGCATTCTCCATTATGCTCAAATGGTCAAAGCAAACTGTTTGAAATGACCTCATCTGTCAAATCCGCAAGGGCTGGGGAATGTTGTTTACCTGGACATGCAGTTGTTGAAAAGAATGGTGCACTCACTGAATTTAAAGTATAATAAAGGTCAGTTAACAATATATGTAAGGAGTATGATACACAATAATATCATTTTATAATTTATGATTATATAGCAACTTATTCTAGTAACTCTAACCCTAACCTAACAGTCTACTAATACTCTGGGACATGTAGCTGCAAAGTTACTTGTAATTGGTAAAAAAGAACAGTTTATTTTTCAGTAAATTATTGAAGTTGATTTGACAGAAGAAAAAATGTTGTTTGATAACAAATCATGAAAATAATTTTTTTACAGTGTAGTTAGAATCAAGTGCTGGTTTTGAATCAATACTTTGATTCTAAATCAGAATCAAGTAGTTTCTCTTGTGATATTCTCTAACATCACCTCTGCAGGTATCCGTATGGGCAGCCTGGGCCTGTTCCTGCAGTGCGCTACCTCAACCTTCTTCTCACTGGTCATGAGCAGACTGGTGCATCTCTTTGGGTCCAGGACGGTCTATCTGAGCAGCATGGTGTGTTTCACCATCTCTGCGCTGGTCATCTGCTTGTCCAAGAGCGTGCTGTTGGTCACAGCTATGTCGGCCCTCACTGGCTTTGCCTATGCAACTCTGCAGACATTGCCTTATACTCTTACCTGCCATTACCACAAAGAGAAAGAGGTAGGCATTCAATGTATTTTCTCTCTTTGCTTGTATAGGAAATTCTGTTATGTATATAGAATCGAAATGTTTTCGTAAGTAGTTTTATAATATCTTTTTTTTTTTACTTTTAGAAAGGTCAGTTTGAATCCAGCATGCAACATTTCCAGATATAATATTTGAAAATCCATTATAAAAATAGTACAAATATATTGTAAAACTTCTTACAAAAACACTGTGAGCCTATATACACCATTCAGGCATAACATTATGACCACTGACAGGTGAAGTGAATAACACTATCTCTTCATCACGGCACCTGTTATTAGGCAGCAAGTGAACATTTTGTCCTTAAAGTTGATGTGTTAGAAGCAGGAAAAATGGGCAAGTGTAAGGATTTGAGCGAGTCTGACAAGGGCCAAATTGTGATGGCTAGACGACTGGGTCAGAGCATCTCCAAAACTGCAGCTCTTGTGGGGTGTCCTGGTCTGCAGTGGTCAGTATCTATCAAAAGTTGCCCAAGGAAGGAACAGTGGTGAACCGGCGACAGTGTCATGGGTGGCCAAGGCTCACTGATGCACGTGGGGAGCGAAGGCTGGCCCGTGTGGTCCGATCCAACAGACGAGCTACTGTAGCTCAAATTGCTCAAGAAGTTAATGCTGGTTCTGATAGAAAGGTGTCAGAATACACAGTGCATCGCAGTTTGTTGCGTATGGGGCTGCATAGCCGCAGACCAGCCAGGGTGCCCATGCTGACCCCTGTCCACCTCCAAAAGTGCCAACAGTGGGCACATGAGCATCAGAACTGGACCACAGAGCAATGAAGGTGGTCTGGAAGGTGAAGGTGATCTGGTCTGATGAATCACGTTTTCTTTTACATCACGTGAATGGCCGGCTGCGTGTGTGTCCCTTACCTGGGGAACACATGGCACCAGGATGCACTATGGGAAGAAGGCAAGCTGGCGGAGGCAGTGTGATGCTTTGGACAATGTTCTGCTGGGAACCCCTGGGTCCTGCCATCCATGTGGATGTACCACCTACCTAAGCATTGTTGCAGACCATGTACACCCTTTCATGGAAACAGTATTTCCTGGTGGCTGTGACCTCTTTCAGTAGGATAATGCACCCTGCCACAAAGCAAAAATGGTTCAGGAATGGTTTGAGGAGCACAACAACAAGTTTGAGGTGTTGACTTGGCCTCCAAATTCCCCAGATCTCAATCCAATCGAGCATCTGTGGGATGTGCTGAACAAACAAGTCTGATCCATGGAGGCCCCACCTCGCAACTTACAGGACTTACGCTGCATACACAGGGGGCTTTGGCGTTAACGCTTGACGGAAGGCGTGTCTGAAGCTTGTGTTGACGCGACCGTTATAGTGATAACAGCCAATCACATTACTTTCCGGAGTTGCATGAACGCAGTTGGCTAGCGACTGCTCTAGAGTGTTTGCATAATGCGATCTGATTGGCTGACGTCTGTGTTGGCGCTTGAAAAGTTGAGAAATCTTCAACTTCTGCCGTGAGCAACGCAAGTAAAGCGGTGTGACAGAACCCACAATTTAGTTCGGTAACGCATGACGTCACCCATTCAAAGTAAACAAGAAGTATTAACGCAGACGCCCCGTGTGAATGCAGCGTTAAAGGATCTGCTGCTAACATCTTGGTGCCAGATACCACAGCACACCTTCAGGGGTCTAGTAGAGTCCATGCCTCGACAGGTCAGGGCTGTTTGGCAGCAAATAGGGACCAATACAATATCAGGAAGGTGGTCATAATGTTATGCCTGATCGGTGTATGTACATATTAGGTTTTCAATATGAAAACTAAAACAAATAAAAATACAATGTAAAACTAAGACATTTTTCTTATCATTTATTGTCATCCTTGTACGTTTCCTATAAAATTACAAAAAGCCCTTAAATAAAAGCTAGATATATTTGTCATATGTGATGTCTCACTTGCTTCTCATCGCAGGTGTACATGCAAAACAGCAAAACCAAAAAAACGCAAACAAATGGATTTACCATCACAAGGGATTCTGTTTGTCTGACACTAGACAATGGCCCTGGGGATCTCAACCACAAGAGTGGCGTTTCCAACGGGCATGCTCATCACAATAGAGATAAACCAGAGTATTACCCACCTCTGCACAATCAGAATGGTCTGGAATCAGAGGATTTTGAGAAACGTGGTGTAGGATTAGACTTTGCCATTCTGGATAGCACCTTCCTTCTGTCTCAGGTCTTTCCTACTCTCTTCATGGGCATGATCGTCCAGTTCACAGAGTCCGTCACCGCGTACATCGCCTCCTCTGCTATATTTGGCGCCATTGGCATCTATTTTGCCACCCACATCATCTTTGACCAAAAGGACCTCAGAAGCTGAAGAAGTGGTAATCATGAGTCATTTCAGTTGACCTTGTACTAAGCATCATCTTAAATGTTACTGACTAATCTATGGAGCCCCTAAAGGGACAAGATGATTGGAGGAAAACATTTGTGTTCGCTCACAAAACATTTGCTTTCTCTCGCAAAACATTTGCTTTCTCTCGCAAAAGTTTGTTTGCTCACAAAATGATTTTGTTCTCTCAAAAAGCTTTGGGTTCGCATGCAAAATATTTGTTTGCCTGCAAAACATTTGTGAGCTCACAAAAACATTTTTGTTCACTCGCAAAACATTTTTGTTGGCTTGCAAAACATTTGCATTCGCTTACAAAACATTCGCGTTTTCTTGCAAAAGTATTACATTCCTCCCGAGAAACTTTGCATTGTCTCGCAAAATATTTGCGTTCGCTTGCAAAACATTTTTGTTCGTTTGCAAAACATTTGCATTTGCTTACAGAACATTTCTTGCAAAAGTATTAAATATTCCATGAGAAACTGAGAAACTATAAAGACGCAAGGATTAAACAATGATACCATATATTAGTCTGGTCTTCTAATCACTGTATTTGCCTTTTATTACATGATATTTCTAAATTAATGTTGATATTTATGAAACTTGTTTTCCCTGTAAGGTTGATTTAAATTATAAGCTAATATTAGTCCCCCTGTAGTCAATAATTGTGTCCCTTAAAACTCATCTTTGATCACCAAAATGAACGTTTAAACATTTTTTTCCTGTGAAATTTTTTTTTCATGCCTTAAAATAGCTTGAATGTAACTCTACACCCTTGCTTCATTTATTATACGCGGATATATGAATATGCTAATTAGCCCCACCTCTAGTCACTCGCACAAGCTCAGAGATCCATTCGTTCAACTTACTGAGGTAAACGCTGCACAATGGTATCGCTTTTTACAAAGTCGGACACATGACTGTGATTAATTAGCCTTTTGCTTGACTACAAAAGTTTGTTTGCTCACAAAATGATTTTGTTCCCCCAAGCTTTGTGTTCGTTTCAAAATATTTTTGCTCGCAAAACATTTGTTAGCTCGCAAAATATTTGCGTTCACTCGCAAAAAACATTTGCATTTGCTTACAAAACATTTGCGTTTTCTTGCAAAAGTATTACATTCCTCCTGAGAAACTTTGCATTGTCTCGCAAAATATTTGCGTTCGCTAGCAAAAACATTTTTGTTCACTCGAAAAATATTTGCGTTCGCTCGCAAAAAACATTTGCATTTGCTTACAAAACATTTGCGTTTTCCTGCAAAAGTATTACATTTCCCCTGAGAAACTTTGCATTGTCTCGCAAAAGCATTTGCTTGCAAAACATTTACGTTCTCTCGCAAAAGTTTGCTCACAAAATAATTTTGTTCCCCCAATAAACGTTGGGTTTACTCGCAAATGGATTGCATTCCCCTGAGAAACTGCATTGTCTCGCAAAACATTTCCGTTCGCTCGCAAAACATTTGCATTCGCTTACCAAGCATTTGCATTCTCTCATAAAATGACTGCATGCAAATTTAAGTTTTGTGAGATAATGCTAAGTTTCTCAGGGGAACTTCTCTTCTCTCAAAGCTTTTTTAGGGAATGCACTTGTATTGTGAGAGAACGCAAATGTTTTGTAAGAAAACACAACTTTTTTTGCAAGTGACCCTAAAGTTTCTCATGAATGCAATACTTTTGCGAGAAAACACTAATGTTTTGTGAGCGAAACAAAATTTAGTTTGAGCAAATGCAAATGTTTTGCAAGCGAATGCAATGTTTCTCGGAGGAATGCAAAACCTTTGCCAGAGAAACACAAAGTTTCTCAGGGGGAATGCAATACTTTTGTGAAAGAACACAAAGTTTCTTGTGGTAATTTTGCGAGATCATTTTTGCATTTTTCCTCCCATCTCATGTCCTTATAGGGACTCCGTATCAGACCTACCTTAGACAAGTTTTTGCTTTTTCTAATTGAAGTTTATGTTAGTCCTTTGTACTCAATTTTACTGACTGATTGTTGTTTTCTTCATAGGTCATGTTTGATTTGAGGATAAATTGTGCTTTCTCAGATCTTTGTGGGACCAATGGACACATCAAACTGGACTTGATGTAATTTCTGTTGTGTTTTAAAGACTTTTTGTAAAGAACTATTTTATTGTATATATATTTTTATATTGATAATATATACATTATATTTATATCCCTATGGGAATTTTTATGCAACCTGTTTTGGCGAGGTCTGTATTTATGTAGTATTCTAACCTCGTTTGACTTGTTTGTCGAACAAATGTGGCTTAATTTTTTTTTTTTTAACTTGAAATCTTGGTCAGTAACCAAGACTAATAGCACAATATATTCATGTATAAAATCTCAGTCTGGTGTTTAAAATGACAATCTGGGATATTTTTTCTACAGGTGACTTAACACACAGGCCTAAGCTATCATGTGTTGCAAACCATCATTAACAATATGTAAATGAAATTTCTATGGTGTGAGTTACAGTAGGTTACTTTTACAAAACTGTAACCGTTTTATGTACTATTTAAGTTATGCATCTGTAGGTACACTCGCCGTTGGCCAGAGAGTGTGTATGTGGAGCTTTATTTGTATGAGTGTAATGGGGTGTGACATTTTGAAAAGTACGATTCTCAGGATAGACGTGTCGTCCAGTTGAAAAATCATCTGTTCAATCACAGCACAATGAAATAATAAAAGAGGTACTGATATTTTAATTGCTGAGAATATGAGAATATGTTCTTATTCCTATCTCATTTTGGGTGAACTAAAAAAGAACACAAGCTCAATATTTTTTTCTCTGTTCCTAAATGGTTAAATAGTTTTTGGTTAATCGTATATGTTGACAGAGGATAAAACCTTCCAATTAAAAATATGGTAAACAAATTTTAAGACTGTAAATTAGTGTAGTGTCATGTTATAATGTGGATGCAGATTCAGCACTCAAGTGACATGATGCTGCCTCGCAAAACTACTCAACATTTTCTTTTGTTCCTTAAATTAGACTTCTGAAGTGTTTTGACAATCAATGCTGTAGATAAATGGGCCAGGATTTTGCTTTGAAAAAACAAACTGCATTGAGCTTTATCTGGCATCCATAGGGATTATGTCTGACTCAGTTTTAATTACGGTTTATTCATTACTTTATAGGCCAAGGCCCTCAATTCAGATAAATAATTATTTGTCTCCAATTAGAGATGATTAGTCATCTTTAAAAACCAAATATAAAGAAGCAAGGATTGAACAATGATACCATATACTAGTCTGGTCTTCTAATCACTGTATTTGCCTTTTATTACATATATTTATTATTGATATAATGCTATTTCATGTATTCTGACTTATTTACACTGTTAAAGAGTTGGATTCTCATGCTAAACATGGCCAACGTTTCAAAACACGAGTTGGACGAATGACGGAGTATTCCTGTGCCAAAAATTCTCTTCCAAATCCTTACAGGATTCGGGGTATTTTTTTCCGAGTATGGGCCTGAGTGACGTAAACGGGGGCGGAATCCCTTGTATGGGCACTTCTCCCGGAAGGGCGCGCGCGCACGTCGACCAGAGCGAGAGAGCAAGAGCACACCCATCAATGCGCGTTCGTGTTTACAGAAGTCGTCGGCAGCGCTGCACAGGTCACAGGACTTCACAAAATCAATGTCACCAAAGAAGTGTGTTTTTGGTTGTGAGGGAAAGATAACCTTGCTTCCCAAAGAACCCAGCGTTAAGTAGAGTTGAGATTTTTGTGCGCAATACATTGATGCCTCTTGACATTTGTTATTAAAATAACCATAGAAACTGATAGTTGCAATCACTTTTTTTATTGGTTAAAATGAATGGAGAATATCTTGTGTTTTTCCGAGGCTGCTCGAGCCCTCGGGATCGGCGCTTATGGTTTCATAAACAAGGCCCGGTTCAACGCTGGATTTACAGATCGTTTGAAACTGAAAGATGGAGCAGTCACAGCGATAATGATCCCGGTCATGAGTCAGAACCGCAGGCGGTGAGTAAAACTGCTTCAAATGTCTGTTTTGTTGGCAATAGGCGCCTAAGTGCATATAATGTAAACAACACGAACGTAGTGAATTCATAAATTCTTTATTCAGCATTCACTGTACTCTATATTCATTATAGTGAATCAAAAGTTATTCAGGGATAATGCGATGGTGTATTGTGTGTTTAAATACATCTGTTTAGCTGACCATTGACCGACCACAAGCTCCGAGATCCACTCGGTCAACTTACCGAGGTAAACGCTGCACAATGGTATTGCTTTTTACAAAGTCAGACACATGACTGTAATTAATTTGATTAGCCTTTGGCTTGACTGTTATCAAACAGCTGCCAGTAATGTATTGCTAATGTTACACAAACCATGTTTCTATTCGTGAGTCCGACAACAGTCTTCTAAAAATCAGTTTCCTTAAAAATGCTTTCAACACCTCAGAACACAAGTGGAGAAAGGCATATAGTTCATCATAACATTGTTATACATCATACACCCCGCTTTATTGCTAAATCTACGATTTTTATTTTTTATTTTTTTATACCGCAATGGCTTTGTGATACTCTCCTGCTTCCGAGCGCTCATGGTTAATGATATGCTAAAGCCCACCGGCATATTGACGTGATTGGTTACAAGGTAGTTTGTGACATCACAGACACCAGTGGTTTTTTCACTGCAGTTTAAATAGAAAATTCTCAGCAATGGTGTTGACAAATGAATTTGCACATGGTTTGTCTTAAAGCATATTAAAACACCACATAGACATATAAACAACATTAAAAACTTGATTTTCACTACAGGGGGACTTTAACCTTTTGACTGATTTAGGTTAATTGGGTTTGAGAAGTGATGAGTCTTAAATATCAATAATACCCAAGGAAATTAAAACAAATAACCTATTACTTCCTTTAAAATAATCTCAAAGGTTATTAACAAAGCTAGATATAGCATTTGTTCCATATTGGAGCCTCATACTGTACAAGAGGATAATAAATAGCCTAATATAGCCTACAAAAAATGTATTTAAAAAATACTTGACACGCCTCTTAAATAGCAGGTTATTTGATGCACTTTAGATTGCAACATTGTGATACAGCGCCACCTGTTGGACACATACTGTCTTTAATTTTTGTGTACCTACCAGGTGTAAAACATCTATCTATCTATCTATCTATCTATCTATCTATCTATCTAGTGCTTAGTCAATTAAGATCCGTCAGCAATCAAAGGAGTTCAGCTTGCGCTCGGACGTACGTTACGTCCAACTTGTGTTTTTTACCCAGATAAATAAATCACGGGGGCATATTCAAAATATAGCTTAGTGAAAGCTTCCTGAGCAAACAGCGCAGGAAGTGTTTTGCAAGATTGACATGGCTCCGCGGTGACAACTGGCCTGTTTTTACACCTTCCTTCTAAATAAGGAAGCGGCCCGTCGGGCATATGACCACCGGTCCAATTTGGGAGCTGCCAACGAAGCCCATCACGCCCCATGTTCTCCCGCGAGCTCTCGCGCTCACTGTCCCCGGGGCCACTCGCGTGGATTGACAGCGATTGGGTTTTGGCGTTCGAAGACTGACCCCCGGCGGCGGTGAGGTCAGCGTGATGTCATCCTGAAGGTGAGTGATGTCATCCCGAAGATCTCCCAGGCAAGGTGAGCTTGCATTTTGGTGAGTGTGTGGTGCTCCCCATCCAGAGAGGTGAAACATGGTAATCATCATCGCCACCACCGCCACCAGCTCAAGCTCTGCCGCCCTGCTCTTCTCATCTACCGAGGGGCTTATTGCGTTACACGCCCGCAGCCCCGACCTGCCTTCCAAAAATAAGCCCCTGCCACCATGCCGAAAGAAGAAAAACAAGAGTGGTATTTTTAGGGGCATTAATTTTGACCACGTGCCCCGAGGGTAAACCGGATGGCCACTGCGCAAAGGTTCCTCATCAGTATGTGCGAGAGCAGCGGACGCTGGACGTGGACTGCGGTTGTTCTGCTGGGCTTTCTGCTTGGGATCGTGTCCTCCTACCCCACCTCGAACAGGAGTAATGCAACTTCACTGGAGAAAAGGTGGGAGACGCTCTTCTCCCGCTCCGTTTTGGGGATCTCGGTGGAGAAATCGGACCTGAACTGGGAGAGTGACTATTTGCTGGGCATTAAGAGAGTGCGGAGGCTGTACTGCAACGTGGGCATCGGGTTTCACCTGCAGGTCCTGCCAGGCGGAAAGATAAACGGTGTCCATAATGAGAACCAGTACAGTGAGTTGCATCCAGAAATGTCATGCATGACTCGTTATACCAGGGATGCAGAAGGATTGAATGAACAGTTCAACTATTATTTTAATTTTACAATATAGGCCTATATAATAATAATAGTAATAATAATATAAAATATATCATATACATTATTTATTAAAAATGTTAATTATAATTATATTATTTTAAATTATATTATTATTATTAATAATATATTATTTATGATTATTATTATTATTCTATGTGTCCTAAAGTAATAACATATCTATTAAAATAAACCCTAGTGTCAATCACTGCCGAATTTCCCGAGGCTCAAACATGACACGAATGCTTGGACGAATTTAGACGGCAACTAATTTTACACAGCGTCCATCTGCTTGTCGTACATGCCAGAACTGCAGGGCTTCTTTTTTTTTTTTTCCATGTCACTGTATAAAAAAATGAGCCAGCATGGAAGAAAATGCAGAACAAAGACAGTGCATCCCCGGATACACCCACTTGTGCAGAACGCATCCTGCAGAATGAGTAAATGAGCTGCCTTGTGCCACATTGTCATGTATGTAACACTGATGTTCTGTTCAATCAGGTCTAATTGAAATCTCAGCGGTAGAGAGAGGAGTGGTTAGTCTATACGGCGTGAAAAGCGAGATGTTTGTCGCGATGAGCAGCCGCGGAAGGTTATATGGAACGGTAGGTATGCCTGTCGTTTGATTTCATTGCATTTGTGCCAAGAACGCCACTTCAGTTTTACTGCGGTGTAAATTGGGTCAATGGCAAATAAGGTTGAATTAAATAAGATTAATTTGGTCTGAGACGGTAAAAATGCTGATCTTTTCAAATTTAATTTAGTGCCAAGTTCTTAGAATGCAGTCTTTGTATGTCATGTGTTGGTTTGTTTAAGAACAATTATTTAGGCCTGTTTGTTTGTTCTGAAATGTGAACACAATCATTATTTTCAAAATAGCGTTCAACAAATAGGCCTAGCCTATTATAATTATCAGGACTTTTTTTAGGCTACTGAACAAAACGTGCCTGTCAAAACACCACCAGAAATGTTTGACTCACAAAATATAAAATTATCGGTATCGGGCCGAACGGTTCAGTGTTGCCAAGTCCGCGGTTTTTGTGATGTTCCCCGCGGAATTGGGCTACTTTTACACTGTTGCCGCAGATTGTTCTCATGTCCGCTTGTTTAAGCGACACCAAATAACATGATATTTAGCCCCTGGAATGCGAATTTTACCAGGGAAACCCCGCCAAAAATGTGGATTTTACCCCCCAGAACGCGATTTTTTACCATGGGACCCCCTGAAAAGCGATTGGGCTAGTTTTGAGCAGCGATTGGGCGGGTTTTGTTGTGAAAACCTGGCAACCCTGATTATCACCTCATAAAGTAAAAGTTACAAGACCAGCATTTACTGACATTGTTACACTAATAATACATACAGTGAACTGATATGTTATATGTTTTTTTAATTAGTTGTATAGTATAATGTACCTCGTTGACTTTACTGGAACCATTCCGTACCGTGCTTAGAATGGTTTGGCCCAATGATTTAGAAGGTTGAAATCAAAAGAATTTTAATGTATATTTAAAAAAACTTAATAGATTCGGACGGAAAAAAATATTGTCACGTCATTGACCCAAATGCATAGCTTACATTTTCTGACGTTTTTGCCACGTTTGAATCATTTGAAGTGCACCCAAATATGAGCATCATGGCCTGGAACATGTTATTCGCTTTTGAATTTTTTTTTTTGACTTTTTTGATTACTCAGCTGGAGGCCTAGTTGAAGATGCATTAAATACTTGTCATTCATTTTTAATAACTGTTGGCTCATATGAGCAGTGGAGTGGACTGTGATGTTATGCATGGCTTGAATGTAAATTTGACCTACTTTGCGCTTGCATTACTTAGATGCCAGATCTCACCATGAGTAATACATTATCTTTTGATGACATAGACAGAATCATCTAGCTAAAGTGCTTCTCAACCTTTGTAACTCTATGGTCAATATTCATACACATTGTTCTTTAAAAAATAACAAAAAGAAAAGAAAACAAGGATGTAACAGGATGTTTATTATTTAAAAATGTTTATATAAGATTTATTTTATTTATATATAATTTATATATTTTTAATAGAATTCCTGTCCTAAAAATGTTTAATGTTTTTCAAACATAGAAAAATTTTGAACTTAAAACTTTGTTTAGCATACAGACCACATCATTAACAGTTCCACATTTTTGTGAAAGCAATAAATCTGCTCTGTTGATAAAATCTGTTAATTAAAGTCACTTAAAAGATTTATTCTGTTGGCACTGTCAGAGATAAGTTAAACTGATAAGTTTGCTTTTCTGATGTCAGCTGATTGGCATTTCCATTAAAAACAGCATGGGCCTTGAAAATGAATCTAACCTTGAATTCACGTGTATGTTATGTGATAACTGTAAAAGTTTAAAAATTAATTCACATTGAGAAGTTTTGAAGTTTCTTAGAAAACTGGAAATGAACTGCCTGGATTTTTAAAGCAAAGCTTTTGTCAGTTAGATCATTATTTATTTAAGATGAACCAGTTTTCCTGCACTTTACCCTTGGTTAGATGTAGAAGGAGAGTATATTGAGAATATGTGATGGAAAAGTGGTGGGCGGGGCTTATAAGCAGGATGGGAGGAGTTATGCCAAACTAACTATCTAATCCATACCATTTTTAGAGGGCCTTCCATGACGAGTGCAAGTTCAAGGAGACACTGCTGCCCAACAATTACAACGCATACGAGTCTTCCATTTACAAGGGATTTTATATTGCCCTCAGCAAACATGGCCGCTTGAAGCGAGGCTACAAGGCTTCCCCAGCAATGACTGTCACACATTTCCTCCCACGTTTATGAGCAAAACTGGCAATAACACAATAATTTGCACATGTTGGATGTTCTCGTAGGTAACCCAAACATGCTAAGAGGTGAACTGCAAAGAACTAAAATAACACTTATGGTATTTATTCTCGTTGAAATAATAATAATAATAAGCCTAATATATGTATATTTCGGTAGCTTACTTTGTGTCTGAACTTTGTGTACATGCCATTCTTTGCTGCTTATGATTTCTATTATGAATATATGAGAGTCGAGGAGCTTTTTTTGCCCTCTCACTTTTTATGGGTGCTTGCCATAACTGGTGTAAACCATACCTGGCATTGGACTAACATCCTCAGCTTTTAGAAGTGAAATGGATACTTTTTATTACCTCAAAGAGCCACGTTTGCATTGGAAAAATTATGGAGGGAAAAATAAATATCAGTTTACTCTGATCTTCATCTGTTCCGCCATTTTACGAGAGAGATGAAAGCACTTATTTTTCTGTAGTTACTCCTTTTTCATGATTAGGTGGTGCCTTAGCCTCTGCTATTTTGCCTCCTTTTGTGCATGCAAGAAAGAGGTTTTTGTTCCATATTTAGATCAATAACTAAAATCCGATTGCATGCATCCTTATTGGGGGTTAAACTCAGAGAGGGCCATTTTACGCCTAATGTAAGGTCAGAATTTGACTGAAAGTCTTTGAACAGCTAGACCTGTAAGGTTTGGGTGCTTCCACTTGAATGAATATTGAAAACTGATCAAGCTAGTGAAAACTGATCAAGCTAGTGAAATGCATAGAATTGCATTAAAGGTGCAGTAAGCAATTTCTGAGAAACGCTGTTAATATTTAAAATCTCCAAAACAAACACACCCCTATCTTGATATGCTCCTCCCCCAAATTCCCGAACACACTAGGGCTACGTTCCACTCCAGTTTTAGACAAACACTCGCAAACTTCCCTAAGCACTTCCCCAAGCACTTCCCCTCGGGGGAATCCCTGCCGCCATTTTGAAGTGCGTTCCACTTCGTGAAGTGGACAAAGGAAGTTTATATGGACAGACCGGTCAAAATTGAGGGAGCGAGTCTACTTCATATGTACACTTCAGGCAGCTCCATATCCCACAATGCAACATGATTGTGATGTCACCGCATATCGCGTTTAATTTACCTCACCACAAACAAATCTATGATATATATATATATATATATATATATATATATATATATATATATATATATTTAAAACACATATATACATATAGAAACAATTTCGTAAGAGGGGAAAAAAAACAACAACCTCCATAGCAGATTCCAAGTGATCATGGGCTTAGGACGTGCCAATTCAGCCCATTGCAAAGGTTCCACAAGTAGTGGGCACTCATGCAACGTAAGCAATGATGTACATCCAAGTCAACAAGACTAATGGCACTTTTCCATGGCATGGTACAGTTCAGTACGGCTTGGTACGGATCACTTTTTGCCGCTTTTCCACTGCATGGGACGGCTTGGTATGAAACGGTATGGCTTGCTTAAATAGTACCACCTCGGTGGAGGTTCCAAGCGTGCCGAACCTATACTAAATGTGACGTGTAAACACTGCAGATCACTGATTGGTCAGAGAGAATCGTCACTACCAGTGTCATTGGATTTGAAACACGAGATGCCAAACCCGCTAGATTTAAATAGTAACAGCTATCGCAGTATCATTTGTTCGCATTACATTTTTTAAACGACCATCGCACAAACTCGAAAAAAGAAATGGCTGTATCGTGGTCAGTAGGTGAGGTGCAGATTCGTTGGTAGCCGAGGAGTGGATCCACGGCAGTAAAGGCGATCAACTATAACAAATTAGGGAATAATCCCACCCACTTTGAAGCGGTACTAAACTACAGTGGAAAAGCAAACTGAAAGTAAGCGAGCCGAGCTGAGTCGTTCCTCGCAGTAGAAAAGCTCCATAAGTGAAATTAGCGAGGGAAGGGTATAAAAAAACTAACTGGCACGCAGCCTATGCATCACAGGCACCTCCCCCCTAATGAATGTATACACCCCTTACTGCTGATTGGCTACAAGTGTGTCTCCACTTTCAACAGCGTTTCTCAGAAAACGCTTACTGCACCTTTAATCTTGAATTATGTGGCACGATGTCATGATAGCATAGCTATTGCTTAGTGATA
Organism: Elopichthys bambusa; assembly: GCA_037101425.1. Taxonomy (NCBI): domain Eukaryota; kingdom Metazoa; phylum Chordata; class Actinopteri; order Cypriniformes; family Xenocyprididae; genus Elopichthys; species Elopichthys bambusa. The sequence goes on from CM074455.1 coordinate 10,601,179, forward strand.
AGTTCATTTTACTTATCAGATTAAATAGATCGTGCGATTAAACTTTTTACTAATCAGTGGTGTCTATGTTTTACCTCTACAGTTAGTGATCTCCAGTGAGGGCTCATACACCAACATGTTGACTGCATACTTGAACTCCACCTCAAAAAGTCTTTGGAATGTAAAAACCAATACAACCGTCTTAATCTGTTCGTGATAACATGATTTGCTCATTACTTTATGTTTGAATACCAGGCATAGACCCAAACACCTGTGCACACTCTTAAATTCCCAAGTCAGTCTGGACTTTGTCTAGAGAATTTGGTCGCACTTGAAATTGAATTGAACTTCGGTATTTAGGCATTCCCCTTCCCTCACTTACAATGTCACCCCACTTTTTTTTAGCTCTAGGATTAAATGAATAACAAACTCCATTAAATTCAAATAATGTTAAATTAGTATTAGAATATTTAGTTGAAAGGCTGAGGCTCTTATTTTCAAAGAGATTCTGTTTATTTTCCATCTAGGTCACAGCTCAGACTGCAATACTCAAGATCTGTTTATATCTTTGATACAATACCCTTGTATCTTTTGTGCAAAACATGTCATGTTAGAACACATGCTGGGTTTCTATCGCAGCTGCAATGTGCAGGAGAGAATAAATCACTACAGAACTGGTTAGTACACATTAACCTTGCTTTCTTTTGCATTAATGCTTCTACTTGACATTTTGAGACATGTTAATGCTACAAAGGAGAAAGATGTTATTTTTTATAACAGTTATGGCTGGGATGTTTGAGCCAGGTACACTGATATTTACACATATTTGTACTATATGCTCATGGAGTGTATGTGTGAGACTTTTTCCTTAAAGGCGTAGTTCACCATAAAATGATGATTTTTCACCCTTATGTCATTCCAAACCTGTGTGACATTCTTTCTTCTGTGGAACATGAAATAAGATACTTTGAAGAATGTTTTTTGTTCATACAATGAAAGTCAAAGGGGTTCAAAACAGCATTTGGACCCCTTTAACCTTCAATGAAAAGACAAAAACAAACAAACAATTTTTTTTTCTTCTCAAAATTATGTTCCAAAAAAAAAAAAAAAAGAAAAGTCACAGGTTTGGAACAACATGAGGATGAGTAGCTATATAATGACAGAATCTACATTTTAATTTTGGGTAAACTATCTAAGCAAAACTGAGACAATATGGGTATGGTCATTTTTTTTGTGTTCTGGGTATAAAGAGAGATTTTCAGCTGTATTATGTTGAAAATATGATCTATCTATTAGTATTGCCAACTACAGATTTAAAATTCTTTGTACCCCAAATATAGCATGAAATGTGATTGCTTTAATGAAACTGTCAAAATGACTGCTTTTTTATGTATGTGATGACTGATGTTAATTTATTGATATGTATCTTCACTGTACCCTGTCCTCTGTCACATCTCTGATCTCTTTATACTTAGTTGAATAGAATTTTGCATGGTTTTTAATGCAAAATGTTGGATGGAAATGTTGTATCTAGACGTTAGGCCCTCTAAACTAAGTGCTTATACAGAAACCGCTATTTCTCATGCAAGTTCCACCAGTTTCTTTGTACTGTACTTTGTCTCCAGCTTTGAAATGGCCCCATTTGCAGCTTGCGAGATGATTGTAAGGGGTGGTGCATGTGTGTGTGTCCTTGTACGTATGCAGCCTTTGTGTTTCCTCAGTTTTGTATTCCTGCACTGAGGGGCAGACGCCCCCTCCAAATTCCCCTCCTATTTTCTAACATATACCTCACCTTCTGCCTTAGTTCCAATTTGTTGAAATGATTGTACGATTTGTTGGAGACAACAAACTTTTTGCCAATCATTTTGTTCTCTGAAAGAAAAAAGAAAAAAAGAAAAAATGAAAAAAAGAGTAAGAATTCTAATATATTAAGAAAATGTTTCCTTTTATTTTTATACGTATGTGCTGTGCACAGCAGCCAACTGTATTACTGAAATGAAAATAAAAGGTTGTTTTTTAGCCTCTGTGTTTTTGCAGTATACTTTAATAATCAGATTTTTAAGTTATTGGTAAAAAAAAAAAAAAAGGAGAAAAAAAGAAAAGTGGATGGTGTTTGTTGGGTTATAGCCTCCTCGTGTGGTCAAAATCAGAAATGCATAAGACTTCATTTACTGCTTTATTTTTTAGGTAAAATTACCATCCTGTGTATTTTGCATGCCTGTTTGTGCACAAAATGAGCAAACAAACAAATAAATAAAATAACAGTAAAATATATGGTAACACTTGACTGAATTCAGGTTGATTGGGACACTTTCCCAGTCATCTCAATGGCAAAAAGTGTCCCAATCAACCTGAATTCTAATCTTTGTTAATATTATCTAATACAAATGTTCATAGTTCACATTAACTAATGTTAACAGACACAACGTTTGATCTTAAAAATGTATTAGTAAATGCTGAGATTATAATCAGCTAAGATTAATAGGCTAAATGCTGTAGAAGTATTGTTCGTTCCCAGCAAACATTGGTCCGAAAGAAACGTCGTATCCCTGGCCAAAAATAGTCGCGGTAGGACGGCATAAATCGGTAAAAAAAAAAAAAAAAAAAAAAAAAGTGTAACATAGAACATTTGCTAATGCATTCAGATACGTTTGTACATGTACATGTCTACAATTCACTGGGGTTGCATGTATAATTGTTAGGCTACTTTGACTTTTAGCTACGTGTAGTTATATAATTAATATTGAATTACACGTAGCTAAAAATCAAAGTAATTAATGAATGAATGAATAAGATAACATCAAAGACGTCCGTTCAAATTTCATTTTGGAAAATTTTATTTTGTAGCATTTTTCTAAATGAAAAATCTAAAATAGCCCTTTTTTATTCTAATCACAAATGTGTTGTTTATCTAAAGTCATTTTTTCTTATTAGTATGGTTGAACTGGATCATCGAAGGTCAGCAGCAAAGACATTGTTAATAAAGCGAGATTAAATACGTTAAGTATATTTGTGTAATTTAATGTACAGGTTTGCATAATATTCTAAGTTTGCATTTCACTGTTTTTATTCATTTTGATGAATACTGAATCTGTTTTTGTGGGAAGAGTAAATGCTCACATTTAGTCTAGAACTACAATAACCATCGTGTTTAGCGCACACAATACTTACTCACGATTTCTCTTAACAGTGGGGACAGGAGAGCTATCAGTCAATAGTAACTTGCGTTACTTATTTGAAAAAGTTACTTAGATATTTTGTTGTGAATGTAAAAGTAATGCATTACTTTACTAGTTACTTGAAAAAAAGTAATCTGATTACATAACTCAAGTTACTTGTAATGCCTTACCCCAGCACTGGTTACAACTGCCAGTTGTATGCGATCAACAGTACAGTTCATGGTTGACAAACATGACCTTTGAACCAATGTTCCCCCAGTTATATAAACCAGCAGCGAGATGCCTCACTGTATTCTAAGCTCTTGAGCCAATCATGAACACGGTCCATCTTCTCTGTCTGGCAGCTCTAAGCATCTGCACACTAATAACTTGTCATCCTATACAAAAGGAAACAATCCAAACAGATTTAAGAAGTGAAAATCAGAGAGATATGGAGGCCAAGATCAGCAGCTATTTCTTGATGATTAAATTTGATAATAGGATGAAAAAAGCCATTCATCAACAGTCAAAAGGTAAGTTTATTTTTACAATAAACCTGCTCATTTCTACATATTTTGACTTTTAATAATATTACTGACACTCTTTTATTTTATAAAGGAGAAATTATACTGAAGAAAAGAAGCAAGGATTGCTTTTCAGTACTTGATATTAAAAATAATAATATAATGTGCTTGGATGCAACCGAAAAGCCATATATTTCAGTAAGTACGAGTTTTTTTATTTGTTTGATCAATATTAACAGTAATAAATACCTAATTTTACAGCTATTTAGAAATTTGCTACCATAGTTACTATGTTATGGATTTATACACATATGGCTAAAAGTCATAAATAACAAATAATAATAACTTTAATTAAAAGTTATTTGGTATTGGATTTTACAGTACTGTTCAAAACTTTAGGGGTTAGTATTTTGTTCCCTTTTAATTAATAAGAATTAGTTAGAAATTAATAGTTTTATTCAGCAAGGATGCATTAAATTGATCAAAAGTGACAGTGAAGATATTCATAATGTTACAAAAGATTTCTTTTTCAAATAAATGCTGTTCTTTTGAACTTTCTATTCATCAAAGAATCCTGAAAAAAAGTACATTTTTAATAAATGATATGTGTTATCCCTTAGGTTGATGTCATTAATAAGGACTGCTTTATAACAATTCCAAGAAAGAATTCCTATCAATCTACATGCAGGAGTGATGCAATGATCAAGCTTTTTGGAGCAAAAAGCCACACTGAGGCTTCTAGTGCAGAATTACCTCTTTCTCTGCAATCAAACAACTATAAAACACATCTCAGGCAGAGAAGAAGCCAACATGTTGACCCATCTGATCCTTTGGGATTCGAGAAACCCAAGTCAAGGACCACCAATTATCGAAAACCAAATCGAGAGCGTGAGCTCAGCAGTGATGTTTCTAAAGAAACCATCACTTCCTATGATGACCCTTTACACGTACTGCTCTCCAAGAGCCCAGTCAGTCCAAATTTACAAATGGAAAAGAAAAACAAGCAAGTTGCACCATCTGATCCATTCTGAACAAATTACTGACCACACCGATCTGAAGAACTTGATCTGAAGAACTTGACAGAACAATATTGTAACCAGCAAGTATATGATGCAATCCAGGGCCTCTTTTTTAGCTCAGTAGTGAGGCTAGTTTAGGTCACTGCTTGTCAGTCCTTTCACCTATTTAAGTCAGTTAAAATTTAAACTACCTTGCAATGCTGTGGTAATGATGTTGCTTTCATTAGAACTGTGCAAGAACCTTTTTCATTGATTTATGTAGGTAATATCATGAAATACTAAGAATTACATGCAGTTGGCAATTATTTTCTTGCAATGTTTGGAGTCTGCAATTTATATAATTATATTTCAAGTGTTGTCAGTAGACATAAATATCATAGTTTCAAACATATATGAGATGGTGCTGGCCACCTCTACTGAATTATTTATTGAAGAAGTATTGATATGTTTTTATTTATTATATTTTATATTGATGTCTTTAATCCAAACATCTTAGAAAATGATAAAATATCAATTTATCAGAGAATTCCTGAAAAGATTATTTAATTTAAGGGTAATTTAAACAGTTCTAAGAAAGTAATTACCAGTATTCATTAATTAAAATGTATAATGCATTTTGCAAATATGTAATGAATGCATTCAAACAATAAAATGATTGAAATTTTGACATTTTATTTGCTTCCTGTCTTTGTTGGTGTTATATATGTGATGGGGTGTCACAGATTTAAATCGCTTCTCATACGTTTCCCCATCATATTATATAAAAACAATCATAGATGTATGATATGATTACATTGTTGTTGTGAAGTAATGATACTTTTATATTTTTGAAACAAGATTTTCTAGATATCAAGATTAATGGCTCATGATGATGATGATTGAGTACAATGACAATACATATCAATATATTGTCACGGAAATGTTTAGTTGTGTTTGAGGGGCCATTTACACAACACTGTTTTCAACTAAAAACTGGCCGTTTTATGAAAACGGTGACATCATGAGCATGCATATTATGTGTTCAGTCTAGGCGCAGAGTTTTTCTTTACAAAGTGACATCGCCAACTACATGGCCTGTTATGCATAATACAACGTTTTTAATCGTTTTCGCGGGTGTGAACGGGATCGTTTTGACAATGTTGTCGTCTGTACGCGAAAAACGCAAAGGAAAAACTTTTCTGTTTTTAGTACATGGTAATGTAAGGGTTCGTTTATGGTTAAAACGATATGGTTAAAACGGAGTTGTTTTTCCTTTGAGTTTTCCGCGTACAGACGACACCATTGTCAAAACGACCCCCATGCATACGAATCCGTGAAAATGACTAAAAACGCTGTATTCTGATGGCAGACCGTAAGATGGCGATTAAACACCATACTGAACATGAAATGAGCATGTGTTGTTTACGCGGAGAACGTTTTCAAAAACTTGCACTTTGAAACCCTTTTTCAAAAGTTTGCATTTTCAGGCCACCAAAACGTCTTTGTCGTTTAAATGAATGGCCAAAACGCTGTTTTTAGTTGAAAACGGTGTCATGTAACAGCCCTTAAATGTGCTCTTAGGGGCTGTTTACACGACAACCAAAACCGGAAAACTTTTTTTATGCGCTTTGGCCGTTCATTTACATGACCGCCGTTTTGGTGGCCTGAAAACCCAAACTTTTGAAAACGGGTTTCAAAATGCAAGTTTTTGAAAACTATACCGTAGTCATCTCTGTGTAAACTGCAAAAACGCGATCCTGTGAAAACAGTTTATTTGCACATGCATATTATGTGTTTAGTCTATCCACCTTATTTGTCAATGCGGAATTAAGGTATTTCTGTAAATGTGCAAGACTTTTCCATTTTTAGTACATCGTCGTGTAAACGTACCCTCAGTTCGGTTTCCCCATTTGCCTGAGTTCTAGTTCCTTGTTTGTTCCATGGTTTCTAATTGAGTTACACACCTGTTCCCTGTTCTGTTGATGATCTTCCCTTGTGATTTTAAGCCCTTGGTTTTCCTCAGTTCCTTGTCATGTGTTAACATTATATTCTAGTGTGTAATACTTTATGGTTTCTGATGTTTATTAAAAGTTATTTGCCTGTTCGTTTTGTCACGCATCTCTTTTGGATTATCTGCACACACACCCCTATAACAGATATACTGGACAATCTGTTCAAGACTTATGTTGCCATTTGCATTGGACTGGTATCAGTTGGACTTGTTGATATTTGTTTTTAGTGATTATGTAATTTTAAGAGGCAAACAGTGCGTACCAACAAAGTATCCTTTTCTTTGGCAACAGATTTGAGTGTAAGTTTACTGAAATCAATTAATACAAACCTTACCTCAATAAACACCTTAAAATGAGGTCAGAGTGGCTGAATATCTTCAATATTGACTGTTCTGTGCCACTGAAATACATGTCAGCACAATTTGCAACTCTAATGCAAATATGAGGCACAAATGCATGTATAAAAATCTTGTGTTCTTGCATAAATACACAAGCAATGCATTTGGTTATAAACACAACAACATAGATGTAGGACATATTTATTTAGTTAACATTTACACTTTTATATCATTTAAAAATAAATCAATAACTTACATACACACAAACAATCCCTTATTAAACATCTTCAAAATACAATATTTAATACTGCCAGTATCTACATGGTATAAAATATAGGATTTATACGTTATACATATTATAAAGTCAAATCAGATATTTGTAAAGGTTGTCTTTCCAAAAGTTCTGTAAGATGAATCGGGGTTAAGTGCTTGAACCTTGATATGTAAACATTTTTTTGCTTTTTCTACTCATATACTGTTGTTCTTAATCAGTCTTGATGTGATCTCTTCTGTTGATGAACACGCATTTCATGTCTGATAATGCAAGACCCGCATTACTACATTTCAAAGCGATAATAAAACGGCACATTCCGGTGTTCGGGCAGATGGAAAACTGTTGAGCTGGGTCTAAACCACGGGCCACGGGGCACTTCAGGTCCTCAAAAAAATGCCGCATCATTATGCTCATATAAGCCCCGTGGCCAACAACCAAGGCATGGACAGGCACATTTAAGACTCCGTCATCTGGGAGTCCTGCAGGAGCCCAATGGGTTTCATCTAGTATGGATGTCTCACCATCTTGTATTTTTTCTTGATGGTCATTAGCTATTCGCTGGATCATAGCCTTGAGAAATTTCTCGATTCGCACCTTCACCTGAAAAGAATATAAGCTTAAATATATAGAGTAAAAATATGTAAATAAAAATTGCCTCATTTAAAGACAGTAAACAGAAGTTTAGCATGACAATAAGATTTGTTGTTTTTTGTTGAAAATGTAAAGAACTGGACACTCTAATATTTTAAAATGAATTATCAATAAATAAAATAATTTTAAATACATGGGACATAATAGGACATGGATTATTATATAATATTGTATGATATTATATAACAGTGACATTCATTTGACCTGTTCCATGGTTTCTCCCTTGGGTGGAGTGAACTCTGGTAAAGGCTGCCCGGCTGCTTTTGCCATGTTTTTCATTTCTATGACTCGACCTCCCTCAGCTATACCAAAACTCTGGAGAAAAAAATAGTTCTGAGTTGCATAAGAAAAGTTGCTCTGAATGGACATACTCTGAGCAGACATTTTTCTTATATTATCAAGCAGTAGTCTGTACTTACTCTCTCTTTAAGTGATGGATCTGCTACTAGTTCTATATCGTGGCAGGTTCTGTTGTTCCTCACAATAATCTCTGCAGTCTATAATTTTACAAAAAGACATGATTATTTAAGCTAAAGGGAAAGATAAGGAGTCAACAAACAAATACACACAAGGAAAGTGATATTTGTTACAAGAAACTAATAGGACACGCTAGTTAGACATGATTGTAATTTCAGTGGGCATGTGCAATCTCATAATAACAACATTTGCAAAAATATTGCAAATTAACAGATATTGTCTGTTAATATATAGTTAGACTATTATTGATGGTTTCTTTATGATATTCAAAATACTTAAGACTCACATAAGTATATCGCTTTAATGATTACTGACTCTTATCCAGGGAAACATGCATTTCCAGGTCAACTGACCCATATGAGCACTGAATTTTATTTTGTGGAGAAACATCTCCCTCTACCTGTGGCAAACTTGTATGTTTCTACTAGACTTCTACTTGTAAGTTTCTACTTACCTGCTTGGCACGTTTCATGTCACTGACAAACACATTTGTGAATTTTACATCCCTAAGGTACTGGCCAGCAGCCTCAGATTGCCGTATCCCAATTTCAGAAAGCGGAGAGTCTATTTTCTGACCTAAAAGCACAAAAATGATAGCTATAGTTTGTGGAGCATGTGCTGAGATAAAAAGTCTAATAATTAATGCTTAATGCCTGAAAAATACAGGGGTACTGATAGTTATGGATACGTTTTTTTCCCCTTAAAAAAATTACCTTGTAAAAGGCCATCTTTGTTGCACTGCGTCTCACCACTGTTAAACCAAAACAGTAATAGTGATCAATAAAAACTTCATTACTAACCAGTGCACAGTTGTAACCAATCCTTTTATTTTAAAGTGTACTATCACTAAGGGGGGCCCTAACTTCATGGGTTTATAGGCTTTAATAAAAAAATAAATAAATTAAAAAAAATGGATTCCACAAAACCTCTTGCAATGAAGACAACAGACTATATAACTTAAATATAAATATGTCTATTTAACATGGATACAGTGAGGGTAAGACTTTTTTGTGTTGTTTAAAAGAGTTGCATCATGTAAGTTTGCCTCTGACCTTTTACTGGAAGAGGGATTCGTACTGCCCTTTAAGCATAAGCTACAACAGATAGGAGTAATTTGATATGAGAAGCCCAGGAAAGTTTAACTAAATTCCCACTAGCATATTTAAACTCTACTAAATGTCAGACAGCTCTCATGTATTAATATCGTTCTATAACGCCATGATGTTAAGATATAGTGCTAGACTTTTAACTACCTAACTTACTTAATAATGCAGTGATTATCAGTTGGCAATGTAGAATGAATAGCTATGAATGGGAGAAAAAAAAAAATCTTTTTCAATAATCAAACAAGACAGAAAAGCCACTTACTGTCGGACTATCGTTAAACCAAAAGCGAGCATTGCTTCAGCTATATAATGATGCAGTAAACGGCGTCGTGAGGTTATAGATGCTCATCCATTGATGTCGGAGTCAACCACTAGTTGTCACGCCCTTTGCGTTTTCAAATATGCACCTATATTTGCTGCTTTAGGGGTGACAGCACTGACAGCACTTATCTCCGTACTTGATTAGCCGGAAGTTTGTACGCATGGCTAGTAAGTCCGACTCTGAATCAATTTCGAAAATCGGTTCTTTTGAACGGTTCAAAAACAATTCAGCGATTAATTTAAAGCAATTTTTGCTTACGCTTTAAATTGTTTTTATAAGGGTGCTTATTGACATTTAATTCATCCCAGTTCATTTAGATGTAGCTGAAACAATACTAAAATTCATTTATATTTGATACTTCGCTGAAATAGTAGTTGCATGCTTTAATAAAATGCTATTTGTTAAAACCATCTCTTTTGCGTAAGTTTATTGATAAAGATGTCATACAGGCTAATTAATTTCATACACATATTTCCTGTGTGTTTAACATTCTGCATCCGATTTCTAAACAAATCGTTCAGACTGTTTGTGTGCACCAGCTCAACTGAATCCTTGAAAAGATCCGACTCAAAAGAACGATTCGTTAACGAATCGGACATCGGCGATGTCAATCAGCTCACTCTGACGTAGAAGCTTGCAGTCATTTGGCGCCAGCGGCTCGTGGTGGGATTTGAAATTGCGTAACGCCTGTCGCGGTTTCATTTTAGACTATATCTCAACGGCATTACTTCAACTCGAAAAATTTAATTTTGATATTGTTAAGCGCTCACCAGCAATTCCTCAGTTGTAAAATATAAACGTTTATAAACATTTTCAGCGTACAGAAATAAGAACAGGAGACTGAATACTTCTTTCATGGTAAGTTTATTGACCTTAGCATACAGCATGTCCTCTTCTTTAACTTCATTCATGCTCTCAATGACAAATTATTTGAGTTCAACAGAAATCCAAAGAATATCCACAGAGTTGCCAAGCCCTAATGACTTTACCGCATAATCCATCTCTTAAAAATCAGTTGTAACAATTTCCAACTTAGTTATAATCATTTAGCTGATAATTATGTAAGGAAACATGGTTGAACAAAAAAGACCAACCTGTTTCATTTATGAAATGTATACTTTTAACCCAGTCTGTGTCTGATTATGGACACTCAATCTATACAGTCATTCTCTACCAGGTTATAACATACTGGATAGATTCCCATTGTTATTTTCACCATTAACATTGCCAATAAAAGGGAAGAATAACATAGGACCAACATAGCACCACACTCTTTAAAGCAGATATTTATTGAACAGAGGTTGTGCAACAGACATAACTGAGGTACATGATATGGTTATAGTGGAGGGAGGAGGCCTTTTCTCATTGTTGCTTAATTGATACCAGGTTTATATCCACTGATATGGGCTGAGCACATAAGCCATTGTTAATTGTTCATCACCTCCTCCATCCACTATTTCTGATGTCCATGTGGGAGCCTTGTAAGCTTTCTATTCATCTACATCAAATTCCACTGTATTTACTACATCAGACACAGCAGAAATATCATAACCTCTTTTATGTGCTGTCCTTTCCAGGTTCCCGAAAAAACTGTTGTGAATTGTGTGAGGTAATGGAAAAGTCTTTTATGTCCAGTAAACCTGAGGTATAGAGATACCATACTTACAGAATGTGACAGAGAAAGAAGAGGAGGAAAAAAGACTAAAAGGTAAAGAAACATGCCTTTATAAAAGCACACTGTACAAAGAGCATTTCCAGTCAAATACTCATTTCATGTTCTTCTTTTACCCTCTACTTCTGTATTCTCAAAGTATTCTGTAAGCAGTAAAATAATTATAATACAATTGTTTATAAAATAGCAGCACACTGATGTGACATCACAACTATGTAATGTTATTTTTGTGTATAAGATGAAACAAACAAACAAAAAAATCATAGCTTTTTAGCAGCGGAAAAAAACAATAACTCAATAACAATATTGACATTTGATTTATGTCTTCACACCCTTTCCATCTCTCATCACTTTGGATACAGTATCACACCCCTTAATGAACGTAACTTCAGTCCATATTCAAACTCAAACGACATAGCTAACCATACAATCTGTTAACAGTACTGTAATTCATTTTCAGAGCAGAGCTGGGAAAATAATAAGACAGATTAACTTAATACAATAAGATTGACAGGGGTTTTGGTGTGAGGATGGAGGAAATGTGACTTGTGAAACTCAAGCATCACTAAGAATTGTTTCTGGTCAAAGGAAACGTATATGTATACGTAAATATCTCCTTTACACACAGAAAGACATGCACACAAACACACGCATATGTAGACAGACACAAACCTAAGCTTGACTGCCCCTTTTCAAGGTAAGCTAAGAGAATTCAGCATATGAAAGGCGTTTTGTGCTACTGATGCACCCTGTTTTTGGACACCGTAATGACTTTTGGAAGTTTTCAAATCCCATGCCAGTTCAACCTTTGGAAGCAGCATATTTTGGATGGCTGGGTAGTGGATATTATGCTTAAGCTTAGCAAAACAGGGTGAAAGTCTACATTAGACTCAAGGCACAATATACAACTTTTTTTCTGCAATGGTGCACAAATTCATCTTTTCAAATTTCAAGAAAACTGCCCATGGAGCGTGCAAACCAACAAACTTTTTTTTTCTTCCATTTTGATCGGTTTTCTGTCTTTTTGTTGTCTGTTTTTGGTCTTTTTTTTTTTTACTGTGTTAAATTAATTTGCGTTACTATTATTTTGTTGCTTTTGTCATACATTGGTTTCCAATGCATTAACGCTATAATGAACCGAACATGCCATGATCTAAACATGGGAAACCAGCCCAAAAAAAAAAAAAAGGGAAAAAAAAGAAAGACCCCTTAATCATAACCATTTGTTAAAATATGCTCTCTAAACTGACACCGATGGAGTAACCTTTCCCCAGTTATGAGCTGGCAGTATCAATGAAACTGGTTTAGATACTGGTCTGTAATTCAAACATGAGACATAAAAACTAAAGGACAAACAAATAAACAGACAAATAGATTAAAGATCTTAAATATCAGGTGATTTATGGAAACCATAATAGCTGTTGTTTCTCCTTTGGCCTCCTTTTCTGCTTCTCCTAACTCAGCATCCTCATCTCAGCAGCATGCTTTACACCTCAAACTAACCAAGCTTCATCGTCGTCATCATCCTCGATCATTCTTGCCTACACATTCCTTTACTGCTAATTGAATTTGCAAAATTTGCAACTCCTCGACTCTTCCCTCAGTCCCTGGTGGGACCAAACACAAATCAGCCTAAGGCTCCTTCAACACGCTCACAACAAAATACGTAAAAACGTAATAAACTGTACACAATACAACTGTAATATTTAGTGGGAAGCTGCCCCAAAGCACAACCTTACCCACAAATTTTAAACTCTTGATGAGGGAACGTAGCCATCTCTGTCCGCTCCCTTTTCTTGCCTCCTCTTGTTCTGTGCACTGGGTTGGGCTCAGCCCTCAAGCAGTTTCCAGGCCAGTAAATAAAAGCATTTAATATAAGGCACTGATACAGGAGGCCCTCAAAGCATCGTGGAATCATTTGCTATCCCTGTCCAGACCATGTGCCTACCACTGAATCCGTCTCTATGACCAAACTCTTGCAGATAGATGATTAAACAAAGCCCACATGACTCACACAAGAGTGCCTGATATAGGGTAACTTGTACATACTTGCACATGAGCCAACATACACCACACATAAATGCATGCACACAAGCAGCTTGACAAAAGCTTATTTGAAGTATCTGTAACTTTATCATTGGGAGACAATAACTTGGTTGTTTAACAGGAATAATAATAATAATCATCATATTAAAATAATATTAATAGTCTGTTATCATGATATAAGCCCCTGTTGCCCTAGCAAAAGAGCCCTGCGTTCTTAGCATAAGACTTGTGTCTCACCACTCCTTTTTAATCCCCCTTTCTGGTCCTAATGCACTCTTAGTACACAGCCAAGTGAATGGGTGCGTTCATTCAGACTCATGGCACCTCAATGTGTGTTCAAGTTCAGGCATTCCAAAATGAACCAAAAAAAAAAAAAAAAAAAAAAAAAAAATCACAACAAAACAGGAAAAAAACATAGCCCCACTTTTTGTACCCTTTCAAGCTAGTCTGATACAGTAGACTCTATTTTGAAAAGCCCTTAACGCTATCACTTTTGCATTAAATATCATATTATTATGTTTACACAATCAAAAGAGTTTGCAAAATACTACACACTTCCCTTCTAAGAGTCTGAGGCACCGTAGAGCTTTTTGCATCATTATCAAATCATTTTAAAAATATCTATTTTTTGTATCTAAAATAGCTTCATATTTTTTTCTTTTTTTGTCATTTACGGGAGTATTTTTTTTACTGGAAAATGAAGATAAAACTCTACAAAGACTAGCAAGCACTTTTTGTTGGGGTTGTTTGTTTTTTTGTCATTTTTGTTTTTTGTTGTTTTTTTTTTTTTCTTGAAGACTGATCACAGCGTTCCTGCAGCAAGCTCACAAGTTGATGTCTCGTACATCGGTTGGAGTGCTGGACTGGTCCTGGTCATCAAGTGCTTTGCTGCGAGGGCCACCCTGTTCCTGCTGCTGCTGTTTCTGCTGCTGCCGGCGACCCTCTCTCAGGTTATTCATCAACACTCTCTCAATCTGCTCCTGGCACGCCTTTAACACATCCTGCAATGCATAAGACACATGACGTTAGACAATCAGGTCACTTAAATCGCTGCAGTGTCTGTTCTTATACTTATCATTAGTAGTGCTGTTAAAGCAAATGCAAATTCACACACAGTAGTATGTCAAACAACAAGATTTAATCAAAATTCAAACTCCGATTTTTCGGTCTATACCAAATATGCACTTAAAACAATAGAAGTTGCCCTGCGAACAGAAAAAAAAAAATCTCTACCACAGTTTGCTATGTTAATTACATCCATGTCCCATGGATAAAACAAGGTAGTTTCGTTTAGGTTTTTATACCCTTTCATTTTCACAACAGCATGTAATGACCTAAGGGGATCTCACTTGAGTCTACCACAGTCTTCTTCCTGCTCTGTATAACTAAGAAAAAAAATCTTTTTTTATTGATAAAATATGAGAAATGCCCTGTGGGTGGCTCCAAAGAGCACATGACATACCGGTATTTAAAATGGCTTTCACACTGTCACCAAAATGAGCAATGATGCCCTCTAGTGCAACTAAATGGATGTACGGTGATCAAAGCTCTCCCTCCTGTTTAGTGGGTATGTCTGAGGCACAACAGGCATCTGTGGGAAGTTTGCTGTGAATGGCCCATGGGGAGTGCCCGTGGAGAATGTGTTGCTTGTGGAGAGGCTGCATTCCTTTGACATTTACTGCTAATTAAAAGCTGATGGGCCAAAGTCTGAACTTATGTTATGCATGGCTCCTGGGCCAGGCAAGTGTTTCTTGCCTGTAGAAGCAGTCTATCACACACAAAAAAACATCTCCGGTGTTTTGATTGACTGACGGAAGTCATTTAAATAATTATTTATTTTTTGTTGAGGAAAAGCTTAGTGTCACTAAGTTGTTTTCTTCCATCATGGATGGCACCGCCACTATCCTTCTAGAGGTCTCTTGTTTCCCACCACGATGAGCTGTTATTAGTCATGAAAAATAAATTCCTTCTAGTAAATTAACTAAAGCATAAAACATGTAAAGGAACTGCCTATGTCTTACCACAAGAATGCCAGGCCCGGCTTCTTGAAAGACATTTCCCTGTGCGCTGCTCTTTATAGCTGCACAACCAAATTCATGCCAAGCCCCAAAGGCTTAATTCAGGCAACTCTAATAGCTTCAATGTGCGACTACTGGTAAAACCAGGACTTGCTCTTGAAGAACTCCTCAATGATTAGATCCAGAGGAGGGTGGCACTTGGTGAGCTGCAGGATGGAGTGGGTGGTCCCTGCTTAATCCAACCCTGCCCTGATAAAGAACAACCTCTATTCCACCGGAGCATGGGTACAATTGTCAAAGTCAAACAAATTATTAAAAATGTGTCAAAACCACAAGAAAAATGGTCTACTGAACAACCAGCAGTTATTGTGATGTCACTCAGTGTGTGCCATCTTGGACAGAAGAAGCCTAGGAAAGGGAGGTTTAAGTAGCCACAAAAACGGTGTCTGTTTTTTTAATGGGAAGTGAAAGCAAGGATTGCCGGGTTCAGAGCAAGGCCATCACAGCATTGAGAAATGAAAGGGATTAAGATGTCCCAGAGGCCTAATGCAAGAGGCCAGGGGGCCTAACACATGATCCTATGTACCAAAAAAGCCTTGAAGTTCTTCTCTAAATAATTTGCAACTCTTCAGTTCCAAATAACATTTCGGTTGCAAATAACAGCGTCCTTATGACATTATGACTTTAGGCAAAGGAGCATTCTCGGCATACCAGACCCAAAGTTTCTAACATTTCACCTACTTTTAGAAACTGCAGTATCTCAAAAGAGTTTTCACTGTGCGCACTCTCTTCCTGATTAGTTTCTCCAACTGCAGAGCTTTAGCTTGTATAAAGCTATATTATAAGTATTCTAGAGGAGCACAAGGACACAAATTCATGCCTCAACATAAATCAGTCAAGGCCTCATTTAAAAGAACTGATAACTCTGAGATCCTGACTACAGCATCCCAAGGAGCATTATTTACTGTATTTACTGTAGCTAGTAACAAACTTTACTATTAACACCCAGTGCCAGATGAATATTTAGTGCCTTTTGCTTCCTTCTTAGAGAGACGTTAGGGTGTTTGTGGAAACTTCAAGCCAATTTTTCAGCCTTCCTGGTTTGGCATGCATGTGTGTACCTTACTGCTGCACAGAGTATGCTTCACCAGGTGAGTCTTTAGCTACACACACATTCCAAGGACGACTGGAAGAGGCTGGCTGCCCCTATCATATGTCTACTGGAAACTACAGGCACTGGACACCACAAATGTCAGCAGGGTTCCTGATTCCTGGCTGGAAGCATCGTTTGGCATTAGATTGACTTTCCTTCATACTCTGTCTGACCGCTCACCTCCCAACCTCTGCCTCAATATGGAAGGTCCTCATACACTAAGGAAAACTTTGTTACACAAAAACCTTGTTTATTGAAGATTAGGTTTTCTAGATAGGACCTCTAAGATTTTCTCAACACAATAATGCAAATACAATTCTGATTAGTAAAATCAGTTATTCGTCCCAAACAAAATCAGTGCTCAATGGTCCGAACCAAAGTTCGATTGCTCCCCCTCCACCTGCTCCCACTAAATAGTTTTCACGTTGTATTTTTTTGGCTCTGAACTGCAGTATGTTTGTCTTATCTGAAGCAGCAGCTGTTTACCCCTGTTGCTAGGTAATGACAACGCAAGAGAAGGCAGAAAAATGCATTGTGTTGCCCGCCTCACTTTTATAGTTTGATTTTGTTTCCAAAGCATCAACACAGAACAGCACTTGCATCTATCAGCCGCAAACGTACTTCAAATGTTCTTCAAATGTTCTAAAGAACATAGGAGTCTGTGTTCACATGGCGTCAGTCCCACTTGTCGGGAAAGTGTGTAAGAACATATAAAAAACAACAATTTGCATCCTTGGCAAGACAAACTGTTTAATTGCCTTCCTTTAGGGGACAGTTCACCCCAAAATTTTAATTCTGTCATCTGCTCACCCTCATGTCTGCAGAACACAAAAAAAGATATTTTGAAGAACTTTCTTTATGTTCCACAGCAGAAAAAAAGTCATAAAACTTTGAATTGACATGAGGGTCAGTAAATGATGAAAGAACTATACCTTTAAGTTTTCTTTAGGCTTTATAGCTCAGTGCGAGCAGGGTAGCGTGCATACACCCTACCTGCATGTTTTCAAAGGTATGGCTTGTTGGCATCCAGCAATGTGACGAGTTGTTCATGGAGCAGGCAGTTCATTCCTTCTGCCCTGGACCTCACACTCCTCAGACACTGAGCACCTTTACTGCTGTGGAGGACTATTTGTTTTTCCTCTGCTATGGTGCACGACTTCACACACCACATGCTGGGGCAGCAGTCATTCTACCAGCAGCAGTGCACTCTAGGGTATCTTGGGGAGGGTTGACCTCTTCAGGTCAGGACAGGAATTAAATGTGTTTCCTGGGTTATTCTCTTAATCCTAATTTTCTATTCTCTTTGGCTTTTACTTTTCCCCCTAAAGAGAAACTAAAAGACCTAAAAGAAACTAAATGACCAGGAGGTGGTCCCTCGTGCGACAGTATGTGTGAATTTGTATGCAAGTCATTTGCATAAAGCCATAGTATCCCTGACACATTCTGCTAGCCCTGCGGATTCTCTCCTTACAGTCTCTCAGTCAGGGTCAATCCCATTTCATTTCCAGTAATTCAGTGGCTGAATGTGAAATTGAATTGGAGCTGGACCCAAGCCCATTGAGTAAATAGGGGAAATGCACAGCCTCCTCTCACAGTCCTACAGGCACAGCAACACTTGTCCCACAGATTACCAATAGCGTTGCTATTGGTAAAAAACCAATAATCTTCTTATCATGTTTTAAATTAGAAAGCACCCTTATATGATCACCCCACTTTTGAATATGAGGTGATCTGTGTAGCACACTGGCCTGCAGGGAAATGCTATGTATCATAATGATTTATTAAAAGTTGTATTAGTAAAATTTATTGTCAAAGCAACAATACTCACAACTTCTGTGTTTGTGATCTTGGCGAGCAACTCTGTAAGGTTGTCTCCCCACAGTGAGCGGTTAGTGCTGTTGAGCTGCAGGCCACAGATAGCCGCTGCCACGCTGCCCGTTGCAATCATGGATGGAGGGTACATGGCAAAGTTGAAATCTGAAGAAAAAGAAAGATCTGTCAAGCTTTGAGTTTATAAAATGTACTTTATCAGACTTCTCTACAGTATTTGGAATAGTTATTTCAAATATTATGAAATGGATACAAAAATCATAAATACTGATAAATAAAGACCTTTCCATTAGGTCTGTGCACAGTCCTTTGCTAATGACTGCAACCCAGGATAATGAGGGTTCACTTGGCTTGAAAAGAATCTGAAAAGCACCCCACCCCCATCCCTCTCCTCCAGTCACCCTTTGCAGATCGGCCCCTTTTCTTCAAGCTCCTAAGTAAATCGTGTGCTCCCTGAAAAAAAGCCCTATAGCCTTCGGAAAGGATGGAATAAAGAGCCACAGTCCCCCTGCCAATGCTCACTGCTGTAGGTCCTTTTTCCACGTGTGGTCACAGGCGTACATCTCAAAGACCAATAACCTTGTTAGCTTTCTCACTGTCATTCATAATGCAAATAAGACAGCTTGTGAACGGGCCTGCAACCCAAAAAGACGACTGACTGCAAGAAGGGGGAGAAAGAAAGAGGAAAAGAAAGAAACAAACAGCTTAGGCTGTCTGCCCCCTGCCTCATTGATTTCTATCTTTCTCCTTTTTCTCCGGCTGCCCCCTCCCTATTTTCAGACTGTTTTTCAATACTTTTTTTTACTTCAGACACATACCCCTAAGGTTGAATGGCACACGTCACTGTTGTTACAACAGCTCGAGATTTGTGTCAGCGTTGCTGCTATCTTTTAGCATATTGAGTGTGGCCACTGGTGGACCTGGGTCTAGTGAGCAAGAGAGTGTGGCTTCATTGTTCGAAATCATCACCTCATCTCATCCAACTGAGAGATGCAACATCAAGCCCTCTCTGTGGATTCCAAGTCAACCTGACAGCCAGCACAAAAGATGGGTGTTGGGGGAGGGTGTTGTTGGGTTTTAGACAGCAGGGGCGGCTGAGGGGGGCACTACGCATCATTCTTTAATCAGTATCCAGACCTTCGTAAGGTTTTGGCAGAAGAAAAGACCCTCCTACCCACCTCATTCCCCCCATGCCATTTCTCTGATGCAGGGCCACCTCTGGGCTCACGGTCCCACACTCCCTGGCAGACTGCATTACCATATTGCCATATTCAATTGCAAAGCAAACTGTGTGATGGCTCTGAGGGTGATTTTTCTTCCCTTTTCTTTTTAGGAAAAAAAAATCAAAGCCATGGGCCCTTTGATAACTGACGAGCATGCCTTCATTGCCTTCTTAACATTCAAAGCCAGCCATTTTCTCATTTTGTGGCTCAGTGTTGACAAATAAATGAACTTATTATACACTCTTCCCTTTGTAGTTTTTTCTGGGCCAGACAAAATTTTATTTAAAGACAAGTTCTGGTCAAGCAGAAGAAGACAAATAAACCACATTGCAACTCTTTTGGGGCAGGGAGAAAAAACAATGGAAAATAGATGCCCACACACAGCTTGTGTGTGCTGAGTGGGTTGCAATCTGATTTTTCACACTCTAGACAAGACAAGTTTGTCGGGGGAACAAGAGTACGCGCGTGCTAGTGGCAGAGCTGGACGCTCTGGTTTGTGAGAGTGGTAAGGGAAGAATGGCTGTATTCTGCACGCCTTCATTGATATTCATGCAGAGGATAAACAGTGTATGTAGCTGAGTGGTGACGCCTGTGATGGAAGGCTCCTAGTAAGCGGCGGCTGGCTGGCCTGGTATACCAGCCTCTCACCCCCTTCAATGGACCATTCTCCTGCCCTCGCCACACTGCATCCCCAGAACTGTGCCAACACAGCAAGCTCCTTGGTGGGTGCAATGTGCTGTGTACGCATTTAACTTGTAAATTAATTAAACGTCCGGAAAGTTGAGGAACGGCCAAAGAGACCGATGATTTGAGGGGCAATAAATCAAGTGCCAGACTTTCATGCAGATGCACAGGTTTGCCTTTGCAGAAAGTCTCGTTTTGGGCAGCCATGTTCGACCTGACTGATAAGGATCAAACGTAAACATGAATTTGGCATCACAGTATAACGTCAAATGGAACAAGTCAGGTAAAGCTTGTAAGTGAAGAACTTAATAAAAGAGTAGACATGTAACAAACATTCAAATAAATGTTAATTAATTTTTAATTTAATTTTTATCTCCTAGCTATGTTGTATCTCATTATGAGGCTATAAGTAATTGGATATCGGCAGGTCATGTCTGGGACATTCATGTATAACATTACTTCAAAGCATTGTATTACATTATCTGTCTATTGTCATTTTTTAAAAATCCGTCACAAATCTTCAACAAAGTAATTTCATCATCAAAAGCGGTATGTTGGTCTGCCCTGTCAAACCATCATAAAACAGATGAATTAAAAACAGGAACACTCTTTGACTGTTAAAATCCTGTAACAACTTGTTTCAGTCTTGCTCCAGTGCGGAGTCTTGAGCAACAGCAGTCAGGCCGGTGTGGGAGGAAACAGAGCCTCTTGAATGAGAAATGACATGAATCGGTAGATTTAATTTTCAGCCCTGCTGAACTCTCCACCAGTCACTAGTTATTTATTTTTCCTAAGGGATTTCTCTAAGTAACCATCTGAAGAGCGACAAGATGATCTCTACCTACAAAACATATTTTCTGCTAATATCATAGCATGTCTCAAGTCTGTTATTATTATCTACAGACAATCAACGATGGAGAAGTAAAGAGGGTGCCGGGTGTTTAACAGTAAAAATGGGGCATAATCACTTTTAATGAGCTTGTTCCTGTGTAGGCCTTTGACAGACTGCCCTCCGGAGAAACGTTTTATCGTGTGCTCCTTCTGCACTGACCCTTACATGCCTCTGCATATGAAATGGAGGGTTGTTCCTTTTGTCTCCTTTCTTGCGGTCTCTAGTCGAGCCTTCCAGCTATTTGCATATCTCTGAAAGGCCCCTCCATGTTATTAATTAATACTGAACTGGCCTACTCTCCCTGACCAAATCTCACAGAAAGCTCTGAACGGAACTGTTTTATCAAAAGCAAAGAACCATTAAAAATTAGCTGTCGTCTTTCCACACTCTTCTCTCCTTTCTCATTCAGATACAGGGGCCTTGATTTATGCATGTCTCAGAAAAGAGAGGGATGCTGAATTCTCTGTAAAGAAAGCAAACTGTACAGAGGAAAGAAAAGCAGCAGTCAAGGCATCAGCCCGGCAATTAAAATCTTTTGGACACCCCTCGAATCTCTGTTGTTATACTAGTAACTAGTTTGTGTATTGCTTAAAACAAGAGATTTAACAAAAGGGGTATGTTGCATCTGCAATTTTTTTTTACATCTAAAATCCAAGTTATATTGTTAAACCATTCATATTGTTCCAGTTATCATCAGTGCTCATCCTGCCAATTCCAACCAGTTTCTATGGATTCTGTTTGTAAGAGCGGTTTCACAACAAATCTATGTCTATTGCACAAACCAACAGCAGAATCAAACACTCCATGTTTGAAGACCAGCCAGCTCCTCCTACTAATCCCTCTCCCATCGTATGCCACTTTCCCAAAGTCAAAGTCACTCCTGGGGTTCCTGAGGAGTTCCTGAGCAACCTCCGGGAGGAAGAGAGAAGCCTGAGGGAACAAGGGTGGTGCACTGGATCCCATTACCACCTATGGTGATTTTCGGTGCAGGCTTGGCTGGGAGAACCAGCCCCACAAAGGCTTCTGATTATGGGAAAGTCGTCATGCCCTGGAGCATCTGGGAGGCGTGAGAAGAGGGGATAAGATATGAAAACATGACATGCTTCACTGTTTGGCTCTGCTGGAACAATACACTCTTCACGTTTTCTCACCCTTTTCTCATCGCTTTGTTTGATCTCCTAAAGGTGGTCCACCTCTAAGAGCAGGAACAGCATAACCAATGGCTCAACAGCACACAGGAATGTTCTTAACTATACAACTGCCTTTTGAAGTGTCACTGCATTCAGGGTTAGCCACTGATATGCCCACCAAACATACCAGGCAAGCACATAAGGCTTCCAGTGAAATTCTCTCCATTACACATCGCTATTTCAGTCCACATAGTTTCTCATGAATGTAATGAGATGGCATCTGATAATTTGCCTGCAACAAGAACCTGAATAAAGTTGCCATAGATACTAAACCCACAGAAGTCGGCTTTGATTTCAAGTTTTGCAAGGAAAAACATGGATCTTGCAACACATTGCTTATTGAAGTGATGATGCAAGGTATCAACACCAACTTGACTAGGCAGTGGATCTTTCATCACTCATACTTAACACCAATGGAAGACACGTACAAGCTGACAAACACTTTCTGGCTACTCTACTAAGTTAGTGTACAAATGCATGTTGAGAAGATTTCATAGGATGAGTTCTATGGAGCATTGTACAAATCAGGAGTTAAAAATGCTTTGCAGGCATTTATTCATTTCTAAACATCATCTACATTGAATACACTACCTGTTGCACATAGGGCGATGAAAGTTTGCACATGTTTACGGATCAGGTCCAGCTTATCCTCAGGCAGCGGAAGTTTCCTCATAATGTGTTCAATAAAGTCATTGGGAGTGACAGCAGCCAGGTTCCACTTCAATTTGCCCAGGACAACCAGCTCCCATTCCTGTAAAAGGGTTCAAGGAAAGAAGGAAATTCACTATGGATCCAAACCTAAATAATTTGCATGATCTGAATCCATTTGCAGTATTTGAGGTATTTAGATCTGTACATTCAACTAGAGAGACAAATTGCATCCTCTCAGTGGCTTCCTGTCTCTAGATGTTTTCTTTCGATACATTAGATGCTGAAAAGATGTAAATATCATCTTGTAAAGACACTGGATGGGGTAACATTCTATATCAACCATTCAAACAGAAGGTGGAAAAAGGTTATTTACTAGAGATGAGGTACTAAATATGTTTATACTCTGCTGTTACACATTCAAATGTAAACCAGTTCAGATCAAACAAAATCCAGCCTCAGTAAAGCTCTGGGACCTCCAGGACATGGTTTGGCCTTGGCTATGCAAAGCTACAAGCGGAAATCCTGAAAGCTAAAAGGCTGAATTGCAGGCACACTTGAGTAGAAAAATGGGTCACTCAGATTGCCTAGTCACTTCACAGAGACTGTCCAGCATCAGGTACTTTCCTCCTTAGCCTATAAACATAATTCTGAGTTTGTTTTATAGCGATCCGTCCAGTCAGAAGAGGTCGAACTAGTTAAATATTGGACCTGCCACTAGCACATTTGCAACCACAAACACACTCATAAAAACATTCATTTGTAGCCTCATTGTATTTAAAAGGCTTGTAATGTAACTTCAGTGGAAAGAAACAAGGCTCAGTTATAACCTTGAATGTGACTGTCCAACACTGCTGATGATTCTATTTGATCTTTTGGGGGCACTCTTGATGCATAACATGAACTTGCTTTGACCTAACTCAGTGACGAATATAAAATGAAAATGCTCAGTCATTTGGTTTTAGTCAAGACGACAGCATCCTTCAAATAACCACTCCCCCTTCCTATTTGAACTGGGGTGAGTAACAGAGGACCAAGTGACTAATTGGGGAAAACTTGCATTTGTTGGGACAGTCCGACTGAGTGCTCGCTCAGATGGAGGTGGTTTTCTCCACAAATGACCACAAATGGCCAAATATTTATTGCCATTACATTCTGAGACAAAGAGTATAGCCTTTACAACTGCTCTAAAGCACAGACAAAAGATTACGCTGAAATTATACCCCGCAACAGCTTTCTTAGTGAGCAAGAATACAATGGCAGCCATCCGCTGATGCATGATTTCTCCACTTCCTCTCTTTGCTGGATTTCATTGGTGAGTGACTCACCCAAAAGTACAAACAGCTACATGTTCCTGTCTGTTCTCTTCTTAGGTGGTGGGAGGTGCCTGATGTGAACATGAAGCCTGATGACATATTGGAGCCAATCACTCAAAACCATTGACTCCTGGTACACCAAGAGGGGTATGATGGAATGTAAACTATGAGAAGAAACATTCTCCTAATGTGAAAATGAGCCTTTGCGTTGTGTCACTTTGGATCTGTGAAGTTTGGGCAGCTAAAATAAGCATGTTCATTTTGGTGTGTTGTTTGCTCTTAAAGAGAAAGTTGACCTCAAAATGAAAATTGTCAACAACAAAAACAAAAAAAGATACGTCTCTTATTTTTATACAATTGTCACTTTGATTGTTTGGACAAAAACAGCTGAAACATTCCTCAAAATATCTTTTTTTGTGTGTGCTTGTTCTGCAGAAGAAAGAAAGTCATACAGGTTTGAAACTAAATGAGGGTGTGCAAATGATGACAGAATTTTCATTTTTGGGTTAATGTCCTAATTAAGTGCAGGGACAGTTCTGGCAACTATTGAAGGCTCAACACTACATAATTATATATTAGCAAATATTGTGTATTGTATGTACATCTCGATCTTTGGTCATATTCTGAGCACGCTGTTGAACCTTTATGAGGCCATGAATTACCACAAACACCAGTTTTAAGTAACTTAAGGACAATATATTGTCTTCTGTGGCTATCGACTCAGCAGTCCAATGTCACCTCACCATTGCAGTGAGGCCAGCCCTAAAACTCAGTGACACTCTTGCAACACTGCCTTGATGCAGGAACCCACTTCCTTCTTTTGAGCCCTCCAGTCATACCTCCAGCCTGTCACTGCGGTTACATTTACAAGAACTTCTTGCCAGCTAACGAGGACAAAAATGAAGATGTGACTGTGACAGCTGATCTTCAGTTTCCTGCATCTTTTGGACTTTGCAGACCAGCAGAAGCTCCAAAACAAAATAACACAATGCCAGGCTGAGGGTTCGTCAGAAAATTGCTGTCCACAGCAGCATGAATAACTCATGAATAAAATAATTTTTACCTTTGGCCTGAGCTACTAGAGCACTGCCCATTTCCACCATAAAGACAATGCTGAACCAGTAGAGCTGAGGAAAAACCTCACCAAGTGCAGGCGTAACAATCAAATGTTTTTATGCCACACTGTACTGTTTTTCCCCTTGACACTGACTAATGAGTAATTTAACAGCATATTTTGCTTTAGTGTCTACAGTTTTACAGTTTACCTATAATAATTTACAATAATTTACTCATATAGTTAACCTATGCATATAGAAATGAGAAGAAGCTGAACGATGATAATCCAAAGATGATGACAAGTAGTCAATAGAATGTATCTCTCATTTGAAAGTCACTTAAATTCACTTGACTGTAAGCGGCATATACAGGTGGAACAAGACCTCAGCCTTGATGTAGTTGTGGGTTGCATAGTTGCCACTAGATGGCGTAATAGCCCTGTGATGCATGGAAACACTCTAATACCCTTTAGTTGGTATTTGAAAGTGGAGAACATCCATCAGACGGCAGAATATTTTGTCAAACAGAACCTAGTCTTTGCTCTAGACTACTTTTAATTCTTATGTTGCTGATTTGTAAACACACAATATAAAAAATGATTCCATCACAAATTGCAGTAGGCTACATTAGATTTAAATGACATTAATAAGATTTAGTGTGCAGTATGCACTGTAGATATTAATGCAATCATGAACATTTAGCAATTCATATTTGGGGACAATTGTGGGGAAAGTATGTAAACAATTACCTAGCATTTCCTACAGATAAGTTAGTAAGTTTTGGTATGCAAAGAGTTTATTTGGTACTTACCAGCAGTTCCTGCGGTCTGATTGAGTTATCAGTGTAGATGCACAGCTTCTCTGCAGTTAATGGACGCGTCTCTTTCAATTTAGACGCAAGAAACATGCACACTGCTCCGAGCAACTGCAAGTTACATTTTCTTGTTGGTACCACCGCTAAAAATCGGTCCAAGTAGTTCATAGCCAGTGGAAAAACTTCTTCCTCGCATTTCTGTTCCTCGCAGACCTGGAAAGGGCAGGGCATAACTTAATAAGTTCAGAGGAAAAGATGCACGTGGCGCAACAAAATTAGTCTTAATTTATATGACTCACAATGACTATATATATATATATGTAAAATAATTATCACGAGAAAACGAAATATGTAGTACTGTCCATCAATGGCATAGATATATGAGGTTGTAAATCGTTACGGTAACATTAGAGATTGATTCCAAAAAACGTGCAATTCCTGTCTCGTCGTAGTTATAAATGTATAAATTTAATGGATGAAAAGGGGACTCTAACATCTTTGTCAATAGACTCACATTCCTTTGGTTCATTCAGTAAGAAATGAATTCAAGTCACAATCACCCGAGCCAAAAAACACCCATGCAACACAGTACGGGATCTGCTTTTTTTAATTCGTCATATTTTCATAAAATATTTAAAAATATAAATAAATTGTCTACGTCCACTATTCATACCTCTAAATATTCACCAATCCTTTTCACATCATTCCCGACAATTGACAAGTCATAAAATCGATGTTTTATATGATAAAAACGAGATTTTTTAAACGAAGTAGCATGCGGTCTTAGATGAGTGCGTCACCATCGGACCGAAATATTTTTTTCAAAAATTTTTAAAAATTCTCCTGCTCGATTCACCTGACAATTTAAGACATGAAAATAAAGCTAAGGTCCTCATCTAACGTTTCCAACACTCAAAGATTAGAAATATGAAAGATTCCGACAAAAAACGAACTTAATTCCAAGGCTATAGACTTCGATCAGCATGAGTTAAAAAGCAGCACGGGCCCTCGCCCCTTCCGCAACCATATATTTCAAAAAATTGTACAAAATTATAGAAAGGTAATTCCCAATATATTCAACCATAATTATATACCTTAAACGCTCATGTATCAAGTCATGCACATGTTAAGAGTTGTTATCATCATTTTGTTACGATAAACTTGTTGTGAAAGAAAAACCAACATGGCGATGGTTAGATCTAGCACAGCGGCAAGCATTGAAGTGCATACGTGTGCATGGAAATATTTATCCTAAAAATAAATAAATAACATTAAGCACGATTCTGTCCACTGTGTTAACGGAACCAAAAACTTTAAGAAATATGCGCATATGATCACTGACATATGTCGATAACCTTCATCCTCCTGCAAATCTAATCGTGAACTTGGTCCAAAATCAGCGCTTATGACTGCAATAAAATAAATAGCCCGACAAAATCGGATCTGCCCTTTCGGAAATATTAAAGCAGCTCCTTTAGTTGCATTCCACAATGCTTACATGACAGAATAAAGGCGAAAACGCTTTGCAAAACGTTTTGAAGATACGGCGTAAGCACGGAAATGATCGGATATGTACAAACCTCCAACATCCAAGTTGCCACCATCCTCCGCATAAAGGGCTGAATGTCTTTCTGAACGCATTTAAAATATGAACACTGGGGAAGAAACCTCTCTTCGATGGTCAACAAGCTCTGTAGTACCCTGTCATCATATAGAAGATTCGGGTCAGGACGGGCTCTTACAATGGTGTCCATCTCGAGACAAAGCAGTTCCATGATCGTTAAAGTCCTTTTCGATCTCAAATATGTATACCAACAGTGAAATACAATGGTTGCGAAAGATCAAAAAGTGCAGAAAGGACTTTTCGGACACATAAAATCAGTCTACAGGGCTGTCCAGGTTAGTCCTGATCCTTTTGCAAACTTTTCCCCCACTAGTCTTTCTCTGCTCTGCTCCTCTCGCTACAACATTTGAGGTCTGCAGATGTAAGACTGTGTGTGACGCAAGCTTCTCGGCTATTATTGGCCAGGCGCAACATGCTCGGTCTTCCTCTTCTTTTCCTGCTCTGGTGATCAAATAATCAATAACCCCCACAAGATGGACAGAAAGACAATACTGGCTGGGTATTATGGTTCATGCAAGACGTTTATCCTTAACTCACCCATTCATGTGCAACTATTTTAACGACGTTGGGTAAACATAGGCTAAACGTAAAGCACCCAACGAAATACTCAGCTCTTATATGGTATCTCGAAGTGTTCTGAAAAAAAAGGAGAAAAAAAAGGGGGGGTTTATTTAATTTCATTTCATTTTGTGTCAAATGCTATGCATATCATTGATAAATAGTGGTGTCACGCAGACATTTGACCAAATGAAACCAATAAATGGGCAAAAACTTTTCTTTTTGACTTTAAGGACACTAAAACGTCACCTCGTCATTACAAAGTCAAAATAGAGCTATCTTACATGAACAGCAACGCCTGTGGTCAACCAGATAGCTTTCTAGGAAATGCAGCGAAAGCATGAAGCAACGCTCTCTCGTCAGAGATAGCAGCTGAATGATGGATATTCTCTTTAGCTACCCCCAGTGTATTATATAAAGCATTAGCTATATCATAGTCTCTATTTAGGACCGAAAAGCCAAGCCTCAAAAGGAGATGTGAGCATTCCAAAATTGTGATCTGCAACGCTACCTAAACATGCAGGTGACGGATTTCAACATGTATAACGCACTCATTCATAAAGTCATTTAAGTTGCAAATGGGCAGTTTAACCTTTCGTATATAGGGGAATTAGAATTAAATGGCGCTAATATGTCTTCTAGAGAACATCTATAGTGAGTTACTGATCGAGGTGCATCTTGAGGTTCTTCAAGCCTGTTAATGATTCCGAAAAACTCAACCGCAACTATGCAGGCTACTTTTGCAACAGTTGCTTCGTTTCAACACTTTTAAATGTGATAGGAAATGTCTCTTTAAAACCTTTTTTTTCTCGCTGTAGATTGTTTCCTCCCCTGTCAATTTGCATAGCCAATAGTTTTTCTGCGCGCTTTCGGATTGTTACTGGGCAGACTTTGTCTGTGGAAGTTCACCTT
This sequence comes from Elopichthys bambusa, assembly GCA_037101425.1. NCBI lineage: Eukaryota > Metazoa > Chordata > Actinopteri > Cypriniformes > Xenocyprididae > Elopichthys > Elopichthys bambusa. The sequence continues at coordinate 10,630,653 of CM074455.1, forward strand.
TTGAAGCGCCAAGAAGAACCTAATCTATTTTACCGATCACCTGATGAATGTTGCTACTTCTCAGAGTCTGCCGCACGCAGATGTCATGAAGAAATTTATACAAATCTAGCCGAGCGACAGCAATACAATCTGAGTGATGCTGTGATAAAATCATAGGCTATTTTAATTATAAGGACCGTATCCTATCAGATAAAATGATTCTGTTTACAATTTATGCAGGGCTAACAAAGCAATAAAATGTAAATAATATATAGGTCATAATTTTCAAAGTTAGTCTGGTTTTTTTCATTATAGTATTTCACCCTGACCAAACGCAGTAGGTAGGCTATTATAAATCTAAATTAACAGAGCAAGCAAAAATTATGCCTAGCATCGATAATTAAGCAATTCCAGTGACTTAAATTATGAAACATGTAGTCATTTCATTTCCTTCTTAAAACATCCGCGTTCCTTATGTAAACTGCAGTGTTACCCACACGCACCCGACACGTGAAATTTCGGCAATGCAGGGTATCACGAGTGGGTCTCAAAGCTCCAAATGCCGCATTAATTGATTCAAACAATGGGGGCTACGAGTCATAATAACATCAAGGATGCATCCTTTTTCATTGGAACGATCTAAAGCTTTCCCTTTCTCTTGTGGGAGGTTATCATTTATATGTTTTTCTTTAATAAAGCTAATACATTACTCAAATAATCCGCATTGGAACGTTTTAGATAAACAAAAACGTTTTGTTTAAAAAAAAACATGAAAGATTTTTTCTTATTACCATAAAATATACATAAACATTTATATAATATTGGTCTAAGTGAGCAACATTTTGACTCCTCATTCAGTGGTGTGTAATTCAAACCCTCATCTATAAATCTGCGTTTCCTTTGAACTTACAAGACATTCGAGAAGGCATTTATATAACATATATAACGTCAAAAAGAGTTAACTACTGTCTGATTCAAACGCCTGTCTGTGGTGTACGCCTCTATATTCTAAACCTGACCATGCTGTTTTTTCGCGGAATAATGACGTCACCAAATTCAGCTCTTACTGAGGCTAAGCAGTTCATGCTATTTCCCGGATGCCTGCAATTAACGCGATATCCGTGAAGACACACCCAAAAGTAAGTTTGCTAGAGACTCCAAATATCACAGCTGATTTTACATTTAAGTTTTTCACACATTAACTTTAATGTTTTTGTCCATGGAAACTCAAAAAGTTTAAGGTTTGAGTCTCAATAAATCAAGGAAGCATTTATGTGTGGATAATAAGAAAATTAATTTTAGGATACAAATATTTGCTTATTTACTGTGGTCTTTTCATTTAAATTTATAAGATATGACTTATGCATTACAGCAATAATCTAATGCACTGCACAAACACTTCCTTGATGTGAAACTATTGTTGCCACAAATATTTAGAGATTATTCTAGTTTACTAAACTTTTTTTTTTTTTTTAGAAGTATATGTCAGCAAAAATGAAGAATAAATTTTTTTTTTTTTTTTTTTTTTTTTTTTCAATTTTCTAGGAAATATTTTAGAAGGGAGATCTTGTAAACATGTTTAAAGCATGTTTGTTTTAAACATAAAATATTAAAACAATGTTCATGGATGCTTACTAATGTTACAAATATAATTCTGGATTTTTGTATTGTACTACATTATTTACAAAAAATATTCAGTTTTATTTAATTCACAAGGAATCCTACTTAAAAATAATCTATATAATAATCAATAATCACATTTTAAAAAAATATTAAATTACTACAGATACACTGTAAAAAATCATGATTTGTTATCACAACATTTTTTCTTTTGTCAAATCAACTTCAATAATTAATGTGGTTCAGATAACAAAATATTTTGAGTTTCTATTGATTAAACCACTTGCCTTCATTGTATTAACTCAAATTTTTAATTTCAATGAAACTTACTTTTTTAAGTTAAACCAACAATTCATTTTTACAGTGTATTATTAAATTCCTGTAGCATTCTCTGAACAAAATACATTTATTTCCTGGAGAATCAAGTTTTTGAATAAACAGGTAGCCACCCAACAGGCTTGTAATTGTTTAAAAAGTACATGAATCAAGCAGCAAATGTGTCTTTAAAATAATTGCAAATTAAAACTGAATTTTAGGTCAAAAGGCATGAAAAGAGAATAACAAAATAACCGATTTTTCATTTTTCACAGTTATAATGTCGTGGTTGAGCAACTGCAGATGTCTTTACTGAATGAAAACAACAGCAGCCATCCATCACAAAAATATTTGATATGCTTCATTAATTGACATAGTTTACAATTATTGTAAATGGCAACTATTGGTTGAAGTTGCTATTGACAAAACAAACAAAAACAAAAAGAGTGAATATCATCTTTGGAGAAAAAAAAAAGACAATTCACAATTATCTTTCTTTCAACCAACTATGAGGATCAAACATCTCCATTTAATTGTCTACACTAGTCATTCATTTATCTTAATTGAAAATGTGTAAGAAACTTGCTTTCAGATACATTCAAATATTAATTCATTTTTAAAATATTATTACTGTTTTATGGTTTTAAATGTTCTGAGGGAAAAATGAAAAGAGAGATATGTCACTGTAAAAAAGAATTGTTAGTTTAACTTAAAAAAGCAAGTTACCTGGTTGCCTTAAAATTTTGAGTTCATTGAAATTAAAAATTTGAGTTAATACAATAAAGGCGATTGGTTTAATCAACAGAAACTCAAAAAATTATGTTATCTGAACTACATTAATTATTGAAGTTGATTTGACAAAAGAAAAAATGTGATAACAAATCATGAACATAATGTTTTACAGTATATATACTTTTAAACAATTATAATTATTTTAAATTAGTTCCCTCTATATGACTTTTTATTACATATTGATTTACATAGCTTTACTAGCCTTAAATGACGTGATGTGATAAATTATTTTATATTACACAATCATTGGGATGAGACAAATTCTTTAAAACTTACTTTATTAACTTAAAAAAGACAAGTCAGATAAACAAAGTCTTATTGTTGTCTGGAAATGTCTTTGTTTAGCCAAATAAAGATAAGAAGGATCAGCCAGTTTGAGAGATTCAGGGGAAGTTGTAACACTGCTTCTCAATTTTATCTTATTTACTAGCAAAAACCCACAACAGGTGCATCAGACCTGAGGAAATAACTGTATAAGGCATAATCAAGTAGCAGCAGTCACAAAATAGCTTCAGGCTTATCTCCTATTTGAAAAAAACAGTGAGACTTTCTTTGCTTTACTTAAAACATTACTAGAGGAATCTATGTTATTTTTACCCCATCATCATTACAGACATCAAAAGCCAACCTGGACAATGTGTTGACAGACATTTTCTTCAGACAGTCTGTCTAGTCCTTGTCAAAAGCCCCCTGCCAGCACATGACCAACATTACAGCATTCATACACCCCGACCTGTCAAAATGGGGGCTCAGCGTGCAAAAAAGACCCTTCACCTCACAAGAGTCCAATATACCTCTAACAGGTAACATATTTTCTTTATAACACACCAGTACATTTTATATTGGACAGCACAGCTACTGCTGTCTTCCTCTCCTCTGTGCCTCTCATATCACAAGCCCTTGAGTTTGTCACTCACGCAACAGCTGCTGGCTGATACTTTACCATTCCAGTGCCCATTTTTTCTTTCTCCCTCCAAGCAAAGAACCCACACAGAGAAACAAAAGCCTTGTTGGAGAATGCAAGGACATTTCGGGGGCAGGTTATGTCCCTCAAGAATTTGTCAGCACAAAAAATGCCATTCTGACTTTGCATGGCAGACTCTTCCATTACTGGGAAAACATCCTGAGAAGTTCCACCTGGGAGCAAAGCATACTTCAGCTTTGTCAACAATGTAGCAGTTGAGATCAAACACCCTTTGAGCAGAAACACCACTTTTTCTCTCCTCTATCTTAAAACCAACTTGAAACTAAATTAACTTTTGTGTTATGCACAGAATCTTCTTACTTTCAGCTAAAAAACACTTGCAGCAAACTGGTGCTCGAGACTTCCTACTGCACTGATCCAAATGCAAGCTAAACATGTTCACTTTACAGTCCTAGTTTTAAATCGCAATGGTTCCTGTCATGTTCTCCTACGATCCCACACTCACACCTGCATTGTATGCACAAGGTATGGCATCTTGAGGTGCACCTCAGTTTCTCTAGTCACCTATTTGTGTTCTTGGATAAGGACCTGTGGGTCCCCAGCAAAATCAGGTGGGGTTAAAGTATAGATGTGAGACAGATCGTCTGCAAATTCTCATGTTCAACATACTTCAGGTGTCACCTCATTTAGGGTGTTCAGAAATAGTGCTAACCATATATAACCTAAAAACACTTCAGAAATGATACTTGCTGAATGAGAGTGCTAAAATAAGTGAACAATCAATTAATACTTTAAATTATAAACAAGTTAGCATACCTAAAAAAAACTACAGTATAGTATATACTAGACTGTGAAACTTTTGTTTTAAAAGATAGTTCAGATAGTTTACAGTTCTGTCATTATTCACTCACCCTCATGTCATTCCAAACCTGTTTGACATTCCTTCTTCTGTGTAGCACAAAAGAAGATATTCCGAAGACTGTGCTGGTCGCTCTTTTCCATGTAATTACAATGAATGGGGGACTAAATATATTAAAGGGTTAGTTCACCCCAAAATGAAAATTCTGTTATTAATTACTCTCATGTCGTTCCAAACTTGTAAGACTTTCGTTCATCTTCAGAACACAAATTAAGATATTTTTTGATGAAATCTGAGAGATTTCTGTCGCTCCACTGACTGTCCTTGCAACTGCCACTTTGAAGCGTAAAAAAGTTCATAAAGAGATCGGAAAACTAATGCGTATAAAGTGGTTAAGTCCACATTTTCTAAAGAGATCTCTTTTTATGATGAACAGATTTAATTAACATATAAACATTGATCAACGAACATAAGCAGAAGCTCAACCGAACCTGAATGTCGCACAAGTACAAACCTCAAGTTCAAATGTGCTGCGTAACACACGATAATGAACCTCATTGGTCAAGTTTGAGCTTCCTGAAGAGGTTTGTTCTTGTGCATCATTTAAGTCAGGTGGTTGTTGCAAAGGCAGTCAAGATCTTAATTTGTGTTCCGAAGACGAGAATACTTTTTGTGCGCCTAAAAACAAAACAAAATAATGACTTTTCAACAATATCTAGTGATGGCCGATTTCAAAACATTGCTTCTGAACTTTACGAATCGAATCAGTGGTTCGAAGCGCCAAAGTCATGTGATTTCAGCAGTTTAGCCATTTGGTAGGAGATCCAAATCAATAATTAGAAACAAAAGATTCATAAAGCTCAGAAGCAGTGTTTTGAAATCAGCCATCACGAGGAGATGTTGAAAAGTCGTTATTTTGTTTTGTTTTTGGCGGATAAAAAGTATTCTTGTTGCTTTATAATATTAAGGTAGAACCACTGTACTCACATGAACTGTTTTAAATATGTTTTTAGCACCTTTATGGATCTTGAGAGGTTCGGTGGCTTTGCTCTCAATAGAGGCCTCACTGAGCCATCGGATTTCATCAAAAATATCTTAATTTGTCTTCCGAAGATGAACGAAAGTCTTACGGGTGTGGAACGACATGAGGGTAAGTCATAAATGACAGAATTTTCATTTTTGGGTGAACTAACCCTTTAAAGGTTAAATGATAGGCCCCCATTCAGGCCTCCCTATCACAAATCAAATAGCCCTCCATCACGATTACCCTACCACACATGAATTCACAGCATAGCCCCACACTTGAGACAGGCTGCAATAATCTGATCCTTTTGGGAAATTCTAGTGTCAGGTATAATTTACGATCCGTATCTTTCAAGTTCCCCCTGCCCTGCTGCTGGCGTCAAACCCCGGGAGCCACAGTGTATGCGTTTGAAACATGTGTCGCTTGCTATCTCGCTCGCTGAGGCACACAAAGGTAAAGGGAAGCTTAACATCCTGGGAAAATCTCAAACTGAGTGAAATTACCTTGATCCAAAGATTCCTGCCGCATACCAGCTCGATGAACCCATAACACACCACAGTAGAACAGCTGAGAGAGATAAAGGGCAGTACAGAGAACGATAGAGTAAAATAAAAGAAAAAAAATGAAATATTGAAATAGATGCAAAGCTGACTATAAACAGGTTTTCAAGTATTGTAAAAACAGGTCCCCCGATACATTAAGTGAATTGATCAACGTGTGATATCAATGGTGATCCAGCAGCAACTCCCCACAGAACAGGCCCATGATTCTGTTTGGGTTTATTTAAGAAGGGTGGAGGTTGTTTTGGCTGTGATGCTATTGTGTGAACTTAATACTAGAGGGAATTTTTCAGGGATTTGTGGAATTGCAGATTTTAATATCAGACACAACAGACACAGTACTGTCGGATATTGCAATCTTTTAGTTGGGTGAGTCTGAACCTCCTGTGAATCAATTATGCATTCTGTAAACTTGGGCTTTATGATACTGGTTGTTCACACCTTGTTAACCTACAGAGTTCTCGTCACACTTCGGAGGTAAACAGAAGACTTTATAAGAGGTTCTTTGCCTCTACTTCCTAAACCTAAAGAAAATCTGGACTGCTGAAGGTGTATTCAGTCCTAGAAATTAATCTGTATGTAAAAAGAGAGGAGAAAATATAAATAATTTTAGAATGTGTTAAGAGTAACATAAACTTATGAAAAGGAAGAGTATGCATAGCCAGGTGAACCAACTCCAGGGTAAGGCTAAGGAGATGTGCTCCCTCTTTAAAAACACATTTAAATAGAATGTAATGAAATTGTTTCAAGCAGAGCCGGCTCTGGTTTCAAGTTACGTGTCGCCTAGTAACAACCTACACATCCCAGCATAAACATTCCCGCTAAATTATTTGTTATTAAAGCAGCCAAGTTCACAAAGCACTATAATTTGAACAGAAAAGCAAGTATACTGTATACGTGATTTGGCATGGCAGCCAATTTGAATAATAAATAACCATTGCCTTACCTAATGCAGCAAAACAAAAAGTTTTATTCAAATTCTAAACTGATTATATATCACCAAATGTAATTCAACCAGATTCGGGCCAAAACCAATTTGCTATTTGGGTAGAAAGCACACAAAGAGCGCTACCTTTATAATCACTAAAAAGCTGTCACTCATCTCAATTCATTGCAATCTCGCAAAGTTCCACAATAGTCAATGAAGCTGATCAATGAATCTTTTATTTAACACAATGTCTACACTTCATTTGTTTTAAGTTTTAAGGATTTGCGAGAGTGCAGAACTCAGAACTGGACAAAACTCTGGTGTTTTAAGAGGAGAGTGGATTCTAACTTAAGACACGTCTGATTGGCCATTGCGTTCAAGAAACCAACAGATATGTTTGTGATTGGATACATTGCTCAATGCTGCAAAACATGTTGTAAATAGAAACCTTTGATGCTTTCAAGAGCGCAAACACCAAATCTGTTTTGCCAATATGCTATTATTACAGAGAAAACTGATCCTAAAGCAGTAGTTATGGGCAGCTTTTCCCTCTAAATGCAATTAGAAGCAGCATCATTTTGGTTTGAGTAAGAATATTCCACGGTAGTCTCAAGTCAGTGGCCAGGGAAAGGCTAATCCTTGACCAGCCTTACAAATGCTCCACCTATAAATTTAGAGAATGTAAAGCTACGTCACGCCAAGTTGCATGTTGGGGTGGTGCCTCCATCTCAAGAGCATTGCCAGAAATCAAGTCTCCCCAGGAATCGGGTCTCCTTTAGGACCCCGAGTGATCCCATTGGTTCAACAGGCTTTTAGCACCTGATTATAATTCCTGCAAAATCACATTATGATTTATTTTGTTTAAAATGACCGTTAATGTGTTTTAATTACATGGTTCATATATCAGTATATAACAGAAGCTATAGGTTAAGAAATAAAGCAATAAGCCCCGTGAAGCCGTGGTTTACAGTGACATGGAGCGGAGTGCCTAAAACCCCCTTTGCTGTTATAAATTCACTGTAAACCACGGCTTCACAGGGCTTATTGTCTTTATAAAACGGTTACCACACAATACAAATAATAAAGTAAAAAAATATGTATCGATAACAGCAACAGAAGTTATACAGAAGCGAGTCACGCAGTCGCAAAGACTTTTATACTGAAACTTGTGAACACGGAACAAGACACAAATGACAAATTTGTGCACGGGGAAACCCATTCAAACAGATTTTTTTATTATGAACATAGGACTGACCTGAAGAAAAACATTCAGTCACTCGATATCTCTCTCACAATACTCTTCTACATAATGCAGTAAACTTCAATGAACAAAATCAAAAGAGAACAAACATTTGTATACTTTGCTAAGAGTGGTTGTTAAGACAGACGCAGCAACATACACATTCAGAAGTGCAACGATACTTATGTAATGCGGTCAGCTGTATGTTTTCAGGAATTTTACAACTGCTTTGAACGCGGCTCAACCAGTCAGAATCAAGGCCTGGAACTATCTGTTTTATAATCAAGCATTTCTTATTCTTACTGTTTTTTAGTTAGCTTATGTACTAGCATAGCATACATCTACCCGATTAGCCTGCTAGCTTAGCTTATATTATATTAGGTATGTTCTTTGCTTTCAATATCTATTTCCAGTTTGTTTTATTATGCAATACATAGGCATTCATTTTTTATTTCAAGTATGTTGTGATAATTGTTGTAGTTTTGTAGAATTCCGTTCATAATGTATCATAATGTACCGTTCATAACCATGCATATGGTTACCATAAAAACAGTGTTACACTGCTGCTTGAGCTGTCACATGGTAGAAATGTCCAAATAAAAATATGTGTTCAACAAGCTGAAAGAAGTCAATCCATTTCTTTGTTGGAAACGTTCAAATGTAACTCAAGTTTTATTGTTGTCATTGTAAATATTTACTTTCCCATGGCCATGGAGGGGAATCAGAGATTGTGGTTCACATTTAGTGGACAGACACCATCGCACTATTGTTTATATCTTTATTTTATAAACACGACAACAAAAATCAAATCCCTAGAAGCTTGCAAACAGTTTTGTAGTGGCTGCGTACAAGTTCTGCTAATTCACAAGCCGACAAACTGTGATAGTCATAAAAAAACTTTCAAAAACACTCAGCAATCTGATTATTTTATTGAGTGACAGGCAGTGGGATTTACTATCTGGTGTCTTCTTATCACCCCTTTAACCTGCTTAGTGTTTTTACACTTAGAAAAGGCAAAAAAAAGGTGCTACATTATCCAGTTTTCTCCCTGAACGATGATGTTAGTTACTTCCAAGACTTTTTTTATTTTGTTTAAAATGCACACTAATAAAAGATAATGATCATGCATTGATAAAATTAAATCTATTTAATCATACTATGGTAGTCAGACATTCATTAGGCAACCTCCTGCACAGAAACATTTAAAACTGACAGCACGCTTGTGCTCTTTAGCTAGATTTAAAAAAAAATGTGGCATTATGGGTCGCTCTGCACTGAGCAGAGAATGAAAATGATAAAATAAACTGAAAGCAGGGCAAACTGGGTTTTCAAGTCATTTAGAGAAAGGCAAGTTTCTCTAGCTGAATGCACCTGTTTGCAGAGTGCCAATTTGCAAAAAATTATCTGCTCTATCATAACCTCAGCATCTTGCTACTGCAAGACAAAATGTGTGACTCCATTTGTAAGCAAAAAATATATTCTTACATATTCTCCCATTATGGCGACCGGTGAGAATCTTGTGCTTAAAATAAGTACAAAACACAACAGACATAAAACACACAACTGCCTGAAAGCAGGGCTGTAGGGCACAACTTTATCAGATCTGAGTGGTTCTATTCTGGCCTTAAACTGTTTGTTGTTGGAGTCATTTTAGATATTTATCAAATGATACTTCTATTCAAAGGGATTTGGTTCTGAATATCCCTTTTCCGTTTCCTGAAAACATTCCCTCGGTGTTGCTGAAAACAGATGCCGATGTACAGTGTGCTCACACCTGCTTAAATTTCATGAAAATGACTCTCATAACTGAGATATTTAACAAATATAGCATTCACCTTAACCATCAGGCTCCACAATAGAAAATAAGTAAATAAAATGTAAAAAAAATAAAAAATAATACAATTAAAGAGAATGTTATAAAATACATATATTTCCTGTTTATAATAAAACAATATAATTTAATATTATATTATTAAATTCCATAAAGAAGAACATTCACAGTTTCAGAATTTATTTTAAGAAAATCCTAAGGGTTTTGCCAAAGGGAAACTCAATAAAACACTGATTTGTTACAAAAACATATGTGTATTTTTCCCATTCAGTGCTACCTGCAATGATGGCGGCATTATATTATACACATAATGAACTTTTCATTTCATTTACTAGAGTAAATATGCTAGGGATATGCAGAGCAACCTTAGCAACCAAAGCAGCCTTAAAGGGTTAGTTCACCCAAAAATGAAAATTATTCACCCTCGGACCACAAATTAAGATATTTTTGATAAAATCCATTGTCAGCAAGATAATTAACACTTTCAAATGCCCAGAAAGGTACTAAAAACATATTTAAAAAATACTTTTTGTGCGCCAAAAAAACAAAATAACGACTTTATTCAACAATATCTACTGATGGGCGATTTCAAAACACTGCTTCATGAAGCTTTACAAATCTTTTGTTTCAAATCAGTGGTTCGGAGCGTGTATCAAACTGCCAAAGTCACGTAAAGCATTGAAATTTCAAAACGTTTTGAAACACTTATGACGTAACGAAGCCTCGTTTACTGAAATCACATGACAATTACAAAGAAATGGCACGTAACACATTGAATTTAACATGAAATTTTGAAGAAAAAAAAAATCGATTTTCTTGTAAGAAGTACTCCAATAATCACTTTTTTAAGAACTCTGAAAAATCATTTTTACAGTGAAATACATACGACCAACCAACAATACAGCAACTTGGCGACCTCCGACCTCAATACATCTTAAGTGCAACATTTTATACAAATGTTTTATATCATTTCAGAGAGTTTTTACTGAACATTTACAATGTGTAACAAAACAAGCACCTTCTTATTCACATTTCATGCCTTATTTCATATATATTAATAAAATCATCCATATAGGTCACTGCAACAGAATTATCCTGTTAAATTCAATTCTAATAAAAAATACTTCGTAGACTAAGAAAACATCTTGTTTTTAATTTTCCATTTCTCTGCACATAGCCATGCTTACAGACATGCTTGCATAAAGCAGTAGAGGTAGACTCATTCTTAACTTTCTGCCCTGCTCCTGTCTACATTTAGGGTAGAGAAAGCCATTCATGATCCATTACCTCTGGAATTCCTCCACATAGTTGAGAAGCCTGTCCACATCACAGGCCGGCACTCACCTTTCAATCACTCCTCTGCCCTAATCACGTTAGCTCGTTCATAATCGCATTGCAATTACTGACAGGAGTGTGACCCTTGCTTTCCGCACTCCCAATCTAATACATGTGTTTCGCCAAAGACAGAGGGATGCTTTGTGTCAGAGAAACAGGGGGAAATGGGGAGGGGGTTTGGAGGAAAGAAAACAACACTGACATGCTGTGTCATGCAAAGGCTATAAAAAGGGATGCAGGCTTTTTCCTGAATCATTCCGGAGTTGAGAGCACTATTTTTAGCGAGGCAGGGGAGTGTAAACAGCGGCTGTGGCTGGAACCAGACCTGAAATCTTCTCCCTAACAAGGGCTTCAGGAGTCTGAGCGAAGCCCCCATTTCTTACATCTTCCCCCTTTCTTTCTCCCATTCTCTCTCTTTCTTCCATTTGCCCCCACCCCCTTCATCTCTCTGCCTGTCTCTCCATGAAGGTAATCTCCATTACCCTCCCTCCATGCTGATTCAGGATTCAGAACTGTCCACTTCAATCTGGGGGTGTGAATGCTAAGAGGCCATTCAATGTGAGAAGAGAAACTCTGCTGGGGACTGTGGGATGGAAATGCCTCGCTCCCCCCTTTAATTTCTCTAGGGCTCGACTTCCACTCTCCGGAGCTTCCCAGCATGTCAAGGGTCAGCCCCCCCAGACCTCCTGACTGATGGGTCAACCCCCCTGACTTCCACAGAGCTCTCCATGAGAATGCCAGAAAGAGAGAATGGACAACAAGCTTCTAATGAACTGGGGAGGGACCAATCTGGACCCCAGTGCTCGGCCATAAAAGATGCCTTGGAGAGACAGAAAGACCTTTAAAGCCATGTCTCCTTCCACACTGCTTAGCTTGAGCAGTTCAGGAAGTTTGCTGACAGTGAATAGAAGCAGTTATGAACAGACGAGCCATGGAGAAAAGCATTGTGGTGACAGCAGTAAAGCTACCTCTGAATTCCTACGCAGGGCCTGGGAGCATGGGAATGCATTAAGGGCTACAGCGGTCATGCCGCCAGAGCTTGAATCGGTCGCCCTTAGTCAAGCCTTCATGTGCACAATAGTAGAATTGAGTCTGGGGTCCATAAATGAGGTCAGAAGGGGAAAATAGTTAGTTCTAGAAAATAGCGTGGTTCTTTAAACTCCTGTCACATGCTCCATCAAAACCATCATCTAGGTAATGTCATTACATGTATCCAATTAGTGAAATCGAAACAAGGATAGTTATATCCCTGAGCTGACCCTGTGAGAAACACAAGGACACAAAAATTGGCAAAATTCAAAGGGTGCCAAAATGTATATATATATATATATATATATATATATATATATATATATATATATATATATATATATATATATATATGCATTTAATGAATGTTTTCTTTTTCTTTTTTTCTGTTCACACAATGCAAGTCAGTGGGGTCTAGTGTTGTCAAAAGTACCGACTTTGGTACAAATTTGGTAAAAATGTGATTCTTTGAGCACTGTTGAGCGGATTTGTAAACACCTCTGATTGGCCATTGTGTTCACGCACTCAACAGATATGTCTGTGATTGGCTACAATGATCAACGCACGGGAGCGTTTGAAAGGCCACGAAATGTTTGAAAGCATTTTGAAAGCAGGAGCGTTTAAAAACAGGCATTTGGTCCACCGACAGACGCCTGCTTTCAAACGCTCCCGTGTGTATCAGCGCTCGGTGAAGTGCGTCATAGATGTCTATTTACAACATATTTTTGAAGCGCTGATTATTCTAGCCAATCACAGACATATCTGATGAGCGTGTGAACACAAAGGCCAATCAGAGGCGTTTAGGAATCCACTCAACAGCACTCAAAGCGTCACATTTTTTAAATTTCAGTACCGACTTACTCAGTACCAAAGTACTTTGACAACACTAGTGGGGTCCATGTAGTTTTTATTTGTGTGTTGCAGAAAAAAAATATATACAGAATTGGCGACGACATAAGGGTGAGTGAATGATGACAGAATTTTAATTTTTGGTTGAACTATTCTTTTAAGGACTCAAACAATGTATAAACTGCATCCTACAATGGTATCAGAAGGGCAATGATGGTGGTAGCTGCAAGCATGTAGACCATCTTCATTGCCAAGCCCTAATTAACCAATAACACCTTTAACACAAGCAGGCTGTTGTTGCGGTCTCTCAGGGTGTGAGGTCAAGCATTTCCTGTGTCTATGAATGGTCACCATCATTGGAATTGTCATGCTGTGGCTGCTGCCCTCCACCATTCATTGAAGAGTCATATAAAGTTTGGCATCTCTTTTTCCCTCCCTTCTTCTCGCTTTAATAGACCCACGCTTGCGTATACAGTACACGCCATTCATTGAACTTTAAGTGGCGCTCCAAAACAGAACTAAAAGTGCAGGCACGTGTGTTTCTCAGCTTGACCTTGAAACACAAAAAAAAATCTAAATTCACCTCAAATGCATTTCTGCTGTCGAGAACTCACAATGTGTCTGCTTAAAGGGACAGTTCATTCAAAACTGAAATAATTTATGTCATTCCAAACCTGTATGACTTTCTTTATTCTGTGGTAGTGTAGTCAAAAGTACAGACTTCGATACCAAGTTCGTACTGAAATTTAAAAAATGGGACGCATTGCGCGCAGTTGAGCGAATTCATAGACACCTCTGATTGGCCTTTGTGTTCACGCGCTCATCAGATATGTCTGTGATTGGCTACAATGATCAACCCTTCAAAAACATGTTGTAAATAGACATCTTTGACGTTCTTCACTGAGCGCTTACACAGATACACACGGGAGCATTTGAAAGCAGGCGACCGGTCCGCTGATAGACACCTGCTTTTGAAACGCTCCCGCTTTCAAATTCAAACACTTCGTCTGCTTTCAAACGCTCCCGTGCGTTGTAGCCAATCACAGACATATATGTTAAGCGCGTGAACACAATGGCCAATCAGAGGTGTTTACGAATCCACTCAACAGCACTCAAAGTGTCACCTGTTTTTAAAATGTCAGTACCGACTTGGTATTGAAGTCGGTACTTTTGACAACACTATTCTGTGGAACACAAAAGAAGCTATTTTGAAAAATGTCTGTTTTTTTGTTTTTTTGTCCATATACTGAAAGTCTGTGGTGTTGTGGACCCCACTAATTTCAGTGTATGGACAAAAACAGCTTTTGAGGGTGAGTAAATGATTACAGAACTTAAATTTTTTGGTTAACTATCTCTTGAATCCTTGATGTCGTCAAAAACACACCCCCTTTTCACACTTCAAGAACGTGAGTGACTAGTTCAAACCATGGTGCCAGGCATAGTGGGCCGGGGGAGTGTGAATCAGTAGTGTACCAACAGGTTTGGCTCCCACACCCTGTAGGAAAATAAATACTCCATAATGACTGCTTATTAAAACATGAAACGTGGGTATGACCGAAAATGTGCATTCCATAGGAAATCCATAACAAGCAAATACATGTTCTCTCATCAGCCGTGACATTTCAAACACACGGGGGAGAGATTAACTACATATTTACAGTAGGTCAGTGACCGCAATGAAAGATGGCAGAGTAAAAATGTCACTCCGAGCAAATTAACAGATTGTCATCTTCCTCGCAAGTTTGTGTGTAAACTATAACCTGGATCTGAGTAATTGAAATAATAATATTAATAATGAGGAAGAGCCACAGACGGACAACGACAAGGACCTACAACAAAAAAGAGACCATAAATATTACAATGACAAACATATATTGTGCGCTAAGATGTATTTTTAAAATAAGCCTGATAAAAATGAATATGAAATTTAAAAGCATTCCACCAATGGGATACTCTAAGACAGCAGTGTTCATCTTTCTTTTAGGAAAGAAGAAAAGGGCTTGTTAGCCCCCCTCGATAGACCCCACACGCCCACCCACTCACTCACTGCTCAGACTCTGTCCAGGGCCCTGCAGTCTGCTGCGATATAGATTAGGTTTCAGCTCTGAACTTGCATTAGCGTTGCCAGAATGACAGGGGTGGAAATTTCGAAGAAAAGAAAGGACAAGAGGTAAAAAAAAAAAAAAAAAAAAAAGAACAGGAAGAAAGGGGTGTTTTAAATGCTGAGTAGAGGAGTTCGGTTATTATTGGAAAAAATCTAAGAGGTCATTCATGAGCCTGAGCCAAGCTATGAGGAAACTGCTCTCGTGTCTCAAACAGTTGGGGGATCTGGCCAAGTCCTACTTCAGCTGTTGTTCCAGGCCTTGCATTTATCACAGAGGCATTTCCCCCAGAAATCGAGAGACTCTCAGAGGCCAGGCGATCTGTCCCATGTCCTCTCAACCTCCAAAATTCAATGAAATAGGACATTCCACTGTTTAAAGCACCTAACAACAACAACAACCATAAAGCAAGACAAACAATGCGACAACACCTTTTCACCAAATCAACATCCCGAAGCAGATCATGTGAAAACTAACTTTGGTGGAGTGTACCCTCAAGCTATTTCACATACTTTTCCTGCCCCGCCCCCCTAATTCCTCACCTTAAAAAAAAAAAAAAAAAACTTTGAGAGTGGGGGAGCTCTGTATTTGACTTTTGAGGGGTTAATGATTATGAGAACAAAAAAAACAAAAAAAAATTTCTTTCCAGGTTTCTGCCATCTGTCAGTTTTATGGACAGCCAAGAAGGAAATTGGGTCTTTGGGTTGTTTGGCCCGAGAATAATGAGCCACTGAAAATGATTGTTATAGATGACCCCTCAGCGCAGTCCTCATATGGACCAAATCCAGCTGCACTCGGCAAGCTTCAAACAATCAAGGATAAATCAATTGGATGTTATGAGGAGAGGGAGGGAGCCAGGCTGGGAGCAAGGTAATGACATCCGCTGTGCTATGGAATGGAGGTGCTGGGAACGCTTTCCCGAGCCTTGTGTCGGCAACAAGGTTTTAAGCTACCTCGGCTGCCTGCACACGATTATCAGGGGCGGTGCTCTGCCCCCTTTCAGCACATGAGACTTGAGGAGTATGTATGTTTTGTGCCGTATGAGGGGGGGCTAGATGTTCCTCAGACAAAACAGCAGATAACATGATGGGGAGGAAGCAAGTCTCGTGAGACACATTCCATGTATAGCATGCACAACAAATTCACATGTACAAAGGTGCAATAAAGCAGAACAAAATATTCCTCGTCCTTGTCGTGTGTAAAAAATAAAAGATACAATTATGACACCCATCACACAGTATAGGTTATATTCTCTATGAAATTATAAGGAACTCTGGAATGCATGTGTGAGGTGTCAGTTTAGCCTGAAGCGCTGATGCAAATCAATCCCTCGAGGTGTTCAGAAAGAGATCAATTCATCCTCATGAAAAAATTTGGCATGTGCATTCATTCAAATGCCATATGACACATCACTTATGAATCTTCTGATTGAATGAGCATGCCGAATACCACAGGTATGCTTTGGGAATTCTAGCAACCGCCTAAAAGATAGCTTTAGCTCCATTTAGACATTGTTTTACTTCATGCTAGCTGTACATACATGCTCTGCAAGTACTGTCCGACACTATTTATAGCTGCTGTGATGTTCTGCTGTATGTCATAACACTTGTGACAACAGATGTTGCTGAATGAAAGTGAAAGCTCATGGCCAGAGTTTTAAGGTGACATCTGTGAGCCCTCCTGCTACATCATGCTAACACAGAGGCCCTTTGCCCTCGGACAGGAAGTGCGGGCTGAAGCCGCTGCATTGCCGCGTTTCTCACAGCAGCCTGAGTTATGATGTGCCACCATCATCTGCCATGTCCCAGCAGCTGCCGGGACAGTTGTTGAGCAGCGGTGTTGTTGGCTATAGCACAATTAAAGTGGCTGGTAGGGCTCACTTTTCTGAAAGTGTGCGTGCAGGTTTTAGCAAACCAGTTTTGGAGATTTTGATGTTTGCAATGTGATTTTTTTTTTACACACACATTAGCTTTTTTGCAATCACGTGATTCTGGTGACACGCAGAATTCAGATGGAGGGCAGGAAGTGAAATGCTGAATGGACGAGATGGAGGAAAGTTACAAGAGTTACATTGTTACAAGAGAGGTATAAACAGAAAATCACAACATATGTTGGACGTGAGCGATTTTTCTACTGAATTGGAGTATTTGCCTGTCATCGAGACTGTAAGCAACTTCTCCAGTGCCTGGTTGCGTAAAGCGCTCTGAAGTTTTTCCCTTAAGTATGAGACTTAAGGCGTGATTTCGCCTTGAGTGTTTCACGACAGCGATCCAGGTTTTGCTGTTATAAAATTTTATTGCTGCCATAGAGACGTTATTTGTTAATACAGATAGGGTATGCTACGTATGTAATTTGATCAAGGTTTATGTAAATAAATGCTTAAATTAAAATGTTTATCATATAAAGCTGCCGATCATGTCTTGTTGGATTGCATCTGCTCGCTCCGTGTAACACTTAAGGTAAAGTTTTCCAAAACATATGTTACACTATTACACTTAAAGGATTAGTTCACTTTAAAATGAAAATGACCCCATGATTTACTCACCTTCAAGCCATTCTAAGTGTATATGAATTTCTTCTTTCAGATGAAAAAGTCATTAGTTAAATATGGAAGGCGTAGGACGTAGCATAAGCGTTTTGAACTGCGAGAGGCGTTGCGCTTTCTTCCTAAGTTGAATATGAAAGGCGGTCTGGCGGAAGCTAGATATTTTACTTTATAATTTGTTAAATATGGATATCACTTCAGAAGGCCTTTATTTACCCCCGGAACCATGTGGAGTACTTTTATGATGGATGGATGCACTTTCTTGAGTTTCAAACAGGTGGTTTCCGTGCGCTGCCATTATAAAGCTTAGGAGCATCAAGGTGATTATTAATATAACTCCAAATGCGTTCGTCTGAAAGAAGAAAGTCATATACACCTAGGATGGCGTGAGGTGAAATATTTTAATTTTAAAGTGAACTAATCCTTTAAGGTGCTTTATGCGACCAGACACGGGCATCCTTCTATTCCAGAAGACAAATGAAAGCATACAAAACTATGGAGGCATACTACTTTTTTGTTAGTGGTTGCATATGCAAGTTGTATTAACTTTTGACAAAGTGGTCAGTGCACACACAAGCATTATCCAACTCGGCTCCTCCCAGCCGCAGACGTAGGATTACAAGCCACTTTTTCCTGCATTTTTCAATCAATTTCCTGCGTTTTTCCCACTGACAAAACAACAACATTTGGTACATGATAAAAGCTCCTTGTGGTTTTCCTGGTTTGATCGATTAGAGCAAATATAAATGACGCAAAACATAGGCATTTCATAGTGCCTACCTATGTAGAAAATCACTTCCTGCCCTCCATCTGCATTTCGTGCAACCCAGTGACGTGCAAACAACCTATAGCATTAATGACAACAAGAATAATTTGAAGATTAGGCAAGCTCTGCATCTGCCAAAGTCTTTTAGAGTACAGTCGAAAAGACCTTCACCCATTCCCGCCTCATTTCGCCTATCCAGCAGGAACTGGGGACAGAAGGAAAAGGGAGAAAGGGAGGTGGGCTGTGGAGGGGGCTGCTTAGCACAAAGAAGAAGCCTGGATTAAGTCATGAGCAGCAAACGACATAGGTTGGATTTTTAACGGGTGAGATCACATCCTCTTCCCTCAGTGGCTGAGAGACTCATCCTCGGTCGGACAGCCGAGTGTTCGGCATGCCAAACGGGACATCCATTACTGGGACTTGCACACACACATTAGCACGTGCATTCACACATTAAAGTTAGCTACAGATTAAAATACAAATTATCATGCAAACATATATAGTGCAACAAAGTTGCAATATATAGGAAATTGCATGCAGGCATACTGTACAGCCATCAGTCAAATCTACAACACATGCGCACGCCGGAACAATCGGCACAAAGGGACAAGCAAGCAGAGTGTGTCTGAGCATGTGTGCGGGTAAGTAGCATGGGAGGGCCGCAAGGTTACATAACTGTGCTACAGCGGGGCCCCCTTGTTCTCTTCCATATGGGGGCACCAAAGGTTTTGCGAGACCCTAGTGTGGAGAGAGCATTTGTTACAGCACTAGGAGAGACTATACATTTGATGTAAAACCAGATGGCAGATTTGTAGTCACAGTTCAGGCCTTTGAAAGGCACAAAGCTCACGCCGCGCTTCCAAAACCAGTTTGGAAGTAGATCAGTGCTCAAATTGACAAATGGAGGTGCTCGTTAACACCACACGATGCACCAGGTTAAAACGCTCCCTCCCTGCTGCAGTCGGAACTAACCTTGACCCTCCAACGGAGTAGAAAGGATACGACGCTTGAGATGGTGCACAGATGGAGATATTCTCTTCTTACGGTCTCGACACTGTAAGAAAATCTAAGACAAGGAGAGAGCCAGAGAGAGTGAAGAAGGAGAAGAAAAAACGACCTCGGTGTGTTGTGGGAATTTTCCTCCCTTCCTAAAATATTTCCTGTATGTCTTCGGCTGGGTTGCCTGTTTTTTATCCCCCCCTCCAATTCTTTCTCTCCGCAGACTGCCTTTCACTTTGGGGGGCCCTCAGACCCCCTCAGCAGAGCAGGGAGCTTTCAGGGTACCCTGATGGATGCTAATGGGGGACTCTTTCAGATCATTTTACAGGGCTGGGCTTTGATCTGCCGACTGGCTTGCTCTCCACAGGCTGGATATCCAGAGTACATGCAAATCCCCCCCTTACTCACACACACACACACACACACACACACACACACAAAAACACCTGTGAAAAAACTCCAGAAGAAAAGAAGAGCTGGCAAAAGAAAGACGAAAGTTCACGGACACGAAAGAAAAGAATGAGAATGAGACTCAGAAAAGACAAAGGAAAGAGCGGAGGGAGAGTATGTCAAAAAGGCAGGGACTGAGAAAGAAAAAGAGTGAGAGAGAGAGACGCTTTAGGGGGGAGGGTGGTGGTCAGAGCCTGAGGCGGATGTGTCTGCGCTGTTGAGAATTAGGAAGGAAGAACTGGAAAAGAAAGTCCGGTGAGGGAACCTCGTCAGTAGCACGCAGCAGCCACACTTTGAATGGTGGTTAAGTGTGGGGACAGCTGGAGGCAGTTGATTGGCTAAGAGGCTATGGAACTCGTGCTTCCTGTGGCCAGCTGCTATACCCATGGCCCCAAGTGACAAGGGTTATAATTGATTACTATCTGGCAGTTCAGCAGTGTATAGAGTGCACAGAGCCGCTGAAGTACAGTACAGCTGGCTACACAGTAAAATGAAAGAAGTTTTTTTTTTTCCTCGCTCTCTCTCAATCTTTCTCCTTTAGGCCACTGCAGGCATGGCATTGCACGTGGTCCGACACCATTTAGATTTCTAAATCTGTCTTCAGTCTTGTCCTTTTTCTGCAGTCGAAGCTTCAGAAACCCATTCTGCAGCCATCTTGAGAAGGAAATTGACCGCATGTGAAAGCAGACCTCTCAAAATACCTGACTTCAAAGCTATACATTTAGGTGTATGGATTGCTTGCAGACATTGCACGCCAAACCAGAGCTGTTCCCCCACATTGCTGGAGACCTTCCTGTGAGCCATGAGCTCAACCCTGTGAGCTCCATATTGCGAGGAAAGACATAAAGGGCTCTTGTGCGCCGGTGCCCGGCTCAGGTCCTAATTCACTTTATTAGTTTCATTGCTTTATTAGATTCCGTGCAAAGGGGAAGAGGGAGAAGAAATTATGTAAGTTTCTGAAATAAGAAGGATATTTTTGTAGCCTTTCGGAAAAAGAAAGCTGAGCCTGATCAAAGCCTCCTGGAAGTCTGGGGTCAGATTGAGCTGCCATGCTTCAAAAAGGGAAGATAAGTCTTTTCTATGGCTCTCAACCTTTTCTTTCTCCTCCTGCTCTCCTCCCCTTTTAGGTTTAAGTCTATGATGTCATGTTTTAGGGTTCTATAAAGGAAGGAAGGATGAAGGCTTCTCTCTTCAGCACCTCTTTGTACTAATGGAAAGCCCTCCTCAGGACACATCCGCCCCTATGGCCTGGTGGCATCCAGGGGGCAGGAAACTGCTCCGGCCAGATGAAAAAGAGGAAGCGTGAGAGGAGAATCCTTGCTGGACACAATCCATTCCGACGGAGCCTTCTCACTGTAACAGAGCCTGAATGGAGATGGGAAGAACTCTGGAGTCGGTCCATTAAACGCAGCAGACACTGTCACCCGTTGTGTTACAGAGAGACTTGTTTTTTGTGCACTGAGCTTAGGTGATTTCTTTACCAGAAACAGAATGAGCAATTCAACAATGCATACAGTGAAAAAGGTGCATGTGGTGTCACTTTCTGTGTCTCTGTATGACTACGGGTGACAGGATGGAGACTGTTCACCTCAGTGGAAACAATTCTGAGTCACCTCTTTGAAACTACGCTATGAGTACAGAAGTTTCACACCCCTAAATCAAATTCTCACTGGCCTACACTTACAAAAAATGGTCGGATCTGTTGCAATTAACAGCATCAAGGATTTTGCATGAATGCCGGAAGAGAAATTTAAGCTTTGATTCAAGCTACACATTTGCATGCCAGTGCATGGATAAACATATCCCATTTACTTTTAGACTTTTCAAGGTTTGTCTTTCTAGAAAATAAAAATTATATTTCAGAGCTTTTGTTTGGCAACAGTACGAAAAACAACACTGACATTCTTTATGCTAAAATGAAAAATGTGATGTAATGTTTTATAATTGTGTCCTCCACACTTTTGGGATCATGTAGCATTGCCTGCTAACAATTCAAGTGCCACATTCATCAATTTTAAAGACTGAATACTGAAATAAAGGTAAAAGTCATCCTTGTCATTATTTGATTTGTTGTTAAAGGGGACCTATTATGCCCCTTTTATAAGATGTAATATAAGTTTCTGGTGTCCCCAGAATGTGTCTGTGAAAGTTCAGCTCAAAATACCGCACAAATCATTTATTATAGCTTGTCAAATTTGCCCCTATTTGAGTGTGAGCAAAAACACACAGTTTTTGTGTGTGTCCCTTTAAATGCAAATGAGCTGCTGCTCCCGGTCCCCTTTCCAGAAGAGGGCGGAGCTTTAACAGCTCACGCTTCGGTTGCTCAACAACAACAAAGCTGGAGAATCTCACGCAGCCAAAATGACAATTGTCAGTAACGGTGTTCAGCCTTACATTGTTCAAACCGGAGTCGGAGTCGGAGACACTGATGGAGAGAAGTTAAAACTTTTATACTGCTTAGTGGATACATTTATGTAGTTGCTGTGGAGTTGATTCAACTAGCATGTTAAACTTTTTGCAAATCCGTTGAATTGATCATCGTTTGTGAAGCAGTCCGGCATGGTATTTTTTTAAGATCGAAGAATATGGTTACAGGTGCTAGAAATGTAGCTTTCAAATGAAAGATTGGAAACAACACTCTACTATAACAACTCTTCCTCTTCTCTAAAGCAGCTCGAAATGGCCCTATTTGTTACATGTTCCCGGGTGCAGGGTTTATGTAAATTTTGGGGTTTGTGATGTCACCAACCCGGGAAGAAGCTCGTTGTAGTCCCTACCAGTTGTTTGTTGTAGCGATTTCTGTAAAAGAAAATATCCCCCTTTGCATTGAACTTTGAGCATCGTAACTTTGCAGATGTTGTTTATGCTCAAACAGCAACATAACACACTAACTAAAGTTAAAAAAGCGTAATCTCCTTTCACCCCTTTAAAGTTCTCTTTTTTCCCCCTTCCTAAATCCCTTGCTCCATTTCCAAAGAGTCTAATGACTTAGTACAGTGTGAACGGGCTGGAAAAAGGCCTTTCCTGTCTTTCCTGGAAGAAAGCAGGGAGACGTAGAGAAGAGAGCCTCATGATGACTGCAGCATAAGCAGAAGCATCAAGACAGAGAGCCTCCACCTCGGCTTTGGGCCCAGACTCCCAGATGTGTGTCATCTTCTGGCTCTGACTGCAGCTGAAGGTAATTTTGCTGGAGAGGAACCAGGGAGGGAACACCCCGCTAAAGCTGAGCCCCACAGACACAGCAGACAGAGCAAAACTCCCTCCTTTCCTCAAAGACATTGTTGTCAGAGACAGGGACACTTCGTTCCAGCAGAGGGAGAGGCGCATGGATGGAGGGTTAGTGATGGATGATGTGATGACAATTGTGATCTCTCTTCAGACACAAACTCCTGTTCCCACACTACAATGGAAAGCAAGACCATTACTAACTTCTCAAAATGTTTTTGCAACGTCAATGTGTTGCTGCTTTCAGATGTAACATAAAACTGATGGAAGCAATAAGGACAATGTTGACTTCTTTAAAATGCAGTTTTGCAACC
The DNA here is from genome assembly GCA_037101425.1 of Elopichthys bambusa. Lineage (NCBI taxonomy): Eukaryota > Metazoa > Chordata > Actinopteri > Cypriniformes > Xenocyprididae > Elopichthys > Elopichthys bambusa. The sequence goes on from CM074455.1 coordinate 10,654,340, forward strand.
CACTGTCACATGCTTCACTCCACTGCTTTACTGTATAGTTAGTGCATTGTTGTTTTGGTTTGTCTACGATTTTTCTTGTGAGTTATAGGCCTCCTCTTGTCTGCTCTTAAGAGGCACCTAAAAATACCAAGTGAGGTAATGAGAAAGCCTCTGCACTATTTACATTTTGGCGAGTTGGGCTTTCAGAACAAACTCTGCTGAGAGAGGCGAATCTTTGAGATGACTGAAGGGGGAAATTGTTATATGCTCTACATAGAATGGCACAGATGGATGGGGCTAAGAAAAAAGAAACAGACATTAAGAAATGGAGAAGAGGCCAAGGCAGAGCAGTCATTCTGTGAAACAGTCAAAAGGAAATAAAAGAGAGAGCGAGAGAGGAAGGTGCGCAAGACAGGAAGACAGAGACAAACACGAGAGACAAGAGTCAAAAGAGACAGAGAGGATGAGAAAGACCATAACCCTATCTGAACACTGTAAATATCCTCTTTCCTTTTCTGCTCTCCTTCATGAGTGCTGGAAAGCAGAGGGGAAGATGGTGGCTACACAGTCTATACCAGTGCTTCCCAACCTTTATTGTATGTATTTACCCCACGGCCCCATCAAAAAAGGCTCAAATTCACTTTCATCAACGGCAAACAAGAAATGAACTCAAATTAGTTCATTTAGCATCATCATTAACATTATTATGATTTTTTTTTAAAGAACTGATGCAGATACAGAATCTGAGATGAAAAAGCAAGAATGCTGAACAGTTGTGAAGTGTGAGGCAAGTAAAGGTCACTGTTGCATAAATCTACCTCTGTACAGTCTTAATATATATGCACGTTTCACAACTCAAATTGCCAAAACCTTAAACTTTCCTTAAAAATAGTAACCGAATTTGTTGTGTTAATTGCAAATAAAAAAATAATACATGTATATTATATATTATAAAAATACACATAAATGCATACATTTATAAATATATTTTATTTAATTTTGATTATATATACATATATAGATAATTAAATATATGTAATTGTAATTATGTATATATTTTTATATATAAGAGGAACTGTATATAAATATAAGTATCTTTAATTGCTTAAATAAATAAGATTACATCAAATTGTTTATTTTTTGACAGCCCAAATATTTTGAATGCTCGAATCTGATTGGTTGACCAACGTTCTAAGGTGTGCAATTATTTTCAGGGAAACGCACGGCTAAAGTGGTTCTAGGCAGGTCTCGACCCCATTGCAGTTCTATATTACTTCGCCAAATGATTTCAGTTATTTCAATAGGTCCTACAGCCTACAACCGCAAAATAACCAAAAACCACAACGTCCAAGCAAATAAATACAGTAAACGACAAATTATTGTCATGGTTTTTGCCACACAATACGTTTTATTGTGTCCTGAAAGCTCTCGCGCACTCTCTCTCTTTCAAACGTACACATGGACTGTATAGTACGGACACATTCGCACAGAAACATTTTCTCAGCAATGCTCTGACGAATTAATCAGTAAAATAGTTTAATAGTTTAAAATAGCAACTTAAAAGATAAATGACTCACCAGCGAGGTAATAACTGTGCGGTTCTTAAGCAAGATAAATTTATAGTTTTGCTATTAGTGGAGACACCTCTGCCGTCATAGACACATCAGCCTACTCAGGTAGGCTAATTCGCATATGCTGCTTATTCTCTCTCTCTATTTCTCAACTGCGTTAATAACTGTATCAACTGTATTATTCTGCTATCAAGACTCAAGCCTTCATTACTAGTTCTGAAATGACATTTTGGAATTAGCAACGGAGGCTTCGGATGAGATGCGTAAGAATATAGTCCCACACACAAGTGTTTTAAGGACAAAAACCTGACAAATGTCTTAAAATACAATATCGGAACAGTGTCTTGAAGCGCGGTAACTGCAGTATAAGCGGAATAATTGACTCAGGGCCGTTGAATTCTCCGAAAATAATACACACTCTGCTTCGCGCTGTATATGCAGCATTACCACCTCGGGTGTGCATTATTTTCTAAGAATTCAACAGTCCGTCTTTTTAAGCAAAATAAAGTGCTGGATGGGATACACTGGTCCTCTTTTTTATTTGTTTTAAAATCAACAGAAAAGAAAGCGGAAAAACATGTAAAGTGGTAATGTCAAGTCAAGTCACCTTAATTTATATAGCCCTTTATGCAATACAGATTATTTTAAAGCAGCTTCACAGTAGTAAACAGGAAAGTAACAAACAATGATGCAAACTTTATCAAATATGAGACATTTAAATTCTGCTGTTAAGCAGAAACAATAGTGTCATTATTCAAGTCAGTTCAGTGTTGATTCAGTTCAGTTCAATAACTGTGTAAAGTTCATCAAGTATGAAATGAGTTCAGCCTGTACTGTGCTGTTTATAATAGGCATTCCAATTCAACTGTAAATTCTATCAAGTGTTTGGTTGCATTAGCTTCGCTATCTGCATTGCTGTTGGTAGTTGCATAAATATTGACTATGCTTTGTTGCATCAAAACCAATCGCTGTTGCTTACAGTGCTATAAACAACCAACTATACCTTAAAATGAATAACGTCCAGGCACTTTTTGAATCTCTGTCAGTGTAAGTGCTCCATAAGAGCGGTGACATGGTAGGCCATAAACCAAGAAAAGAAAGAGTGAGGCCAGATGAAAGCGGGCAGGGAGTGATGAACTGAGACCGCGCCAGTGGAAAAGAAAACTGTTAGGGCTTTCAGGTCTCCATCCCTCTGGACCATGACGTTATCTGGAGATGAGCCTGTGATGGTTTCTCATTCCAGCCTAATGGCCAAAGGCCTCCAGATAATGAACAGGATTCCAAACCTCCCTGGGTGTGCAAATTTATGAATGATTGGGATCATGATAGAGGCACGTGGAAGGAAGTACCATGTTTGTCCTCGTCTGCCTGTCCTCCTCTCCCTTGCGACAGTGCCATTCATTTCAGATTCAGATGAGTTCCTAATGTTTCACATTCATTGACACAACACACCTTCCTTTAACTTCCAACTGTGGGAATGCCAACAGCAAGGAACATGCTACTGAGGTCAAACAAAGTTAGATAAGGCAAAAATCGGAGTCATGGACTGGACTCTGTGTAGTCTAAACACAAAACCAAAAGAGAGAGAACAAGGACCAAATACGCTAAATTAAAATCGGCTGCCTATCAGGGCCTGCAAACTATCTTAACTGATTTCCCTCAAAGCTGGAAACAATTTGCAGGGTCTTGGGTGAGTAAAGTAATAGTCTAATACAGGCCTGATTAAGCTATTAAAGAGCTAGAGAGCGGAGTTACATTATGTTTGAAATGAAGGGGCTGAATACAACGAAACATAGATAAGCGGCTATTCACACAGCATGTACTTGTGCACATACATTGGCGGATGAACCTTAATGTGATACACTGCAATACCACTAGCTACAGATGATTCACATTCCATCAGTCGAAATCATGTCAATCACTCCTGCTCTCTCCCACCCTAAAAAAAGAAAAGAGGAGAAATGTTTGGGTCTTATCGGCAGGAAATAGCGTTTTGATGAAATTGCACTCCTGGGCCAGAGCTTGAAAGTGATGGCCGGGCCCCTGCACTCATAATCGTGTCCCCTGACGCACGGCCTGCCCTTGATCCTCGGCCGGACCCCACCAAGAACGCGGAAGGTAGACTGCGGAGGGCCGACTGAGCTGGGTGGGCTTGCTGCTTGGCCCTCGCTCTGGGACATGTTCAACCATCACTGTGGTATGTTGGTATGTACGCTGGTACTTCTGTGCCCGTTGAGGGACCAGGCCTGTCCTCAATGCAGGACAATCGCCACCCAGCCCAGAGGAGCTTATCTCAGGGAGACGTTAGCTAGAGAAGAAATGGCAACAATCAAATAAAATCATCTAGGAACTATACCTTAAAATCCTTGGTAATGCCACCAAATTTGGCACAAACCAAGTCAAAACCCATATCTATAGGAAAAATATATATTTAACTTTTCTTTCATGATTCCACAATTGTTTGATTAACATTATTGAAACAGACAACCTAAGACCTGCTGTACCACACGGATCTAAATATAATGTTACACATCAGATGTAATTTTTCTTTGTGCGCGCTCTTCAGATCTGTCAGTCAGTGCGAGTAAAACTGTTTTGTTCACATCAGCATGAGTTTGAAAATCATATTTCATTGGTTCAGATTCATGCCATCGAGAATTCACTATGAATGTTCACAAAGCTGGAATGCTGCGCTTTACAACGATACCAAACTTGTGCTGAGGGGAAGCGCCAGTCGTCTAGACACGAGCAGAGAAAAAAGGCATTTTTCATGGTCAAAGAAAAAGTACTCCTCTCAGAAAATGTACAAATAAAGATACTTTTAGATGTTTAATTGCTATTTGGAGCATCGGGATCGCTTGACGAGGGCTTAATAAACTTATTTTTGTAAAAACCTAAATTTTTTACTTGTTTTGCCTATAGCTCGAAATTAGCTTGAGTGCATTCCGACTCATTTTGCCAGCATAGGTCACAAATGGTGATTATAGCCATTAAACATTAGATTTGAAAGTCTTAATTTAATTAAATTTAACATTTAATTTTGTGTACTCTAAACTGCAATTTCTGATGTTATTTGTTTTGTTTTTTTTAACAGCTATTACAGAGCATGACAAACTTTCAACAATTTTTCATTTAAATTAACTTAACATTCATAAACTCACATTCACAAACTCATTATAGAGTGCAACAGTCGGGTTTCCGGAAGTAAAAACTAAAAATGTCTACATGAGGAAAATGATTTTTAACAATAACTTAAAAAACCTTAAAAGACAGCCTTACTGTGAGCTACGAGGATGTTAATGGATAGTATTTTGCTTCTGTTGAAGCAAATTTTTTTAAATTTTAACTTAGTTTTAAAATAATCGTATATAACAGCGGAATTCGTAGTGAAACTACATTAGCCATGATGCTGTACAGAAAATGTCACCAATCAGAGAGTCGAAACAAGTAAAATGCGGCAAAAGATCTCTTTAGCTCCGCCCACTCCAATTGGATTGTAGTTCTTTCCCTCACTAAAGCAGTCAAGTACACAGTCTTGTACCTTTATATCTTTGTCCGATTTTCAAATACCTTTTTCCTTCAAATCAAAGTTTGTAATGTTATGATTCACTTTGTAGCTGGATCATGGCTTATACTGCTTTAACAAAGACTTTTTTGAAATCCCTTCACCTTTAAAGTGAAATAATTCCTATCCTACAAAATAAATAAAAGTTTCTTAATAAAGTAGTTTTTTACTTTTTTAAATGTACAATACATGCCAAATAAACAGTAAAATCATTACTAAAAATATATATATATTTTTAATTAAATTAAAATGAAAAAAAAAAAAAAAACTGATATCAAAAGTATCAGTCCTCTCAATACAGTATAACACTGGTATTGAACATCTCAATATTCAAGATTGATCTGCCCATTTTTTCTTCCAGAACATGCTCAACTCTTTCACACAGCTGAAGATTGTCAGGCTCGACATGTGATCCTTAATTGATATTCCAATGAATAGAGTCACGCATGCATACGCTGGGGCTTTCCCCATTGGTAACCATAGAGACCCGATGTCAGCAGCTCAGCACAGTCCATAGGGCAAAGCCACCGATCTATTTCCGATACTCGAGCACTTCTCATACTCGTGTATGGGATTCCGATTTGTGGTGGCACACAAAGCCCAGGAACACTTCACCTGAGAAAAAGTCCCCCACTCCCTCGCTCAGGGCGCTGCACCCCGGGACAGACTTGTGGTTAATGCCTGACAATTCCAGAGCAATAGAAACCTGGACTGACACTTCAAAAGCTCAATCTCAGGTTGCTGTCTTCAGCGCATTCACATGTCACACACCTTCACTGCTCGGCCATTGTGTGGAAGATACAAGATACTACACGCTCGTGGTTGGGAGATGCACTTTCCACGCGATCTCTTGTTTGATTCATTGACAAGAAGTTCTCACAAGTTCTGCAAGCTTATCGAGAGGACTATTAATACGATAGACGCCCCCGGGACCTGCGCTGTATCCTTATTCCTCAGAGACTCGAAAAAGGAAGTCATTGATTCTTCCCACCACTCGCTCTGGGAATGAGTTTGCCTGTGCTTTTCCCTTTTACTAAACGGGATATTATTTTTTATTATTTTAACATCCGATCGTGCCCTACCCACGCTAGGCTATTTATGTGGTTGGGAGAGAGGACAGCAAGGGCCGGTGGCAGTCTGGACTTCCAGAGGAGTCACTGCAGTAGCCATCTCTTCTCAGAGAAAGAGCCTACTCTCTGGGGAACCTGACATTGACTTAGCTTCCTAACCTCCAGATGGACTATACACAGCAGAGCAATTTCACAATGACCTTTCCCAATATTACAGTATATGTGGAAGTGGAAGTTGCAGGTGAAAAGTACCATGACATTGCACACATTAAGGTTATTTACCAAACCAGTGGTGAGGATGTAACATTACTTTATATATACTGTATATTTGTCCACTAAGCAGTAAAAACATTGATTCATTGTTTCACTTGATTGTGCTTCCTGTGAAAATAAATCATGAATGCACATTTTCATGGTGTATATGCTGCTTCAATTTCTGCATGTGGAGAAAAATTGATCCAAATTGGGGCCGCTAATGCTTTATTGTATTATAACTCAATTAACTTATTATGTAGAATTGTTACTTATGGATAGAGACATGTTACATTTTCCTTACTGTTTCTCACTTTAAGCTGCATGAAGCTCTTATTTTTTCACAAAAGTAACACCATGCTTAACTGGCATATATTTCACTCAATGGGGAAGGAGAAGTTTTAAGGTGACATTAATTTACTACATGCACTTACTATAGGGCTAAGTTTAGGACTTTCTTTAGGGTTAGTTACTTGTAATTATGCATAATTTACTGTTATTAATATAGTAAGCACATGTAAAGTTTAATATTCTGTGCCTTTATAAAACTACATTTAAATTAAGAGCTCCATCACCCTGTTTTTATACGGATTTTAAAGTATCGCATCAGGTTACCAATACCACCGTCATCCACTGGAACAACTTGATGGAAACGCACCTAATTGACCGTTTGCAAAGACCCGCCTCCTTTAGTTACTGTAGCTATGTCCGATAAGCCATGCCGCTCTCATGCCACACATCATGTTCTCACAGTGAAAAATACATCGCGGAGCAAAGAGGACACTGACAACGTATCGACAGACAAGACAGAGCAGGTTTCAAGTCTCAAATTTCAAATTTTGTAATTTTTAAAGAAATTTAAACAATAAATACCGTTTTGTGGCTCTTTAATGTGTCGTGAGATCGCTGTAGCTCCTCAGATCAAGTGGCTCATGAACCGATCATCTCTTCTTACTAGTTAATTTATATCATCAAATGAATCAACCACAGAAAGACATTAGTACACATCATTTTTCAAGTTCAAGTCCACCAACATTAATCTACTAACTCCCCTGACTGCTTTGTCGGACAAAATGGCAGATTCGACATTATGATTGGGTAGATCACCTGTCAATCAAACTCCCGGCGAAGAGTCAATTCGCAATTCGCATTTCAAAATTTGAAAAGATTCGTTTCACGTTTGGATGAAAACCCAGCTACTAGTTTTATTTTCTAAAACCACATCAGATTAATAGGTCCTAGTGGAGTCTCATTAGTTTCCATCCACCTATTTTTATGTGCATTTTGGTATATCACATAAAAAAACATATGTGCTCAATTGAGTCAGATAAACTTTTTATCCAATACGAAAACATCCGCATAAACTACGATGGAAACTCATTTACCGTATAAATTCCTTAGTGCGCATCAAAAAAGACATGTGACTTTGCAATAGAACGGCACAACTGGACCAACCAGCTGACCAATCTCATTGCACAGCATCTGTAATGCTGAATTGCCGGAGCAAAATCTGTCATTAAAATGGTTCAGTATAATTATGTCCCAGAACTGTTTTACACGACTGTGTTCCCAAACAGCAGGCATCCGCCTCCGAAAGCAAGATAACTTTATTGCGCAAAATAAATTATTATATACACAATTATTCTCTTACTGCAGCAACTTCCATTTTTCTTAGTGATATTTAGTGCCAGTTTATCAGGAAGTGACAATTTTGTTCTCTTCAGCTCACTGGATGGAAACGATGCTTTATTCGCAGAAGTTTTATGCGATATTCCAATTTTACGCACAAGTTAAATTCGCAACTTTGGATGGAAACATAGCTATTGATTAGACATGTCGTATCTGTATCAGTTTTCTAACTTGTGAGATCAGTATGAACACAGGTGAAAGTAAGCCTTGATCTGCACTTCTGCTGGCACTGATGTAACACATTGCAATACTGCACGACCAGAGTATTCCTCTGCTAGTATGCACAACAACAACAAAAAAAACCTGTGTGGCACTGCACTGATCACAGAATTGCTTAACCTACTGCATCTAAACAGGGTTACCACACAGGAACTGTGTGCACGTGTGCGTGTGTACGTCCACACACTCCAGATGAATACGGAACAGAGCTGATGGACAGTGGTGAAGACAGAGGCATGTTCCCAACTGGTGGATGAAAAGAGAAAGTTCATGTGTTGACACACATACACAAACAGACACATGCACACAGCTGCTGTGGAGGATGCTGGTGGTATGCTGAAGCAGAAACTCATGTGTGTGTTTGTGTGTGTGTGTGTGTGTGTGTGTGTGTGTGTGTGTGTGTGTGTGTGTGTGTGTGTGTGTGTGTGTGAGTGTGAGAGAGAGCAGCAGCAGCAGTTGTTCTGGCGATGTGGATGTGCCGTGCTGCAGTTCTCCCTCAGTTAGCCGGCTGTGGTGATCTGGTGCAGACGGTGCAACACGCAGGCAGATGTTTCCTTCATTGTGTCGTTGTGCACCACCAAACAGATTGCTGAATAACAATACTTTGCCTATACATGAGGTTGGATGTGTTTTCTATATGTTTGTCTTGCATCAAGGTACCAACAAGACATCCCCATGGGATTGCATAGCAAAAAGATTCCCTCAAAACACCACATGCCACACAACCAATGAAATTAACGAAAATGTTTGTTAACAAAGACGAGATGGAAAATTAGGCGTGGACATATATTTGTAGGAGTTTTCCTTTCAGACGCAACATTTATGAGAGGAGAGTATTTCAATAAATCACATAACTTGATTTACTAAGGTTTGCGGTATTAAATTTCAGTGTTGTGGAAAGTTACTTTTAAAAGTAATCCATTGCAATATTGCTCCCTAAAAAAGTAACTAATTGTGTTACTTTTTATGTTTTATTAACAAAATTCTGGAGGAGCATGTTCAGTTAATTAACCTAATTAGCACAGGTGGAGAGATTTCAGTTAATCAACTCAACCAATGACTAGAGATATAAATGCAGCAGACTTACATCTGTTCATTTGAGAGTTTATCAGCATCCCTCCTCCACCCCATTTCCTCACTTCTAGTTCTATCTATTTTTACCAGACCGGGGGGAGTACTCTGGGTTCGGGCCAATATTCAGAGCTCGGAGCCCTCCCTCTGGACACCACGCCAACTACGCATAACTTTTATTATATTGAATTATATGTACATGTGAACTCGTGAAATGGAAAGTAATGTGTTACTTTACTTTTTCATTGCATATGTGATGTTTGTTTCAGTATGTTTCCTATAAGAACGGCTGGCGTTTACATCTTTACGTGGCGTGAGAAAGTAATATAAACCACGCAAAATCCAGTCAGAGTGGTCAGACTGAATAGGATTTCAAACCACATATGAATGTAGCTCAAAATGGATTTGTAAAAATCGCATTTCATGTGATTTTTGGCCGTTCACACTTGCTAAATCTGATCGGGTTTCAATTGGATTTGGACTGACACAAAAACCAGAATAAACCAATTTGGACTGACAGTTTGAACATAAGTGGTTCAGGATAATTATGTCCCAAACAGCAGGCATCTGCCTCCAAAAGCAACATAACTTTACTGGCGCAAGTAATTTATTACAGTATATACATAATTATTATATACAGTGGCTTCTCCTACTGCAGAAACTATAGTCATTTTTGCTTAATAGTATGGTTGAAGTGGATCATCAAAGGTCAGCAGCAAAAGCTTTGGTTAATAAAGTGAGATTAAATACATAAAGTATATTTGTGTAATTTAATATATTTAATTAATCGTTCACGGTTTCTCTCAACATGGGGACAGGAGAGCTGTCAGTCAATAAATGGAAAAACAAAGTAACTTGCATTACTTATTTAAAAAAGTAACTCAGATATTTTGATGTAAATTTAAAAGTAATGCATTACTTTTCTAGTTACTTAACAAAAGTAATCTGATTACGTAACTCAAGTTACATGTAATATGTTACCCCCAACACTGGTCAGTTTACTGGTATTTTCGCCATTAAAACCAGAAAAAAAGAGGACGTCAACCATTTTGCACTTGAGATGGCTACATCTGTGTTCTTTAATTTGTACATTGTCAGTAGATCAGCCGCAGAACTTTCCACTCCCATTGGTGCATTAATGGGATTGCGGTCTTACACTAATTTGCCCGGCCGTTGGAGTCTTGCGATGGCCCTTGCATGTGCACGTCCTTGAACTTAGCAATGTTTACACCTGGTATTAAGATGCGTTTTGGCGAGGGAGGGAGACACATACCTGTTTTTGTCCACTTTCAACCACTTCTGTCCTGATTCCTTCAAGGGGAGGGTCTATGGGTGGGTAAATGTATGTTTTTTTTTCCCAAATCTTTCAAACTAATGGACAAAATAAGTGCAATTTACATATAAACACAAAAGGAGATGACGGAAAAACTTACAGAGAGCAGCAGCTCTGACAGCCACAATGCCACGTCGAATGCGGTGAGTGTGTGTTAGAAATGTTGTGCTTGGTACGTTTTTCATCTTCAAACCAAATTTGGGTCTCCAGCTAACAGTTTAAATCCCGTCTGGCTAGCGCACTTCCCATGATGTTTACGCGTTAGGTCAGTAGGTGGAGACTTGCGCTGTTTGAACACATTCAACCAAATGAGCACATTCACACTATAAAAAGGAGACCGGTCAAATGTGTTTTCGACTACCTCTGGAAGTGGTTGAAAGTGGACAAGCTCAAAACATTTTAGACCTCGTTTACACCTGTATTTAGCGTTGTCCACTTCGATCTGATCGACCAAAACGCATCTTAATACCAGGTGTAAACAGTGCCTCAGATTATGGTTCAACATCGTGGCCAAAACTCATTTAACATCAAGTTGCAACAATAAAATCAAGTTTATTACCTGGGCTAATCCTTGTGAATCACTTTACATATAAAGGTAGAAGGAAAATCTTAAACTCTTAAATCCTGCAGGGAAATCATGCCAACCCTATTAAGAACCTGGCGTTTTCTCTAGCGTCTTTAATGGAAGAGGAAGTGATACAGGCTGGCCTCCAAATCTGACATTTAAAACAGTACCAGCAATGACACACAATCTAATGAGACAGATGGGTCCAATAAGCGGGAGATTGGGTGGCATGTCTGAACCGCAGGGAGAACTGACCGCAAGGAAAGACACACTAAAGCGTTCCAGGAGAACATACAGTATAGTCGGGGTGCAAAGGGGTTTTAGAAACTGTGGCTCCAGTGCAAAACTCAACTGGAACTCAGCTGCAGCAGGCAGCTGCATAGATCTGATCCCAGGAACTGAAAAGAGTGCAAGTGCAAATGTTCATGTCAAAAGTGTCAAGTCATTCTCACCAGAGGTTTTTCTTATAAAAGACACACATGCACCAACATTCACTGTAGCCTACATACACACTGTTGTGCTAGAAAATTAGCTTCATAAATAATAATAGAACATACATTTATATGTATGTTCGATAATGTGTTTATTCCCTATGCTTGTATATACATTTTTTGATTTAGCAAAGCTACACTGTAAAAATGCTGGGTTAAAAACAACCCAAGTTGGGTTGAAAATGGACAAACCCAGCAATTGGGTTGTTTTAACCTAGCAGTTGAGTTAAATGTTCAGTTTTATTTAACCCAACTCTTGTTTAAAAATTACAATATGGCTGGCTTAAAATGAACCCAAAATTAAAAATCACATAATTACTAGAAGCAACAATAATAATCAAAAGGTGAACATTTATGAATAATCAATTTCATAAATGTTTATTGTTAAATTATTATTCATTAAACTTACTATTAATTTATTAAACATATTAATAAATGTTAATTTCCAACATACTTTGGGTTTATATACTATTGGGCAGTAATTTTTAAAAAATAGTTGAGTTAAATAAAACTAAAATGGTTTGTCCATTTTCAATCCATCTTGTTTTTAACCTAGCCTAATTTTTTTGATGGTACTTTAAATCTTGAGAAGCCTGTATAGCTTAGTAAGTTACAGTTTTAAAATTAAACCACAGTCAGATCTTTGAAAAAAAAAAAAAAAAAGTAAGCCATAATACAAAACAAATTAATAAAAATGAGCTATACTGAAGCTATACAAGAGGAAAATATTGTATCAGATTATATAATCAGAGCTGTATTTCTCTGGTTTTTGATTGAATCAGCATTACACTTTAAACTTGAAAATTAGACTTAATATACACAGAACAAATACAAGAATATACAGTAACAAAAATTAACAAAATAGTGATTTAAATACAGTAAATATAGCATATACTGCAGGGGCTTGAATCAGCGAATCACATTTTTGAATAAACCAATTCACTAAATTGAATCAAACCTTCCAAAGTAACATACAAGAGAAAAGATATTTTATGAGAGAACATTTCATACTTTTATTTACAACTATAAAAGCACAGATATGTAGTGTTTTGTCACACTATATCCGCTACTTATTGAAAAAAATAGCTTATTACTGTAAAATGAGCTAAGTTAAGATAGATTAGTGATATGGCTACTTTTAGTTAGAAACTCCCCAACACTGTCTCTAAGCTCCTGGATAGGCAGATTAAAGTGGCACCATCTTTACTACAGTTCAAACAAGTCACTCTGGCCCAAGCAAGAGTTTATGCTGTTTCTCACTGGCATTCAGACAGAGGAACTAGCAAGTCGCTTGAAGCCATATGTTCCACTGTCCATAATTACCTCTGTGTCAATACTGAATTTATTTCATAAACTTACAGACAACCTCCGTTTCAGGATTTACAGAGAATTATTGTATAAGTGAAGAGTAAATGAAAGGAGGTTTAGTAATGAATGGGATTTATAAATAGCATGGAAACCCCTCATGAGAGCATTTACAGGAATTTAACTGTAATTCAGGTTTCAGTGGTTCAGCATGTTTAAGTATCAGATCATTTGTGATACCGAAAATCTTTGCTGCTGTTGCTAATGGTACAATGGTTAGCCAGTGTCTAGGTCAGAGTCTTAAGGTCTGAGAGGAAATATTTTTTAAGTAAATATGAGGAAACTAAGTAAAACATTTTAAATATTGTGTTTTAAATATAAAAATAAATGAGTATATAAAAAATGAGTATATGAGCATCAAATCAGCATATAGAAGGATCATGTGACACTGAAGACTGGAGTAATGATGCTGAAAATTCAGCTTTGCCATCACAGGAATAAATTACTTTATAAAATATATTCAAACAGAAAACAGTTATTTTAAATTGTAATAATATTTCACAATATTACTGTTTTTACTGTATTTTTAATTAAATAAATGAAGCCTTGGTAAGCAGATGAAACTTCTTTTAAAAACATTAAAAATCTATATATATATGGGGGTAAATTAATTCATGCCTTAAGTGTAAATGTATGCAAGCACTGACCCTGAGCAAAGTTAAACATATCTAATACATCTACTGTTGGAGGTATTAAAAAATGAGATATGTGGCAGATATTAAAAGGTTGCAACATCTGAATCTAAATCACCACAACAAACAGAATATTTGCAGACCTGAGGTTCACAGCTTGTGCAGAGGAACAACTAAAAGAGTCAATGTCAGCAACACCCGCTCCTGGTAAGACGTGTCCCTATACACACACATGCATGATCACTTTACTGAAATAATGAGCCCTTAAAACAACACCCACCTCCGTGCTGTTACATGAAACTATGTGTATTTAGATACTTGTGGGAAATGTAGAAAATCTCAAAATGAAGCCTGCGTGATAGGATACAGCAAAATTATCTGATGCCAGACACCGACAAAAGGAAACAACAAGAATGTCAACACAACAAACAAACAAAACTCAAATGAAGCACACTGTCAAATCTCAAATGTTAGCAAAGAGCCTACCATTCTCCATGATTACTCTTTATATTCTTAATAATTCATCATTTCACTTCATAATTTCATTAGCACTTTTTTAGGAACTGACATTACAAGAATTAAAGCCCTGGTTACCACAGAAACACATTTACTTTGCCTCAAAATCACGTTAAAAGTAGGTATTTCCTGGTTCCCAGTAGACAGCTTCCTATATGCCCTTAAACAAACCTGAAACATTCAACCCTTGATGGATGCCAAAAAATAGCCAAATTCTCAGACAAATGGCAGTCTTATGTCATAGCAGAACTTATTTTTTTAAAGAGTAGTTTGAAAAATCAGATACAGAAGCTTTGGAAGCAGCAATGTAAGCAAAACCTTCAACCAGCACTTACTTTAACGTCTGCGCAAGCTTTGGTTTATGTGAAATCCATGGCCACCTGCAAACCAAACAAAACAGAGAAACAAACAGTGATTAGGTCGTTCTATATGACTTATTTCACAATCTAAACATGCTTCTGATGTTCTCGGCTGGGGCATGGGCTGTCATGGTTTTGACTATGGCACTAAACTGTACAGCCCAGTGGACCATAGTGAACATATCTTCTTTTTTTGTGGAAAATCCATGTCCTCCTCGTACTGAAATTGGTGGAATTCCCCTAAAGGGTGGCCAGTTATAGAGGAGAGAAACCCCACACTTTCAGACCAGACGGGTTTTGTTACTATTAAGACTTTGGAAAGTGGAAAAACTGAAAAAGTTTCAGCACGGTTGAGAAACGTATTTCTGTATGAATTAAACACTGTGAATAAATAAGGATATGGAAAAAGTGTAGGTTGTTAAGAGTACAAGAAGAATGACTCAAAAATTAAAGTGTGACAAACCATCTCCAAAAACCTATAGACTTTTGTTTCAAAAAAGAAATAGCAAAGATTAATCAAATGCATTCAAACACTAAGCTAAAGATCCCTGAAAACAGAATCTGTTTTATCATTGAATACATGGAAGGAGCCAAACTATAAAGACACAAGGGTGAATTCACCAAATAGTTGCGCCACTTTAGCATCACAGGACCTGTTCACTGCAGGTATTAAAATCAATCTTTAGTGATACAACTACATGCTGACAGGTGAGATACAATGCTATTTGTGCCTGCTACTATATACACACTTAAAATAAAGGTTTTTTTACAAGCATCTATAGCCGTTTTTCCATCGTCTGGCCAAACGGTTCTAAGAATTTTAAGGAACAGTGACTGTTATCCGTTTGAGCTTAGTTTGGCATGGAACAATTACAAACCGTTCTCGCCCCGGAATTCTCAGCCACTCAGCATTGGTCACTTATCATTTGCCTGGCTACCATTTTCTCTGTAGCTGGCCAAGGGCACTATTTGAGCGAAGTAAACAAGTTAACAATAGGAATACCCAATCATCCTCCATAACGAGGTCACTATTTAAATTTGTGACAGTTGGAGGTTGATGGAATGTTCAGATTTTCAATGTGAGTCAATAGGAGTTTTGATCAGCATTTTTAGGAAAACCGTAAGTCGGATCAGTCTGAAAAGTAACTTCAGAACAATCTGAAGGTCTGAGCTGAGTTTGGTGGTTGTAGCTTTAAAGCTCTAGGAGGAGATACAGTCTAAAATTTGGCTCAAAAGAAGAAGAAGAAGAAGAAGTTTATATAGTAGATCAGTAAGTTGGCTTTTTCAAGCCAACTTAATAAAGTGTAACCAAAGTGGCTTATGGTTCCAAGAAGAACCTTTAACATCAAAGGAACCTTTCAATTGCACAAAAAGTTCTTTATAGTGGAAAAAGGTTCATCCAAAGTTTCTTTGGGGAACCAAAAATGTCTTCTTTGGCATCATTGCAAAAAATGATGGAATCTCTTCATTTAAAACCTCTCTTCAGCGCAGTGGCTGATTGACAGGTGAGTAGGCGGTCAGAGACGCATTAGACTGATTAGCCCGACTCACCTGGCAAGAATGAAAAGAAAGTAGACAAGAAAGAGCAAATGTGACAATCCCAGCACATGAGGAGGAAATAAGGGGCGAGGGGGAAAGCGGTTGCATCCCTAAAGCTACTGAGATGTGAAGTTGTCAAAACACATATTTCATTGTGAACAAAGTGAGCAAGGAGTATGCACACAAAAGCGTGTGAATGGGCAGATGTCTGGAGCAGATCCCGGGCTTCAGACTCTCAGGAAACTAGGAGATAAATGATGTGAGACTAAAGTTGTTCCATTGTTCCTCTTGCATTTAGAAGCAGCGCTATTATCGCCCAAAAAATGTCTTTGAAACTTGAGCACTTAGTGTGTATGTGCCATTGAATTACGCTTCTAGGGTGCTTTCAATGAAACCACCTGATTTGATAGTGAAAAGACAGATGAAGACAATTTCCTTTTTCATTTATACATAACACAGGTGGTCAACGGTGAAAAGAGACTTGTGTTATTGATTCAGTACTGAATCAAGTTCAGGTGCTAATGCAGTTTAAACTGCATATGTTGTGTTTTGGATGCTGGTGTCCCTACCAGTCTTCTTGAAAGAATATTCCAGGTTCAAGACAAGTTAAATTCAATCGACAGCATTTTGTAGCATAATAGTTTGGACTTATCCCTCATTTACTTTAAGGCAAGACACTGGCAAAAAGCACTTTTCTTCATGCACTGGTCCATGAGATTTTGGGCTATGTGTGTTTTATAATGTTTTTTTTCCCCTTAGACTAGTGGAAAATGCACTCATTTTATTGCACTTTATCTATTTGTGTCTGTAGTTTTCAATTACACTACATATCTTTAACGGAAATTTTCTCCAAATGAGTTGTCTCTCTCATGCACTGAGTCAGAAATCTCCACTTCAGTAGCATGTACACACACCAAACTTTATAATTTTATACCTATCTATATTCTGATGGCGTTTTTATATATCATTTGCCTGTTTTTATACAAAATTTCATACAATATAGTGATTTTTTTTTAATCTCTTATCTCTATTTTTATCTCTTTTATCTCTAATATGTTAACAAAATGAAACAAGAATTCTAAACCTGACTTAATCCAATGAATTTACATTCATTCTGTTAAAATGTGAGTATTTTAGTTGAGCTGCAAAGCTCTTTAAAATCATCATTTTACAGTCATTTTAGCATTTATGGTGTTGTCGGGGTGACAAAGTTGTTCAATTGTAAATAACTTTAAAAGAAAAGGATAGTAAGCAATTTTATCACACATGCTAACACATATTGATTACGTCTTGAGGCTAAACTATTGAAATTATTTTTTAAAAAGTTTTTGCACTATTTACTTTCATTGTAAGTGCTTCACTGTAAAAGAGACTGTTGTTGTTTAAAGAAGCTGGAAATCAACTATGCAACAAATGGAGCTTAATTAGTACTGAACCCCGGAATATTCCGGTTGCACTTTATTTTACAGTACATGTATTTACATGTACTTACAGTGTACTTAACTGGGTAATATAAGGTAACTACAGGGGTTAAGGTTAGGTTTAGGGGTAGGTTCAGGGTTAGTACCTATTACCCAGTTTTACTGTTAATTACTGTAATAAGTACTGTACATCATATATACATGGGGACCAGGACTATAAAATAAAGTGCTACCGATATAGCTGAACCAACAAGCCGACCGAATTCGAGCATGTTAATAGGCACAAACGGCACAGACCATGTTAGTGACTGTCACCATCAAACGTACAGAAGCGTGCAGTATGTGTGGTTAGTGTTTGTTATAGCACCGCCGTAGGTGTGGCATAAGTGCGTGTTTCTGCCTGATTGCTGACTTAGTGCCGAAATATCCGCACCCTCCTGTTGCAGCAGACTACATAACATATAAGGTTCCCACACAAGAGAACCCAATCAGGGGTTTCCCATCACAAGAAGTATCATAAGAGGTATCACCTCTGAATGACTTAAATCTTACCCTGTCAGTGTTCATGAACATGTACAGAAGCTTATGAGACAATACATGATGTGGTTTCTTACTCCTTGTTACCCTACTGTGGTGTGATGTGCAAATGTGTGTGTGTGTGACTGCTGACTCACCCATTTTGCTTGAGAAAAGCAGCATCTAGTCGCAGCAGCAGAAGATGTGACTCTGGAGGTTCTTCCACAGCAAAGCTGATCAACAAGCTGTGTTTTGGATAATGACTGGAATCAGTTCTTGTTTTGAATCTGATTGTACTTTATGATTCTGATTTATCATCAGTAGAAGTTGAAGAAGCAATAAATAATTTGTCTTTAATAATGTAAACTAACTAAAAAAAAACAAAAACAATAATAATGATAATAATAATAATTACATATATTGTTTATAATAAATATAAAGTTTCAAATTTCAAAGTAAACAGTTACAGATTCAAAGTGGATTCAACGGAAGTAATAACTTGAAGAACCACTCCAAATGACTGCACTGCGTGTTTTGTGCACCAGTATTAGAAGAAGAAATATGTTCAAGAAGTGTTAACGGAACTGAATGTCATAAAAATCATTTGGTTTCAATATTTAAAAAATGTTTTTTTAATTGATTCTGTATAAGAACCGATTCTCGATTGCCTACCATAGTTTTGGATGCTGGTGGCCAGGATGAGAAATCCAAGAAGGTTCTTAACTAGCTTAACCAGCTCCAAACTATTACTGACTAGCATAAACCAGTCTGGAACAGCATGGAAATTCATGCTGGTCTAACCTGGGGTCTATACCATGAAGCAGGTTTAGATGGATAGCCAGATATATTTCAGCTTAGTTTGCGTCAACCCTGGGTTTTAGGCACCATGAAAGTGGCTCAGATTTTAGCAGTGTTCATCACCATAGTAACTTACACTCGACAGCTAACCTGCTCTGGGGCAGGTTTTGTTCTGGGTAAGAGATCTCAAACCAAAATTGGACCAATCAGCTGACAGATCTCTAACACAGTGTCCTAACCAAGATTCCAGCGACGAGCAATTTGACTGTCCACACTAGAAGTGACGCAACAATGAGAAGCAATAAAATCAATCAAAAACCACAGCCACTCAGAAGAGAGCGTTGGCAGGCTCTCTCAGCGAGAGCAAAGCAGACACAATGAAATGGGCAAGTACATAGTAAAATTCATAAATACTACACCATTTAAACATTATTTAAAGTACAAACCCGATTCCAAAAAAGTTTGGACAAATGTACAAATTGTACAAACTGTACAAATTGTGAATAAAAAAGGAATGCAATAATTTACAAATCTCATAAACTTATATTTTATTCACAATAGAATATAGCTAACATATCAAATGTTGAAAGTGAGACATTTTGAAATGTCATGCCAAATATTGGCTCATTTTGGATTTCATGAGAGCTACACATTTCAAAAAAGTTGGGACAGGTAGCAATAAGAGGCCGGAAAAGTTAAATGTACATATAAGGAACAGCTGGAGGACCTGATGGCAACATGATTGGGTATAAAAAGAGCCTCTCAGAGTGGCAGTGTCTCTCAGAAGTCAAGATGGGCAGAGGATCACCAATTCCCCCAATGCTGTGGCGAAAAATGGTGGAGCAATATCAGAAAGGAGTTTCTCAGAGAAAAATTGCATAGAGTTTGAAGTTATCAACATCTACAGTGCATAATATCATCCAAAGATTCAGAGAATCTGGAACAATCTCTGTGCGTAAGGGTCAAGGCCGGAAAACCATGCCTGTGATCTTCGGGCCCTTAGACGGCACTGCATCACATACAGGAATGCTACTGTAATGGAAATCACAAAATGGGCTCAGGAATACTTCCAGAAAACATTGTCGGTGAACACAATCCACCGTGCCATTCGCCGTTGCCGGCTATAACTCTATAGGTCAAAAAAGAAGCCATATCTAAACATGATCCAGAAGCGCAGGCGTTTTCTCTGGGCCAAGGCTCATTTAAAACGGACTGTGGCAAAGTGGAAAACTGGGACGCCATGTCATCCGGACTAAAGAGGACAAGGACAACCCAAGTTGTTATCAGTGCTCAGTTCAGAAGCCTGCATCTCTGATGGTATGGGGTTGCATGAGTGCGTGTGGCATGGGCAGCTTACACATCTGGAAAGGCACCATCAATGCTGAAAGGTATATCCAAGTTCTAGAACATCATATGCTTTCATCCAGACGTCGTCTCTTTCAGGGAAGACCTTGCATTTTCCAACATGACAATGCCAGACCACATATTGCATCAGTTACAACATCATGGCTGCGTAGAAGAAGGATCCGGGTACTGAAATGGCCAGACTGCAGTCCGGATCTTTCACCCATAGAAAACATTTGGCGCATCATAAAGAGGAAGATGCGACAAAGAAGACCTAAGACAGTTGAGCAACTAGAAGCCTGTATTAGACAAGAATGGGACAACATTCATATTCCTAAACTTGAGCAAGACTTGAGTTTGCAGACTGTTACAAAAAAAAAGAGGGGATGCCACACAGTGGTAAACATGGCCTTGGCCCAACTTTTTTGTGATGTGTTGATGCCATGAAATTTTAAATCAACTTATTTTTCCCTTAAAATTTTCTCAGTTTAAACATTTGATATGTCATCTATGTTGTATTCTGAATAAAATATTGAAATTTGAAACTTCCAGATCATTGCATTCCTTTTTTATTCACAATTTGTACAGTGTCCCAACTTTTTTGGAATCGAGTTTGTACATACAAAGTGACTGAACCAATCTTTGTCATAGAACACACTTGTTTGTTCACATTAAGTTTGAATTCTTGTGCATATTTATTTATTTTATTTGAGGTGAATTAGCCAGTGTTATTTTCATTACGCTTTTAACATTAAATAAAGCACATAAACAGTAGCTGATATTATCATTGCCATACTTTGTGTTGCTGTTCCAGCCATGACGTCGCGGATAAATAGAAGCCGTTTCTAAAATAGAATTGTTGCCGTCGTGGCTGGTTAGGACAAAAACTCTGATTAATATGGAAAAGATACCTTTTATCACGTGTCGCAGCGCGTCTGGTTAGGATGCGGTGTAATGCAATAAAGTCACTCCCCCAGTTACTCTTGGTCTAAGTTAAAGGTCACTATAGTAAAAGTTTTTTAAATACAAAATTGTCTGGCTTTTAGCAATGATTATTATAATTATTTTATATGAGTTATATATGGTTAATATAATTATTATAACGCTAGACCATTATATATGAGCAATTTTAGCTTAACAAATACACTAACGTCGGCAACGATAGCGCTGTTGCACTTCGGGTGACCCAAGTTCGAGTCCCGGCTTGTGGATCTTTCCTGATCCCATCCCCCTTTCTCTCTCCCACTTCGCTTCCTGTCTACCTACTGTCCTATCAAAATAAAAAAAGGCAAAAACGGCAAAAATAATTAACATATTCTTCAATCTCTTGGTCTTCAGTGCTCCATTGACAAAGAAAGTTGATAATCAGCGTCATGGTACCTACAAAGCCTGATTCAATTGGTTTGGTTTTGTCAACTTAAAACTAATCCTGTATCCCTAAGGGTGAACGTGATTTCACCAAGTACAACATGTTCCTGGATCAACATTTTTGTTGATCCTGGAGCAACATTCCAATCAACCAATCAGATTTGAGGGGCAAGTTTATGTTTATCTCAAGTTTAGGCTTACAACCAGGGTTAGGTGCTTCTACATCATTGTAATACTACTAATCTATCATTTCCCTCTGATATTAGGGATAGGTTATGGGTAGGGTTAGGTTTAGGGGTAGGGATAGGGTTAGGACTAAATTTTCAGACAGGAATGTTGTTTCTGGATCAACAAAATATGTTGATCCAGGAACATGTCTTACTTGGCAAAATCACAGTGACCATCCCTGAGTTTGTTTAACTACCATCGTGGTTTAGGCCCCTGGTCTTTTTAGCAGGGTCATCAAGTCATGGAGGAGAAACAAGCAAATGTGAATACAAAAAGTCATTGCTCCTTTATCAAGTTCTTCTCTGAAGCTTTCATCTTAATACTGTCTTTCTTTCCATCTGAAAAGAAAAAAGAGCTTTTACATAATGACTGGAATGTTGCTCTTTGTTTTGCGGGTGTGGTTAGAGCCGTTCACAAGTGTCATCCAGGTGGGCGTCAAAGGCGAGAGCTGGCATCAAGTCCAAACGCACCTCTTCAATGCCTCCAATCTCCCTTTTTAAACAAACTGCTTTGATATATGTGTGGACAAAAAAAAGCTGAGTAAACAAGTATGCAATACTGGAAGGACGGACAAGGTCTGTTCCCGCTCTGCCAGTAGGACGGTTTACCTTCCCATTTAGCGAGTACATGGAGGATTAAGCCAGAATCACTTCCTCTCAGTGTCTTTGTTCATGTCTCTGTTTGTATCCCGGGAGGACTTCAGAGCCATGTTTGTTCACAGCTGACAGTGTCACGCAGATGTTTCTTTGGCGGTGGCACACGCTGGGATTGCATTGATGGAACTTTTTCACCTTGTCAAGGGGATGAAAAAGAGGGAGAGACAGCGAAAGTCAGAGACTGAATAGTCCATGAAAAGACATTCCTCTGCAGTTTTGTGGGGTTTCTTAAGAACTGAAAAACATTGGATACACAGAGGGGTGTCATGCACCTTTTTTTGAGCTTGGTGGCCAGGCGAGATAAGACAAGGTTCAAAGATGATAAAATCTATTTTTAAATGTAAGTTTATAAAGTCTAAGGCAGGTTAGTCTAGATAGGAAGCAAATTCTGAGCAAATATACACCGATCAGGCATAACATTATGACCACCTTCCTAATATTGTGTTGGTCCCCCTTTTGCTGCCAAAACAGCCCTGACCTGTCGAGGCATGGACTCCACTAGACCCCTGAAGGTGTGCTGTGGTATCTGGCACCAAGATGTTAGCAGCAGGTACAGTAAGTTGTGAGGTGGAGCCTCCATGGATCAGACTTGTTTGTTCAGCACATCCCACAGATGCTCGATTGGATTGAGATCTGGGGAATTTGGAAGTCAAGTCAACACCTCAAACTTGTTGTTGTGCTCCTCAAACCATTCCTGAACCATTTTTGCTTTGTGGCAGGGTACATTATCCTGCTGAAAGAGGCCACAGCCACAATATCGTTTCCATGAAAGGGCATACATCATCTGCAACAATGCTTAGGTAGGTGGTACATGTCAAAGTAACATCCACATGGATGGCAGGACTCAAGGGTTCCCAGCAGAACATTGTCCAAAGCATCATAGTGCATCTTCCGGCTTGCCTTCTTCCCATAGTGCATCCTGGTGCCATGTGTTCCCCAGGTGTGTGACGCACACGCACCCAGTCATCCACGTGATGTAAAAGAAAACGTGATTCATTAGACCAGGCCACCTTATTCCATTGCTCCGTGGTCCAGTTCTGATGCTCACGTGCCCACTGTTGGTGTTTTTGTATTCTGACACCTTTCTATCAGAACCAGCATTAACTTCTTGAGCAATTTGAGCTACAGTAGCTTGTCTGTTGGATCGGACCACACGGGCCAGCCTTCACTCCCCACGTGCATCAATGAGCCTTGGCCGGTTCACCACTGTTCCTTCCTTGGACCACTTTTGATAGATACTGACCACTGCAGACCAGGACACCCCACAAGAACTGCAGTTTTGGAGATGCTCTGACCCAGTCATCTAGCCATCACAATTTGGTGCTTGTCAAACTCGCTCAAACCCTTACGCTTGCCCATTTTTCCTGCTTCTAACACATCAACTTTAAGGACAAAATGTTTACTTCCTGCCTAATATATCCCACCCACTAACAAGTGCCGTGATGAAGAGATAATCAGTGTCATTCACTTCACCTGTCAGTGGTCATAATGGTATGCCTGATCGGTGTACATTTTCATCAAAAGATAGATCTAGTAGATTGAGTCCATGTGGGTTTGTGGGTTTGACATTTTCTCTGCAACATTTTGATTTATATGCTGTTGAATGTTTGACAATCAGATTAAGCTTACTTGTGCATAAACAACTCCTATCTGCTCCGTCTGGTTTATGCAGATTTTGTTCTTTTGGAAGTCACATTCAAAATCTATGTGGCTGGGAAAACACGCACACCTTTGTAGGATCCATGGTTATTATCCAAATAAGGTAAAAGGATGTGCGTGTAGAATCCATATCAGTTATTTGTCACATGAATACTTTCTGTTTCTATTTCTACTAAAGTCCCAACCTGTAACACTTGTAACTGTCAGGTGTAAAATGCTAGAACTGTAAACTGTCCAAGTTCTTTGATCATTCATACAGGCTTAAAGCTTTCACCCACAGACACACAAACTCACAAGTTGCAAAAACCAGAGGAGCGGCCCAATCAGGGGGGAGTGCATTCTTGCCGTCTCCTCACTCAGAGCACACACAACATGTGGCTTTGTGCCCCCCCTCATTGCCTGTTCTGTTCGAGAGGGCTTAATAGGACATAGACCATGCATTTTTGTGTTACAAAGCACTGGTTCCTCTTCTATACCAGCACTGACAGCCAGGGTCAGGTTGGAAAAATGACCGGGTCAGATTGGAAAAATGACCAGGCAGGTCCGGGCAGGTCCTATACAGTGGAATCTGGACCCGGAACGTGAAAGTGTACTAGACAACAAAACCGGGGCGGAGAGAAAATGTCGCATAGATATATGACATGTAGATATGAATACTTACATCTACATTAGCAACTTTTGCTTAGCAACTGCATACTTTAGCTCATCCACCATATTGGAAAGGTCAAAATCCACTATAGACGCATGCAATTGAATCAAGAAATGTTGCATATGATATAAAAATTCAAATTTAAACTACTGAAAAAATACTTCTAATGAAAATCATGGGCACAATAATGATAAATGCCATAAGTTGGATAAAGAAGGTCATACATTTTTTTGATTTTATTTTATTTGAAGTATAGTTATTCATATCTAAGGTTCGAGAGATTCTTGATTTCTTGATTTGTAAGAAGTGTCACGTGGCTACAACTTTTAAGTATTGGACACAAGCACTCTTACTATAAAAGCAACACTTTAGATAGGCCACTTTGCATAATTTTCATATTTACCTCAAATCAAAACTTCAATAAAGTGTCTCCTCTCTATTAACAAAACCACAAACCGTGACACGAACACACACATAGATGTACACGGAGCGCAGCGAATGAAGCTGCTGTCAGTGTTGAACAGCTGCATGGACTTCTCTGGACCGAGCCCAGCCACCTCTGTCCCACAAAGAGCTGCTTGTGCCCTCTCAGTTCGGCTTGAGTCGACATGAAACACACACTCACAGGGCCAGGGTCAGACCCTGTTCTTTGTAAAGGGAGCTGTTGTCAGACCTCATTGGCAGACGGAAGAGTGGAGGTCAAATGTCAGCAGTACGGAGGGTAGGGTGAGGTGAGTCTGTCCTGGGTTGCTGTACCTCAGAGCAGTTGACATGCTAATGCTAACCCTGCATACAGTGTGTAAATTAGACAATGGGTGCACCTCAATCAGCTCCCTAGCTCCCTAGCTTCCTAGGTAGTAAATCAGTTTAAATCAGTATATCGTGCACACAAATTCGGGCACTGGTAGGACCCATAAATAAATTATAAATGTTATCTAGATTATATTCATTACCTGTCTGGCGATGTATGTTTATGCTGAAATATAATTAAATAATGGTTTGTATTTTAAAAAACATATATCGCGTGTCATTATGTGTAGTGAGTTCCCCGCACTTCAGAATTTAAAAGTTAAGGGAACATATGGTGCTTTTCCAGTGCATGCTACGGTTCGGTATGGCTCGATACAAATCACTTTTTGCCGCTTTTCCACTGCATGGGACAGCTCGGTACGGTACGGCTTGCTTAAATAATACCACCTTGGTGGAGGTTCCAAGCGTGCTGTACCGATACTAAATGTGACGTGTAAACACTGCAGATCACAGATTGGTCAGAGAGAAACATTACACTACCAGCGTCATTGGATTTGAGACACGAGACAGATAGATCTAAATAGTCAGTAACAGCCACCGGAGTATCATTTGTTTGCGAAACGATTAGCTTTAAATGACCGTCGCACACAACTTGAAAAAAAAAATGGCTGTATCTTGGTCAGTAGACGAGGAGCGGATCCACGGCAGTAAAGGCGGCGTAACTATACGATCAGTCTATAATCCGACCCACTTTGAAGCGGTATTAAACTGTAGTGGAAAAGCAAACTGAAAGTAAAGCGAGCCGAGCTGTGCTGTACTGAGCCGAGTAGTACCACGCAGTGGAAAAGTGTCAATAGTGAGCACCGATGCTCCCTGGTTTTCATGGTGCATTATGGGACATTTTATGCAGTGTTTCCAAGTCTGCGGTTTTCCCACGGAATTGGGCTACTTTAATACTGTTTCTGCGGGTCGTTTTTCATGTCCGCGGGTTGAAGCGACCTCAAATAACATAATATTTAGCCTCTGGAATGCAAATTTTACCAGGGACCCCACCAAAAACACAGATTTTACCCCCCGGAATGCGATTTTTACCGGGGGACCCTCCCTGAAACGCAGTTGGGCTAGTTTTGGGCTTGTTCTGAATAGCACTTGGACAGGTTTTGTTGTGAAAACCTGGCAACCCAAACAAAAACATTTCAGTACACTGGAATGATTTTGAGATTGACATGGCCATTAAAATGGCCAACACCGTGATCAGTGCCCTGACTACTGAACTAGGGAGCTGATTAAGACGCACCCAATATAATTCTTGTTTTTTAATGATTTAAATTTACAACACATATAGCATCTCTAGCACATTTAGCTGAACATCATCAACTAGCTTCACCTGCAATACTTTTCGTAATCAGTATTACTTTCATCTTGTTTTTCAGGTAAAAATAACTGAATATCTTTAAAATGAGAATTTACTTAAGAAGCACAATTGTCTATGAAAATAAGACTAGTTTCAGAGAATTCCAGAAGTAGCGACAGATCTTTTGTTACATATTGTGATGTACATCAGACTGTAATGGATTATTGAAAAAGAAAAACATGTACAACGTGACTTGGTTCTATTCATCGGTTGTTGATTTGATGCACTCAAAAATGAATGCGAGTTTGCAGTCGATTGTGGAGGGGTGGGGTTTACATGGACTAAATGATTGGAGAAGTCCTGCATACATCACAAGAGTTGAGAAGTCATTGAGATACTATTATAATTTACTACTTCTACTAGTTGTTTTCATTGGAAGATCGAACTATGACAATTTGATTCAACATCACAAGGTAAAAAAAAGTAGAAAATTAA
The DNA here is from genome assembly GCA_037101425.1 of Elopichthys bambusa. Taxonomy (NCBI): domain Eukaryota; kingdom Metazoa; phylum Chordata; class Actinopteri; order Cypriniformes; family Xenocyprididae; genus Elopichthys; species Elopichthys bambusa. The sequence goes on from CM074455.1 coordinate 10,681,794, forward strand.
ACATGTATGAATCCTGCACAATATGATATATAACATGCATTTACAAACATGATATGGTGAATTTTCATTTCAATCCGATTTGAAGTTTAAATAAAGAATAAGTTTATGCTATGGCTACTAACAGAGCATCTGTTTGCAAGCGTCATGTAAAAACAGGTACTTTGGCTAGCTTATAATCTTTTTGTGGATATAAACCTGATGTTTGAAAACATTGTTGAAATGTTTCTTGTGTAATATATTATTTAAGACCACTCAAACTTTAACTCCATTTTGGGGACGAATTCAAGCCTTGAGCCGAGTTCGCAGACCGTACGATTATAGTGACACTGACCGCTGATGTGCGACAAAAATTGAGTTCAAATGAGCAATGATGTTGCCTGGGTACGAAAATCAATAAGTTGTATGTGACTCAAGAAAAGTTTAAATAACTTTCTAACTGCTGCTTCTGGATGCTGTAAGGTTTCTCAGGACTTATGCACACGTTACAGCTTGTATATACCAATAAACACATCAAAGCGAGAGACATACATTTGTAAATGCTAAGTATACAGTGCATGGTTTCAGTTTGAGACTGTTAGCAGAGAACTGCCTGTCCTTCAGCAGCGTTAGGGACAGTGGTTTGACATTTCTAGGTCACCTAGCCTTTCGCTAAACAAGTAGCTCAGAGATGCTAGGTGTTTCCCAGCACAGTGACCATACAGCATGACACATGGCAATCCGGGTCTGTGTAGAGTGGAACTTGTTGACAATGGTAAGGCAAACAGAACCTATAACCTTTCCCACAGAGTCCCAGTAACCTGAAGATCATATAAAACACTTCAATGTTTGCAAGTATGCTAAATAGCACATCCTTAGCTGCTGACTCACGATTGGCATGTATCAAAACGTGTTCTCTTTTCTCTCACTGTACAAGCTTTTCTCACAATTTTGGAAGGCGTGAATCAACTCTGCAACCTTTCTGCCGTTTTAAATATTTATGTCCGTTACGTCAACAGGGTGGGCATCTCTCGAGCCAGATGTGTTAGCTGCAGTGGAGTGTTGCTCTCAGAACGAGGCCGCACACATCACACGCAGTTTATTTTAGTCATTTCCTCTTCATCCTTCAGCTGTCTGTTAAGCTGACCACTCGCCCCTGCAGCTGTGGCCAATCCACAACCCCCCGCCGCCCCCATATTCTCCTTATCAGCACACTCCTGCCGACGCACAACTGTCCTCGGTGGGACGCCTCTTCCCCGCCCACCAGTACAGTGCCGGCGGGCTGCCAAATTTGTCACCTGTGGAAACCGAGCATCTTCGCCGATTCAATCTGCTCGGGTATGGCAGTGGTTTGGCAGGACGTACTAGCACAAGGACTAAGCAGTTGCTGGGCACTTTATGGTGTCAGCATCAGGTCAGAATGTAGATTTTTTTTTTTTTTTAAAGGATGTTAGACAAGAGTACTTAGTACTAGACTACAGTACAAGAAATTCTTTTTTTTTTAATCATCAAAGAATCCTAAAAAACATTGATTATATATATATATATATATATTTTTTTTTTTTTTTTATTATTATTTTTTTTGCAAATTAGAATATTTGAATGACTTCTGAAGGATCATGTGGCACTGAAGACTGGAGAAATAATGCTGAAAATTCAGCTTTGCCGTCACTGGACTTAAAACAAAATCTAACCGACCCCAACATTTTGAATGGTAGCATACTTGTTCACTTTAAAATTGCAACACATACTTGTTTTCTCATTAAAAAGTCAGTTACACGTTTTATTTTTTTGTAATTTATTATTATGGGGGTTGTTATCGTGTCTAATATCACCTTGGAGTTTGGGAACCCCTCCATAACCATGTAGTCAATTCAAGCATGTGCATATGAATTCATACAGTATATACTTGCTGACAGTGCTGAGTAGTAATTGATTACATGTAATCTGGATTACGTAATCAGATTCCAAAAATTAAGTACTTGTAATTAGATTATATCAAAGTCACTTTCAAGCAAAGTCTAATCACTCAGCGGCCATATCTGCAGTGCCTCCAGGCAGCTATTTTGGGCATCCAAGTCCTATCTATTTTAATGGGAGAATCCTGAAATCTCAAAAACTGCTTGGCGAACTCCCAATTAAATTACATATTTCAAATCAGCAACAAAATCTGACCCATAAATGTTGTTTCTTACGCTAAAATAACATTAAAAAAAGCTTATTTTTCAGGCTAGATGAGCCAATGCGCATGTGCAGTCCTAAGTGCGAGTCTCAGGTTTCTATGGGAACCGGAGCTTTTAACGGCAGCTGCAGTGACGCAATGACTTTATCAATCAGCGATTGGCTCTTTTACTTAGAAGGGGGGACGTATTCCACCATATTGCGCGTTGCAGTTTTTCTCATTCATAACTAATAGGAGTGAACCGTCTTTCTATATCTATAGTCTTTGTTTATATTACATTTTAAAATACTCGTAATCAGGCTACAGTTACTTTTCTATTGATTACCTGATTACATGTTTTTCTCACAATGGCAGTAAATTATTTATAATTCATCGATTCTCTCTACTACTTTTTTATCTTTTAAAATTTCCTATCTAAAAAAGCCTATTGCTTATATACTTTCAGAAGGTTTGTGGAATTACACACACAGACCAGCCACTAGTCATGTGACTATCAAATATTTTTTGTTTTTATTTTAGAATTATTTATTTTAATTGTTATGATTTAATTACTTAATAGCTTTTCATTAAACTCATGAACCCCTGCAGTTCCTTCACAAACACCATCCCGGGAAACCCTGACGTAATGTAATATTTAATGCACTCCATGTTGTTGATAACAAAGTTATCTTTCTCTTTGTATTTTTATATCAATATGGTACAAGATTATCCTATTCAAATTAATGTGATAAATGAGTAAAGTCAAAAGAAATCTAAAAGTAGTCAGAAAAGTAGTCAGAAAACATTACCTGAAATGAGTAATCTAGACATTACTCATTATTACTCAAATGAGTAATCTAGACATTACTAACCACATACATTTTTATCATGTAATTTGGAATCAGTAACTGACTACAATTTGTAAGTAATCTACCCAGCACTGCTTGCTGATTTGAGTTTAAAAGATGTAATTATTTCCACCTCAGAGTAAAACAAAAGGGTAATTGTAACTTTACACCCCCTAAATGTGACTATATGTGCAAAGTTACTTTTCTTTGTGACTCAAAAAATTATATCTTCATTCCTCGACATATATATTTGTGAATTTGTATCTCACCATGTGACTATTTCTTATTTTAAACTTTATCTTTTAAACTTTATCTTTACTTTTTACTTTCAGGCTGAAAGTTAAAAGCTTCCGTTTCTTTTATTATTATTATTATTATGTCAGAGGACAATAAAATACAAATATGAAGACAAGAACGCTGGATACCTCAAACATCTGTTTATGCAAATGAGCAGATGTCGCTGCCAAAGAATCTGCCATGCGATTCCTGACGCAAGCCGTGCCGTTATGCAGCGCTGTACACGCAAGAACTGAGAAAAGCATGTACACACTTCCATGCATACAATTACTGCCTCATTCAACTGCCTGACACTCAGAAGCATTGAAGCCCAGAGCTGCAGAGGAAGTGGCTGGTATTTAAGCTGACCAGAACTGGTCCTGTCGTCTGTCCGGCTCATCCGTCAGTCTTTTATTTTCTGCCCTTATAATCGGCATGTCATTTCAGTATGCTGACTTCATTATATCTCAGCCTGATTTGCATGAAAAGCTCCTTTATGCTTCTTGGCTGTTGGTGTCGTGTTACTGCTGAGATCATCAGCACTACTGTATTCCAGTTGGCCTGGAAAGATTACACTGCGTGTTTTATAAAAGCCTTATTGCTTTAATAAAACAGTAGACTGCAATGCAAACTAGGGTATCTAGGCGTTCACCTCAAAGCTATTCCGCATATTTTAGCACAACCAGAATACTGTATTGACCAATTACCATCCAGGAACTATCTGTTTTATAATGTACTATAAAAAGTCATTCTGACATCAAACAGCAACTGACGACTTACAAACGCACAGTAAAACTTTTCCCCTCTTAATGAAGTAAATCGTTGGCATTCAGTTGCTCTTTAGTCAAACCTAATTTCCAGTGTCTTGGAATTCATTGCTACAATGCTATTTCTGCAGTGGAATTTGCTTGATTTCGCCATTTTTAGACTCAAAATAGCCAAATCTATCTGATCTGACAAAACCAAGCCAGTTAAAGGTCAGCTATGCCTCACAAGCCCTATGACCCACAATAAATGATAAGATTGTTCACATGACAGGAGAATACCCTAGTGTATGATGATTGGCACGTTTGAGAAAGGGGAATAACTGCTAATAGCCCAAGGTGAACTTTGATTTGCATATGAAAACATGCAACGTGATGACATCACATATGCCGTTTCACTCAGGTGAGGCAGATGAACTGCAGGTCACTTACATTCGGTAATATTTGGACCCAAGCTGAACCACATCCAATAGGAGTTACTGTGGACAAAAGTGGAAAGAGATGTCCAGGTACTAACCCGGATTGTATCCAAAAAACATAAAACCACAGCTGCCCAAGAATTAAATTCATACCTTGACTCTCCTGATCCACCAAAACTGTTCGTCGGGAGCTCCACAGAGTCAATATTCATGGTCGGGCTCCTATAGCCAAACCTTTGGTGCCAAATGTTGGTTTCACAGTGCAAATCTTGGGCTGTGGACAATGTGAAACATGTATTGTTCTCTGATGAGTCCACCTTCACTGTCTTTTCCACATCTGCAGGAGTTACGGTTATCTTCGGAACACGAATGAAGATCTTTTTGATGAAAGATATGAACCCTGATCAGCGAACATAAACAGATGCTCAACCGAACACGAATAACGCACAAGAACAAACCTCTTCCGGAAGCTCAAACGTGCTACGTAACTCATTGGCTTCTGGAAGAGGTTTGTTCTTGTGCGTTATTCAGGATCGGTTGAGCATCTGTTTATGTTCGCGGGTCAAGGTTTATATGTGAGTAAAAGTCTAAATTAAATCTGTTAATCATAAAAAGCGATCAAGTCTCTTTAGAAAATTTGGACTAAACCGCTCGATTCTTAGGGATTAGTTTTTTTATCTCTTTATAAACTTTTTGAAGCGTCAAACATCAAGTTGCAAAGGCAGTCTATATAGAGAGACAGATATCTCTCAGATTTCATCAAAAAGATCTTCATTTGTGTTCCGAAGATGAACGAAATTCTTACGGGTTTGGAACCACATGAGGGTGAATAAGTTCATTTTTGGGGTGATCTAACCCTCTAATTCTGACTGATGAATCCGAACGTAGTGTTTACATGAATGCTAAATAAAGTGATCGGGTTGATGTACATGTCACAAGCTTCAAATCGGAATTGATTTTTTTGACATGCACAAATATATACAGTTTCCAGCTGCATACTATTCTCCTAAATTGCTTCTTTTCTGTGTATTAAAGAGCAGACTTGATATTTATCTATTTCGGGTCCTAATTAGGAGACGCAAGCTTTGTGCCGTGACGCTTATATTAATCAAGAGTAAAAACGGCCATTTCTGCACACAAAACAAGGCATCTGTGGATGAAAGTCCGAAACAAGGACTAGTGGGACAACTTCACAGACGATGAGTGGAAGGAAAATTTTTAGAATGACACGACGTCATTCCTCGCGTCATACATCATTACGCCATGTCATTGCACATGCACAATACTTTCCAGTTTTGGTTTTCAATTCAATCAAGTGTTTACATGTCCTCTCGATCTGAGGTTTAAACCACCCCTTACAATCAGAATGAAATTTGAATTGGATTTGGCCAATTCATTCTGACTGACGTGGTCACATGTGACTGTTTTATTCTGATTGTGCTAGTAGTCCGATTACAATCAGGTTATTAGGGTCCATGTAAACGCAGCTATAGTGATGGTTTGAGCTGCAATATCATGGCATTCCTACTACCGAACCATGCTGGAGGACCATGTGGTTCAAACATTGTACCCTGAAGGGGGTGCCGTGTAGCACGTCCTGATTTTGCCGAGTTAGATGCTAGAATCAGAGGAAAGTGACTGGTGAATAACACTGATGTAGAAGCACCTAACCCTGGTTGTAAGCCTAAACTTGACATAAACTGTAAATTTGTCCGTAAAATATATGATTAGTTGATTGGAATGGTTTTTCAGGACCAACAAAGATGTTGATCCAGGAACATATTGTACTGATGCCCGGTATCAGCATAATAATGCTGATACAGCAAGCAAGACTTGCAACAGAACATGAAATTGAAGTTGAATATATATATATATATTTTTAAGATGTTTTTGAAAGTAGTCTCTTGTTCAAAGCTACAGCAAAAACATAAATATTGTGAAATAGTATTACCAATTTAAAATAACTGTTTTCTATTTTAATATTTATTTACATTTTTTTTTCCTGTGATGGTAAAGCTATCTTTCATCATCATTACTCCAGTCTTCAGTGTCACATGATCCTTCACAAATCATTCTAATGTGCTGATTTGGTGCTTAAGAAACATTTATTATTATTATCAATGTTGAAAACAGTTGTGCTGCTTAATGTTTTTGTGGAAACTGAGATACATGTTTGTTTGTTTTTTTGGTTTTTTTTTTTTTTTTCAGGATTCTTTGATAAAAAGAACATTCAAAAGAACATTTATTTAAAAATAATAATATTTTGTAACATTATAAATGTTTTTGCTGACTCTTTTGATCAATTTAATGTAATTTCACAGAATAAAAGTATTAATTTCTTTTTTAAAAAATTGTACTGACCCCAAACTTTCCAATGATACAGTATATATAAAGAACTTCAGAACATATAAAAGTTATTAATGTGTCTTGCGTTTTATAAATATGAACTTTTAGAAGTTCAATGTACAATGTAGCATACTATTTATTGATGTATTTTAAACATACCAGGCCGTATTAAGCATATACTGTGCAGTTTTCAGTATATAGTCAGATAAATACATAAATATTAAGATTAGTGTGCTGTTTTGTTATTCTAAATTCAGCCTCTGTCTCTATTGCTTGCAGTAGAAGGTACAGGAAAGACAGACTTTGATTTGTTTGGTTTGCGCCCTCTATGGGCAACATGAGGTAGTGCGCTGTCCATCATGTGTTGTCTGTTATCAGTTAGAAGTTACTGTTTTATTGAATAATAATGTATGACCACTTTTATTTAAGAGAAACAAGAAAAAGTGATTGAACAGGGAGGTTACAATTTCACTATGACATGAAAGGTGCACAAATTATTATCACTGGGTGTGTATGTGTGACTAAAAGGAGGAAGGGGTGAGAGATCGGAAGGGTGTGTGTGTGTGTATGTGTGTACGTGTGTGTGAGAGTGTGTCTATGTCTCAAATACAGAAAGAGAAAAGGAGTGCCAAATGAAGAATAAGTGGAAGACAAAACACTTGGAAGACAAAATATAACCGTAAATGTTTGTGAATGAACAGTTGAAGAAGAAAGTTGAGTGTAAATTCCCTTATTAGTTCATCATTATGCTGATCATCCTGATCATCATCTTGTTATAATATACATAGATAGATAGATACAATTAAATGTATTTTATGTGAAAACATTTACAATTTTGAAACTGGATGATTCAAGCCTGTATGCAACAACAGCGAAGAATAACCAAGGGAAATTTTTGAGACCTATCTGATTCACACAGCTTCTGATACATAATCATATGCATTTCAAGATCCCCTGAACACAGAATGCGTCATCCTCCATCCTCCTTTTTCGCCAAATAAAATCTCTATACCATCCATGCACAAATTACCCATAATTCCCATAGCTACTACCTGTCATCTCTCACAGTAGCACCGGATTTGGCTTCCCACACCACACAGCTTCATGAACAGACGCTGAGATCGCACTCATCGACCCCCCCAGCGCTTTTCCCAGGCCAGTCTGATAAAGGTGAGGGTCATGTAATCTTATCGGCTGGACCGCTCGTGTTATTTCCGCTGGCACCCTTTCACACCGCTGTTTGTGCACAAACCACCCCTCCAGAGCCTGAGCCGCCTGCGGTAAGTCTTATCAGCATGAATAAAGAGCCGGGGACAGGGAACGTGACCACCTCAACAAGGAAATGCAACACTGCAAAACACTACATTCAAACATACACATTCCCTCTTCTGAGGTCCTGTCAGATCCAAAACATGCCACATGCTGCATGTAGAGCCACTGTAAGCCACTGGAACAGGAAGGAAAAGATGGCCCCTATAGGCTACTGTAAACTATCAGTGAAATTCAAGTAGGTGAAACATCGATTATTAACTCTGCGGACAGCTGTGGGATCTGAACACAGCTCATTTTCATTTACCTAATTGAATTTGTTTGGCAGGAAGTCGAATGAGCTTTGCACACAATTTGGCAGCCTAACTTTATTTTAGTAGTACATATACATACTGTATATACATATATGGGTCATTGATGAATAAGGTTTTTAAAAGTGTAAAAAAATCGGTTTTACCGAATGACACTTTTGGTTATACTGAATGACAATATTTTCAAACAATGCTAACAAGCTGATATCTAGCTAGGACAATCAAACATTTTATATTTGGTACAAGTTTTTAAAATATTACAACATTTTTAATGTTTTATAGCGGTTGTACCAAATGACCTGATGTTTCGGGACATGCGTATGAGCAAGTGAAAACATACATTTTTCAAATAGTTAATAAAGAGTTAGTTACTTTGCTTCAGGACCATGTGGTCCTTTGCAGGTGTCTGAATGATGTCATGGTCCCTTTATATTGGTTACTCCGAATGACATCAATGAAATTCATTTTTCCGGACATTCTTTCTCATAACAAAGCAACGACTTCTACACATAATTTTAATACCATTTTACACTATGTTGATATATGATGTTATCAAATCATGCCAGAATAAAAAAATATATACATTTATTACATTTTAAGATATTTTAATCACAAATTAAATGGCTGTATTGGCCTTTCATTAAATTGGATTTATTAAAAGAGATCTAGTTGTACTACCATACATACTTTGGATGTCATATCTTTGTTTTTTATTATTATTAAAGCCTTTGGACAAAAAAAAAAAAAAAAAAAAAAGACCGTCACGTCTTTGACCCCTTCACTACCGTTCAAATGTTTGGGGTCAGTATGATTTGTTAATGTTTTTGAAAGAAGTCTCTTGTAATCACGGCTGATTTTATTTGATCAACAATAAAGTAAAACAGTAATATTATGAAATATTATTACCATTTAAAATAACTGTTTTCTATTTGAATGTTTTAAAATGCAATTTATTCTTGTGATGCAAAGCTGAATTTTCAGCATCATTACTCCAGTCTTCAGTGTCACATGATCCTTCAGAAATCATTCTAATATGCTGCTCAATAAACATTTCTTATTAATATTAATGTTGAAAACAGTGGCTGCTTAATATTTTTGTGGAAACGTTTTTTTTTTTTTTTTTTTTTTTTTTTTCAGGATTCCTTCAGAAATCATTCTAATATGATGAATAGAAAGTTCAAAAGAATTTTTTTTTGGAAATATAAATCTTTTTCTTAAAAGTAAGTAATCACTTTTGATTTCTTTAATGTGCCCTTGCTAAATAAAGTATTGTCTTTTAAAGAAAAATCATACTTATTATATATTACAAAACAGTAAACATGTGATTCATTGACAGATTAAATTAATAGTGGGGGAACTTTGTTGACTATGATCTAAAAGTAATACATACGTCTCTAAACTTCCCACTAAACACTGTTTTTCTAATGGACCTGAATCATAAAAATGCCCCATGTCATATCAGAAAGACTCCAGGGTGTAGATGGAATTTCACATCCACCTTCAAGATTTACAGCAATGCTTATTATAGCAATAAGTATAACTAAGTCAAGCCAAATCAACATAGTACTTTTTGAATGGACAACATATTACTTTTGCGGATTACTTTTATTAAATTATTACTAATATAATTATTATATATTATAAATATTTTTAGAATATATATAATTTATTATTTTTTATAAAATATACATAATATTAATTAATATATGCATAATTTGAAAATATCACTTGCCCATAACAATCATATATTCCTATATTTGCGTTTGGTCTAGGCAAACGAATGGTGTGACACCACACAACAAAACTCAATTATAAACATTGTCAGGGAGAAAAAAAGGAAAAGTAACTAATAAGTATTTTTTAGGAGAAAGCACTATTAAGTAGCTTGTTACTTTAAAGCTCTGTTCACATTGTGAAGCTAGTCAAATGTAAAATGGCTGGTGAAACAAATAAACTAATATCTCTCATATTTCAGCTTTCATCTACATCCTTAAGCAGGGAGGATATTGTTCCCCCACATCCTGCCATCTGATAAAAGACCCTATTCTCTCTAATAGCGATCTTCTGTTAGCGTGTTGCTCGCTACATTTAGCTAACGCATGTCTGATCTATGCTCCCCCTTTACCACCGGCGGGGTTCGAACTCAAACAAAGGAAAACAAGTGAGGTTTGTGCTGGTAACAGGTACCATCTGCGTCTGGTTACCTACCCGGCAGTGGTGCATGGGAAAAAAGAGGCAGTGCTCCCCTAAAATGAGCTGGCCGGAAATGGCCCCTGAGCCCTTCAAAGCTACACCACAGCACAATGTCTGGAGGTGTTACTGTCTCCCATTTTGTGGTGTTAAACCATGAAACCATGAAACCATTTTACACATGTCCAGTAAAATGCAGCTCTTTTAATCTAGCTATATTGAGACCAATGATCTCCAAATGGCTGTGAGTTTAATTTAGGATTTAAAAAAAAGTTTACATATGGAAACAGCGATGGAACATAATTTTTGGTTTAACTTAAAAAAGTAAGTTACCTGGTTGCCTTTAAAATTTTGAGCTCAATAAAATTAAAAATCTGAGTTAATACAATGAAGGCAATTGGTTTAATGAACAGAAACTCAAAATATTAGGTTATCTGAACTACATTAATTATCTAAGTTGATTTGACAAAAGAAAAAATGTTATGATAACAAATAATGAAAATAATTTTTTACAGTGTGCCCATTACAATATGTATCACATATACATGCAATTATTAATAATGCAAAATATATAAACTGTACTTATAAAACGGTTAGTTCCTGTCCTTATTCTGATTGGTCAATAGCTGTGTTTTATTCACGATAAAACACGGCTATGACCGCTTCACCCAACGGTTCTGTGTATCACTACACAACACCCTTAGCAACCACTCTTAGCAACGTAAACTGTTGATATTGTTCATTGAAGGTTACTGTATTATGTAGAAGAGTGTTGTGATTTAGTGAGCGAGTTTATTACCTGCATTCAGATTTAGCATTTTCCTTCAGGTCAGTCCTATGTTCATAATAAAAATCTGTTTAAATGTCCGATGTATCATCTTGTCCTTTTAACATTTAAGGGGTTTTCCCATGGCTAGTCAAAGCATTTGTCAGTTGCGTCTTGTTCCATTTACAAAACAATTCAGTCTTTTCAATATAAAAGTCTTCGCTACTGGCTGACTCACTCATAAAGACAGTCTTTGCCACCATCTAATGGCGTGAAAATGTAACTTCTGTTGCTGTTCACGGCCAGGGACTGTTTTTTCCAGTGGAAGGAAGGCTTTTAGAAAAATTTTACTTCATGAAAGTTGCATTGATACATATTTCTGATTTTAATATTTGTATTGTGTGGTAGCCGTTTTATAAAAGCAATAAGGTATTTGAGGCTAGTGCTGTATCGTGAATAAGTCACGGCTGAAAGGCGTTGTTAGCCACGACGCGAAGGGATACAGCACAGCCTATAGCATTGTGCTAGGCTAACAACACAAATTTGTCGCAAATTATTATGATATTGCAATCTTTGTGAAGTATACAGTTTACAGAAGTATACAGTTTATGACAATTAAAACCATAAAAATAAACAATTGTTAATTATATATATATATATATATATATATATATATATATATATATATATACTTAAAGCATGAATAAAGGTATTCATAATGTATGTTTTAATGCATTATATCTTTTCATAAATAATTGTAACCAAAGTTAAAATGCATTATAATATTTGCAGATTCCGTTACATCTGAAATTGGTTGTTCGTTTAACTGCAATATACTTTCTAAAGGCATAACAATAAGTATTATAACTGTGGTTACAAATATTCATGAGACGATTATGAAGGTCTGTTCACGCCATGTCGCAATTACTATACAGATTCAACTTGTAAAAAGCGTTCACATCCTCAGTAGAGCTCGTAATTACAACTTGCAAGCTGGGAATTTTCGGAGAACTCCTACTTGTACCATGTGACCGCTGCAGATTCATTTAGGTGTTGATAGTGTTGCCAATGAAAAGCTCAGAGTAGAAATTACAGTAAATATGACATGGCGTGAATATATATATGTTACCAAACTTATTTAAAGTATAAATAAAAACGAACAGTATCTCAATAGCACTAAAATGACACTGATCTTATAGGAGGATGTATAATACAGTTTCTTAAAATGCTCACTCTAGGTTTGGAACAGAGCAATATTGTACTTTGCCAAACCACTGTTATAACTTTCAATCAGCTTCACATCTGCCAAAAGACACATACCGACTTTCAATCAAATAGAAAAAATAAATTTTCTTGGAGCCACTTATTCCTTATTTAGGGGGTAATATCCCAACGCAATGCAATTGGGTAGAAAATAGCACTTCCTAGAGCACGTCTCCATTTAAAACCATGACCAAAACCATGACTTCCTCTGCTCTAAATTAGTTCCATTCCTCTTTTTCCTTAGGATGCTCTTTTTGGAACACATCTAGGAGTTGGCCAGAGTCTGTGTTTTGGTTTTTGTTGTGCAATGCATTGGAGCTTGAAGGAAGTGTTGAAAATCACTTGATGACTGTAAGAGCTCCGCTACAGAGCCGTTGCCAGCTCTTCCATCATGATTTGGGGAGGAACCTCAGGGATACGGATGCTTAAAGGAGCCCATTACGTATCAAAAAGTCAAGACTACCTCTAAACACTCACCCAGTCATTATTTACTCCATTCTTGGTCAGACTATTTTCAATCACTGATGAATTGAATTAGATATAATGATGAATTCTTTGGATTCAGTAGGGAATGTGTTTTGAAATCTCAACCACAAAACTTTCTTTTCACACAATTCTCGAATGGAATTGATTTCATCAAAGTGACAAATTGTATGTGAAATCACTGAAGAGAAACAGAGGTTGCCATAGAGTTGCCTGCATGTAAGCTATCAGGAAAAGGGAACAAATTAGCAAACTGCCATAGGAAATGTGTGTTGTGATGTTTTATCTCTGACTTGTGTGCTGTGGTGAGTTCTATAAGAAATGTCCTGAGGGGTAAAAATGAGATAATACAGTGTTTCAATGCTCAAGTCATTTCCTCAAACACATCACATGAGCTGTGAATGAATGAACCCTGGAAACACAACTTCCTGACAACTAGATAAAGAATTCCAGAGGCGAGAAAAAGAAAACTGTGGCATATTTTCAGAAACCATAAAATGAAGCCATAAACCTGATGGCAGAGAGTGTGGAAGCTCTTGCAAGGTGGCAACAATTGGTTGTGCTTATGTTCAAATGTTTAGAGGTGGGTTCAATTTCTCAAAAGTAAATGAATGCTTTAATTCAGCAAGAATGCATTAAATTGATTAAAATGACAGTAAAGACATTTATAATGTTACAAAAGATTTCTATTTCAAATAAGTGCTGTTGTTTTGAACTTTCTATTCATCAAAAAAATAAAAATCATGGTTTCCACAAATTTCACCATTAAGCAGAAAAACAAGTTTTCAACATTGATAATAATAATAATAAATGTTTCTCAAGCAGCAAATCAACATATTAGTATTGTTTCCTGAAGGATCATGTGACCCTAAAGACTTCTGAAAATTCAGCTTTGCATCACAAGAATAAATAGCATTTTAAAAATATATTAAAATGGTTATTTTAAAATGTAATAATATTTTACATAATTGTTGCTTTAAATGTGTTAATTAACACATTTAAAGCAACAATTATGTAAAATATTATTACATTTTAAAATGGTTATTTTAAAATGTAATAATATTTTACATAATTGTTGCTTTAAATGTGTTTTGATCAAATAAATGCAGCCTTGGTGAACATAAGAGTCTTCTTTCAAATTTTTAATTTTTTTTTTTAAATCGTACTGACCACAAACTTTTGAACACTAGTGAAATAACAATAACAGTAAAGAAATAAATATAAACCTGTGTAAATATAATAAGAAATCATGAAAGGCACCTTTATACTTGGCTTATATTTCATTGCATGCTTATTTAACACATTACTTACTATGAAAAGTAGCATTATTACAAAAATTTGTATAATGAGTAACACATTCCTGTTAGAAGTAACATTCCCCAACACTGTTATTCAATATGGAATTAGTCACAATTAGTAGAATAAGTTCAAAAATGACACATCATTGAAAGTATAAATGATAAAAGAGGTTTTCTGCTCTATATTTGGTCAGAACCAATGACTTTTCTCTTCAAAGTTTCCTCTTCAAGATAATGCTATGAATCTGAAACAGTTGTTAAAGACTGACAAACAAGGAAGCTCTTTAGGTAAGATCTGGGAATGACCCTGTGCTAAATCTGGACACCTGTAGTTTGTTAAATGGTAAAATGTGAAGGTGACAGGTTAATTAAATACATTTTTGTGCAATAAGTATAAAGATTACCACTCTGAATCAAACAAGAGGCGTCAATCCTTGAAATACCTAAAAATAACCATTCAGGTTTGGAAAACAAACACCATAATCGTGTGCGGTTAAAATCACACAGTCAGGGTGAAAGGTGATCGACAGATCAGAGGTCAAAAATAGAACTTTCATTTTAATGGCAATGAGTGTCAAGCCCTAAAACGCAGAATCTTCCGCATGTCATTTCTTTCCATCAGTTTAAGAGCTGTCATATTTGCTCTTTGCCCTGGGGTTCCTGATGTGCAGTTTGCCGCTGGCAAGCACTACAAACAGCCAGCCGCCTCCATGACCTGTGATCCCAGAAGGGGTGGGTTCCACACGTGTCAACTTTTTATATTAAAACAGAAAATGAGAGAGAGAGAAAGAGAGAGAAAGAGAGAGAGAGAGAGAGAGAGAGAGAGAGAAATGCTGGTTTGCATAGGTCATGTACTGCAAAAAAGCTGTCACACACATCAACGGGTTTATATTGCACAACTACAATAACATCAATGTGTTTGATTACCCAGAGGAAAATGTTATTGCCCAGAGTTTGCATTTTCATAGCTCAGTAGACTTAAAGGGATAGTCCACAAAATTAAAAATGTACTCACCATCATCTAGTTGCAAACTTTAATGTCTTTCTTTCTTTCTTCTGTGAAACATAAAAAGATATTTTGAAAAAAAAAAAAAACAAATTTGTCAGTACAAAGCCGCTTTTCCACCGTCGGGCCAAACGGTTCTCATTGCGTAACCGTTCCATTCCATGCCATTCCGGGCCAGCTGGTACAGTTACAGTTTTATTTTCCACTGTGGGGCTGATAACGGTCGCTCTTAAAAGCGTCTATTGTTACCTTGGTAACGCAACGGCTTACTGATGATATGAGATGTAAATAACAACCACATTATGGAGGATGATCAAATATTTCTTTTAAATTTTATTATTAATTTGTGTTTACCTCGCTCAAAAAGAGCCAGTTACAGAGAAACTGGTGGCCAGGCAACAGACAAGTGACCAATCCTGAGTGGCGACGTCACTACACGCGTTCTGCCAGCAGGATTCAGCACCAAAGACTATAGAATAACACAAGACGTGTCACTCGTATTGTTTTTAATGGGAGAAAATGCAACGCGCAATATGGTCCCGCCTTCTAAATAAGAGCGAATTGCCGATTTGTAAAGTTATCGCGTCACTGCAGCGGCCGTTAGAAGCTCCGGTTCCTATAGAAACAGTCAGACGCGCACCTCCAAAATGAGACACAAGGGACGCGCATTTAGGACTGCACATGCGCATTAGCTTGATCCAGCCTGAAAAATACTGTTTTTTGTCATGATTCGAGCGTTTAGAAACAAAATTTATGAGACAGTTGTTGTCAGATTTCATGACATTTATGACATTTAATTGAAAGCTTGGCAAACAGCGAATTTGATGTTTCCCCATTCAAAGAGATAGGAGCTGCACTTGGATGCCCGAGAGGCGTTTCAAAGATGGCCGTCAAGTGAAATGACTTGTCTTAAAAGGACTTTATTCAGCACGGTTAGTCAACTGTGCCGAGAATTCCGGATTGAGAGCAGTTTGTAATCATGCTGTGCCGCACCAAGCTCAAGTGGAAACACAACTGGAACCGTTCCTTACCATTCTAAGAACCGTTCGGCCCAATGGTGGAAAAGCGACTGATGAGTCAATAGGGTCCAGTCAATGTTGTTTTGGCTCTCACTAATATTCATTACATGGACAAAAACAATCAAAATATCTTCTCTTGTATTCCACAGAATAAAGAAAGCAGAGTAAATTATGAAAGTTTTTGTTGAACTACCCTGAGTTTTCAGTTATGTATAATCATTTAAGTTTCAATTTTGTCTCTCCTAAAACTTAACACAAAAGAAACAGACATAAAATAAGTATACAGCTATATTAAAAAATGGATAGCTCATCTGAGTCTTTATTCTCATTTGATGTGATATGATTTTGTTCATAATAAAATCTATCTTGGTACATGTGAAACATTATTGAGATCTTTTCTGAAGGTCTAGTGAATGTAAGATTACTAGAAAAAAAAAAATCGGAGAAGCAGGACACAAAAGTCTCCATTTGCTCTCCATGTAATCTCACTGCTGACTGTTTTCAAACAGGTTTCCAAAACACTGTGCCTATCTTCCATTGGTCAGTCAATCTGATAGCCCCGCCTACATTTGAGCCAGTGCCACTGTTGTCATGCAGGTTGAAATGTTCAAACAAAACCAATGTTTTGAAAGCACCTCAGACTTTTTTTTTTTTTCATTTACTTCTTTTTCTATGAATGGAATTTCTCTGCATATTAAGATGGGATAAAAGAAAGTAATTTTTCAAAAATATTCACATAAAAAGTTGGAAACACTTTATAAATACTTAACCTCAGTGTTATACTGTATATGGGGAAAGTCTCTTAGCCATTATCAGTGTGTTGACTTGACTTGGACGAGTACATTAGACTTTAGTCTGGACGAACCATATGACAATCTAACCATAACTGTGGCTGGGATTCTGATGCAGATGTTATCTGTAACTAGGTTTCCACCCGGCAATCGGATAAATCATGAACACCCTGGACTATCATCAAGAAGATCAGCCAGCTGATCTGAGGACCAATTTAATGGCATGGCGCACAGCTTGACACCGCAAGGTTCATCAAGTCCATTTCTGAAACGGATAAAACCCTCAAATCCAAAAAAGATATCCAGACCGCACAGACAACTCCCCTTTTGTTGCGAAGCAGACGTGTAATCAGTTTTCTTTGGCGTACGTTAAATAAAGTCATAAAGTGGTACTAATGTTTTAATTTAGCACCATGTGTCTGCTGTGTGATGCTCATCCCTGCGTCCCGCTGACCCTCATCTTCAGAGACCAACAGTTGCTATATGGCTGGACCAGAGAGACCAAATAAAATGGAAGAGATGGAAGAAGAGATGAAAAAAATTAGGGGGGAAGGAGGGGTGGGAGACAGGGCAGGTGGCAGAAGCAAAGATGTGGATAAGAAAAGCGGATGATATTCTTCCCAAAAGAATTGCTAACAACATGTTTCTCTTTCAAAATCGCCGCACTGTTCAACAAAGTACCCTAAAGAACAAAAATGAAGCAAAGGAGTGAGAGTGAAGTGAAAGATAGAGAGTAAATGAGAGCCCATCTGAGGCAGTGCTGGACTCAACAAGTTAGCGATTACTGATTAGCCAGTTCAGTCCCGCGGGGAGGCTTGTCTGTCCTTGGCTTGGGAAAACAACATGAAAGGATGCCGGCTGTTTTGTGCGGGTGACTTGAAAGCGCAGTGGCTATCAGAGACATTAGCCTTATCAATGGCTGGTGCTTTAGAGCTGAGCTATATGAAGCAACAAGGGCACGTCTCCAGCGAGGAGATAACTAGCACATACCTCCGGCCCTATTTGCATGCACCCGGGAAACAGGAGGGATGGGACAGGGAGGGAGGTGGTTTAAAATAATTATTTAATGAGAATTTGAATTTGAAAAATCAGCCAGAACTAGGCACTGGTGCCAGACGTACCCCAAATGCCCATTTTGGTGGCATGGCCAGGGAGGTTGGCACGCAACTGGCACAGCTATGGCTTCCAGATCCATAACATCTGCTGGGCCGAGCTGTCCTTGGGTGGGACGGATAAAGAGAATTGCAACTTTCGAGGTCAATACGTGTGAACTAAACTTGGGCGAGGCGGCTATTAAAATTAGTTTGACTAGGCTTTATGGGCAAGAGAAGTCAATGTTCTTATTATCGACAGTCACTTTTAAAGATCCTTAAATAAACTCATGTCATAAAAAGTTATTTTTATGATGGCTGATTATGCAAAGTGTTAAAGGGTTAGTTCATTAAAAAAATGAAAATTCTATAATTTAATCAATGATTAACCTGAATGATGCAAAATGGGAACTGTAATTGAAATATTAAAGGTTTTTTCATATTAGCAATTCACATTGGCAAATTCACATAACCAACTTCAACATGAGGAGTGAAATCTGCATGGCAAACTTTTTCACCCTCACACGAAACTCCAGATCGCATGGGTTCCCACTGGAATGACTAGATTTTGCTTGCGAAATTGTGCCAAGCAATGGTAAATGTGACCACACCTTAAGGCTTTAAAGCTTCAAAAATGAAAGAAAAGCAACATTAAAATACCAAAAAAGTGTCTTCTGTCTTCTGAAGGCCTATGACTGTAATTTAAGGTGAAAATTAAAATCTGCCCCTCTGTGAATAGATCATTGGAGTTCAAGAATTAATTCACATTTAAATGAAAATTACCCCAAGATTTACTTATCCTCAAGCCATCGTAGGTGTATATAACTTTCTTCGTCCTACTACGTCCTACGCCTTCCGTATTCAACTTAAGAAAAAAACTAAAATGACACGATGTCTGGCAGAAGCTAGATATTTTACTTTATAACTTGTTAAAAATGATTATTTTATTTTTCTTACACAAACGCATCGCTTCGCTTCAGAAGGACTTTATTAAACCCCCCGGAGCCGTATGGAGTACATTTAAGGTAGATGGATGCACTTTCTCCAGCTTCATACTTGTTGGTTTTGTTTACTGCCACTACAAAGCCTGGATGCATCAGGATATTTAATAATATAACTCCGATTGTGTTCATCAGAAAGAAGAACGCCATATGCACCTAGGATGGCTTGAAGGTTAGTAAATCTTGGAGTAATTTTCATTTTAAAGTGAACTAATCCTTTAAACTTGATTCGTAAACTAATCATTCAGGCTGGTTTTCAGAACTGGATTGACTGAAAGCCCTTTACTGTAATTTCATGGAAAAGAGCGACCAGCACAGTCATCAAAATGCCTCTATTTGTGTTACACTAAAAAAAGAAGTCATACAGGTTTGGAATGACATGAGGGTGAGTAAAGTATTCATTGCAGTATTAGTAGACGTTAGGTTAGGGTTGGGATTAGGGTTAGTAGAGTAAGTTGAAATGTACAAGTTACTTATAGTCTATTGGGGGACCATCAAAATAAAGAGTTAGCAGATATTAAGCAGACAGTCTACTAACACTCTAATGACTGGCCATTGACTTGCAAGTTACTTGTAATTAGTAGAATGTCTAAAGTGGACTATTGAAATTAAACAGCAGTGAGTTACCAGAGTATTTTGGTCACCAACACCTAAACTCACCTGTGCACTGACACACAAGAAGCTTTCATAAAACATTAGGCTGACTCCCAGTGGATGACTGCAGTTTGTACAAACATCTAGGGCAAAGTGCATCCTCTCTGTGTCCTACTCTTGGCACTTTCGTACTTTTCCACAGGCTCAGCTGAAAGTCTGGCGCACCTTCAGAAGGACAAAGGTTTCCCACAAGAAAAACACACCGGGCCTTACAATGTATTCCTCTCTTTCATTGTGCCTGGTTACATAATGCTAAACTAATCAATCTTAGGTCTGACTCCTGAAAAGCAAATACCCTGGGCTGGACTGACATAATTTTTGCCTATGGCACAACAACAACATTACTTAGAAATAAAATAAACCACTCTTGTGAGAACTTCAATCATTCTTGTGTGAACTTTCACCTCCACTAGTCCAATTAATGCTCGCTTGGAGCAATTTCGTTAGTCATCATGAGGTTATACACAGTTCACAAACCTTACAGTGGAGCATCTGCATTGTATTGTGGGATACGCTTCTGTGTGGCGGTACGGTAAGAATTACCAGTCTCTGAAAATATATAATAATCATAGCAGGAAATTGTATTAGTTCAAAGTCCTCAGCCACAGCGAGAGAAAACCTCATCCTTGCATTTGTCCCTGTCATCGACACAAAGGGAACCACATTTTAACTGGTGATAGTGAAAAAGCGAGCATTGTGTCAGGTCTTATTTGTTCAAGATGCACACGCTTCGTGTGCTTTGCAAGCATTGGCCGCACGTTAAATGGTTGCAAATGGAACTGCCATAGTCACATATGACTCCCATGCATCCCCATCAACAGGCTACAGAGGGCCCGGTCAATTAGTAACTAGCAAGGAAAATAAATTGTGGCTTGTGAAGGCTTCCCAGCAGGACAACTTTAACAGATTGACTTAGTAAATGGATCCACACTCAACAGAAACAGCCATTTTCTAACTGCTGATAAAAATCTTACATTATTTAAACTGGTAAGTGGTGGACTATGTGTGGAAGTGGTGTTAAGTTTGGTTATTGGGTATACAATCATAATGGTCTGATAATTCATGTGTGCATCGATCGAATAAAGTATTATATAAATGGGGGCAGTTGTGGCTTATTGGTTAGAGAGGAGGACTTGTAACCCAAAGGTTGCGGGTTCGTGTCTCAGCACCGGTGGGAAATGTAGGTAGGGGCAGTGAATAAACAGCACTCTATTCCACTTTCATTACCCACAACTGAGGTGCCCTTGAGCAAGGCTAACCCCCAATCACTCCCCGGGCGCCGCAACAAAAATGGCTGCCTACTGCTCCAGGTGTGTGTTCACGGTGTGTTCAATACTCACTGCTGTGTGTGTGCACTTGGATGCCGAGTATGGGACACCGTACTTGGTCATATGTCACGTCATTCTAACTTTTTTTCAAAGCTGTATGGGTTAGATTCACTAAAAAGAACCGTCTCAAAAGAGTCATGCGGTTGTGAGTTGGACTACACTGGTTGTGCTGAATGTTTTTGATTCACTAAAAAGAGACGAATCATTAGAGTCATTAATTCTGGCCCTGTCCCAAAAGGCACACTCCATATGCACTTACGTGCACTCCATGAGACCATAGGGTGTCTCAGTTTGTCATTTTAGGTTTCAGAAGGGTGAACGCGGGCGGCCCCTATGCAGTCGATATGCACCCACGATGTGCACTTTTGCTGAGCCCGCACTAAAATGAGCTTCGCAGCAAACTTCTTCCTAACAGTCAAAGCAGCATTACGTCACAAAAGTGCAGACTCGTATGAAGACCGGGAGCATTTAGGGTGCCATTTGGGACAGGGCCATTGTTTGCGCTGTAGTAGAGTTGTCAAAAGTACTGAATTCAATACCTATCGGTACTGAAATTTAAAAAATGTGATGCTTTGAGCGCTGTTGAGTGGATTTGTAAACACCTCTGATTGGCCATTGTGTTGACGCGCTCATCGGATATGTCTGTGATTGGCTTCAATGATCAACGCGTGGCAGCGTTTGAATTTGAAAGCATTTTAAAAGCGTGAGTAGGAGCGCTTGAAAGCAGGCATCTATCAGCAGACTGGTCCGCAATAGACGCCTGTTTTTTTAAATGTTCCCGTGTGTATCTGTGTAAGCGCTCGGTGAAGAGCATCATTGATGACTTTTTACTACATTTTTATAGCATTGATCATTGAAGCCAATCACAGACATATCCGATGAGCGCGTCAACACAATGGCCAATCAGAGGTGATCCACTCAACAGCGCTCCAAGCGCCACATTTTTTAAATTACTAGGTACAGACGTCGGTACAGTACTTTTGACAACTCTATGCTGTAGGTTTTTGATTCATGAAAAAGAACCAAATCACTAGAGTTATTCGATCCGGAAACAGACTACACTGTTCGCGCAGTATGTTTTTGATTCGTGAAAAAAAAAAAAAAAAACTCACCCGGGAATCGGATTAGACTGGTTGTTTTGATTCACAAAATCAAAGTCATTCATTCTGTTATTTGCGCTGTCTGTTTCGTGCTGTAGATTCAGTAGCGGTGTTGCGCTGCCACTTAATTACTGCGTAAAACTCAAAGTAAGAACTGCTAACAGGGTGATATGCCACCTACTGTTCCAACCTCACATAACACTAACTTGAATCTGGTTTCAAGAGTTTGTAAGGTCTTTGAACTTGCTTTCCTGTCTGTCAACAGTACGACATGCCTTTTTCTAATTAACACAATGTTAACAAATAACACTGAGGTATACACGAACAAATAAAATACTAATGTCCGCACCTAACAACAAAGCACGTGATTGATGTTTCCGATTTTCTGAGGACTATTAACCTGAAATCACAGGCTTCACTAGTCCCGTTCCTGACAGGCTGTAATGTGATACAGAGGTAGTTCAGCCACGGGAGAAGCCTTCAAAGGTGGTCCACTCTGGCATCAACCAGTCATTTGGCTGCCTTTGTCACTTTATGAACAGAAACAGCAAATTTTATTTGGCATGTGAAAACTGTTAATAAGTTGCAGAGAAATTTGTTTAAAGATTTTCTCCTTAATGCAAAACAGACACTCTGCTGCATTGTCTATTTTTCACTTTCTTTTGCTTTGCTTTCCTACGGCATTCCTGCAAAATAACAAGTTTGCCATTTTTTTCTTATTTAGGCTATGATAACAAAATAACATTAACACTTTCCCCACCACTGTTTTTTTTTTTGTTTGTTGTTGTTGTTGTTTGTTTTGTTTTTTTGTTTCCAGTCAGCTCCAGCATTTTTGATCATTTTCACAAAACTTTCATGGCCCCCAGAATATCTGAACATGCAATATATCAAAAGAAAGAACAGAGCCTCTGCTTTTACACAAACAAAAAATTTTTAGCATTTTATTCTAGCTTTATGCATTCTTTTTTTTTTTTAATCAACACTTGAATGTGGGTTCGTTTCATTAAAAAAAAGCAACATTTTGAACAAAAAGCTGATAAAATCAAGTTTTTGTCAAAGACTACGTCCAGATCGGATATAGAACGATGATCAAAACAAAGATCTGGTAGATCACGCCCATCAACATCCCAAAAGCTTGCACAGTCCTATACCTCTTCCTGGGTTGACATTTCATTCAGTAACGTTAGGTATTTTCGATGTCTGATGATCGTGTTATTTTACATGTGCATAAGCAATGGTTCTAAATCGCTTGTTTTTACTTCTTCTTCACCTGTGTTTTGATCCAGAGATTCTGTACTATTTAAAAAGATGCGTAATAGAGCCCCCTACTGTATAACAGTGAAAACATGGATTGCCGGAAAATTCTGTCAGTGGCGGGGAAAGAAAATACTTTTTCAGTCATTCTACTTCAAAACGTCACATTTAATTAAATCTGCAGATTTTCTTTGCAATTATTTGTGAACTAGTAATTTTATTTAGCAATTTTGTTTCTACACCTATTTTGTTTCAGCATAGCTGTTTTTGAACATGAATTGTGCTGAAATTTTTTAAATTAATAACACTAAATTAACATTTTAAATGGAAAGGCCTATAAATAACTCAAATATTGAGGACTAACTTGGCAAGAGTTTTACCACATTTGAAAGCAGGCCGAACGTGCCCAATCAAATATTTGCGTCTTTTTAATATCATATTTTGGTTTAAAATTGCCTCGTGCTTCTATATCTGCACTGTGCATGTTTTTAGCTCATCCTATTTCCCATAGACCTGTAATTTGAAGGTATTTAAAATGCAGCCGCCACAAAGCAGATCGGCACTGTGGCTCACTGAAGCTTCAGATCCACTAGGAGACGAACCAGTATGGGAAGACAACAAGAGCCATAAGCTCCAAATTATTGTAATTATCATATGCTTCAGGAATTTCCTGTACCAGATAATGGGGTATACAAATGTCATATGTAAAGCGTTATAAACGTGGAATTGTTTCATATACTCTCTGATGGGCACAAGACAGAGAACTCTGTGCTCCAGAACTCTGAGCAGCAGTTAAATTCACACATGTCCTGGTGTGCTAACTATAGGAGTGGTGGTCATCAAAGGATTACAGAGCTGAGAGACTTCAAACAGCCTTTAAAAGGAAGAAAGCTAACATGACTGCTACCATTAAAGGGCAGATGCTGAAGCTGCTGTACAATTTTTCAAAACCAAACTCAAAAAAATGTTTAACTACTGTAAAATAATGTTGTTGTTATTTAATTTATTACTCTTGCTAGAGAATTGTTGGGAGAGAGAGGATGATAGCATGGCTACATTTTTAAAGTCCCCCTGTGGTGAAAATCAAGTTTTTTATGTTGTTTATATGTCTATGTGGTGTTTTTAATATGCTGTAAGACAAACCATGTGCGAATAGGTCAACACCATTGCTAAGGATTTTCTCTTTAAAACTGCACTTTCAAAAACGCAGTTCGAAATCACTGGTGTTTCTTACCTTGTAACCAATCACGTCAATGTGTCGGTGGGCTTTCATCATTAACTATGGCCGCTCTGAAGCAATAGTGTCTCAAGAGAAGCCAGGTTATCCCTGTATATTTCTCTGTTGATACAAAAAATTGGGTATATTTAGCAATATAGCGGGTGCATGATGTATATTGGATGCTGATTTTTAGATGGCAGCTGTCTGATTCTGAGATGGTGGACGGGAACATGGTTTGTGTAACATTAGCAAGACATTAATCATATTAATTATGCCATGTGTCCGGAAGTTGTAAAGCACGATACCATTGTGCAGCGTTTACCTTAGTAAGTTGACTAAGCAGATCTCTGAGCTTGTGCAAGTGAGTGGAGGCGGGGCTATTTAGCATATTCATAGATCCACGTATACTAAATGAAGCAAGGGTGTAATTATATTCAAGCTATTTTAAGGCATGAAGAAATTGTTTTCACAGGAAAAAACGCTTAAATATGCCATTTTGGTGATCAAAGATGAGTTTTAAGGGATAAAATGGTGGACTACAGAGGGACTTTAAGATATAAAACATGATAATCTGTTTATGCAACTACTAACAGTATATTTCCTAATTTAATTACTTTGAATAGGTCATAAATTATTACGTTAAATAATCAATCCCAGTTCAACTCAACTCAATTCAAATGTTAAAGTAAAAAACAACTATTGAAAACAACATAAACGGCATGTGTTAGGGCTTGTGCGTATCAATGCTAATCATAGATCAATGCTAAAATCAACGTAGAAATCTTGTAGGGTCAATTTCTTAGCGTATGGGAAACAAAATGGTTCTATACTGTACGTTTGAAGATCTATATGGATCTTTTTCACAGCAATGGTTATGAACATTCAAGATGCCTAGGTTGGCTGATGAGGAATGAAGCGAAGGCAGTGTTTTACATTACAGGAGTCCTTGGAGGTAACTAAATATGTCTGCATGAAACATGAAAGCATGAAAAGAAAACAGCAGCAATGCTCACATACAATCCACAATTTTCAAAATGCCAACCCACACATGAAAATACTTTTCAACACACATGACGTCAGATTATAAACGCCGACATTTTGGCCTATAAGCAGCACCAGTCCCCCCTCCATGTCTCTGACAAGCACCCTGAAGTAGGTGAAGATCAAACACCCCAGCCTGGGGTAAATTATATCAGATTCCACTTTGTTACGAAGGCCTGCGTTCGCTTTCCGACATTTACAGTCGGGGCCGACCCCAACGGAGGCCCCTCAATCTCTTTCTCTCTAAATCCCGACAGCCGCTTACGCTTGAGTCAGGAGGGGGGGAAAGGAAGAAAGAAAACGCAGACCATCTGACTTCCATTGCTCAGCTCGGCGTGTGTGTTCCGTTTAGCCACTGGTATTTGGATGAGGCGTACGGCGCAGTTACCAGAGCCCTGCTCCGAAACGTGTATGATGTCATTGAGGTTCCATCATTACAGGCTGCAGATGAGGCTGCTCTGGATGGGCCGGGTCAGTTCCCACGCTTGTTTGGCAGAGATCATCTCCTGCAGCCATAATGTGAAGAAGCTTCTGGACAAGATTAAAAATGGAAGAGAAAGAAAAAGCCAGAAAGGGTGAGGATCTCCCTCATAAGACTTCCTTTTTTGTGTGCTCCCTCCTCACTCGTTCTGAATGGCTCTTATGTTGCATTCCATATCAGTGAGTCTGCCCAAGAGGCCCCACTTGCGGGAGTCAAAGTCAAAGTACAATAAAATACAGTACAATGAAACACACTTATGCCAGAAAGCAAGGTCTCAGCTAATTCTTCACTTTAAAGTATTAATGTTTATCTGTGAGGCATGTATCTTCGTGTGTGTTGTGATGTGAGATGCAGAAACCTCATTATCAAACCAGCATTTCCTGTAGTTCTTATATAGCTCAACTGGTAAAGCATTGCGCTAACAACATCAAAGACCATGTTTACAGCTGGTATTAAGATGCATTTAGGTCGATCGGATCACAGTTGGACAACGCTAATTACAGGTGTAAACAGAGTCTAAAAGGTTTTGAGCTTGTCCACATTTGACCACTTCCAGAGGTAGTCAAAAACGCATTTGAACGGATTGCTTTTGCAGTGTATACGCTCATGTGGTCAAATGCATTCGAACAGCCACAAAAGACCCCTTACACTCCACCTAACAATCTAATGCGTAATCACTGGAAGCGCACTAGCCAGACGAGACTTAAGGTTTGTTCGGCTGAAGACCAAGTTTGGTTTGAAGATGAAAAGCGTACCAAGCACAATGTTCTCTCATCATTCCTGATTTCTAACACACATTCACAGTGTTCAGCGTGGACTTGCAGCTATAAGAGCAGAAACAAAAGCTAATGCAAACTTATTGTGTCCATTACATCGAAAGATCTGAATAAAACATTTACCTGCCCATAGACCCTCCCCTTGAATAAATCAGGACAGAAGTGGTCAAATGTTGACAAAAGAGATGCAGATGCTTATGTGTCTGCCTCATCTACTTGTGATCCAATTGACAAAAAACATCTTAATACCAGGTGGAAACATGACCAAAGATATCGATTAAGTATTCATAAAATAGCAGCCAAAAAACACCCATATTGTAAATGGCAGGGAACAGCAACATTATCAATGCCAACATGGTGGATTTATAAGACTGTACTTAAAAGATTTTGAATTCAGAATTGAACATACCTTTTTAATTTTTTTCATTTTGCAGATGTTTTTATAAAAAAAGTCATACAACTAATTTTAACTAGAAAAGTAAAATTTGTTCATACAGTTTAAAAAGCTTAGAAGGTAGAATGATAGAACAACTGATAGAACAATAGATAGACAGAACAATAGATAGATGGATAGATAGAATGATAGAACAACTGATAGAACAATAGATAGACAGAACAATAGATAGATGGATAGATAGAACGATAGAACAATAGATAGATAGAATGATTGACTGATTCTAAGCACACCTACACTGACAGGCACATCAGTTTCAGGGCATCAGGGTCACCAAGCTGGCATTTCAGCTCTGGCACAAGCAGATACCCATGTGGGTGCAGCATTACCACTGGTAGCGTAGGGGGTGGCAGACAGACAGGGGCCTACTAAACAGCTTGCGACCATAACCCACAGTGGCTAGAGAACAATGAATGTAATTATTGAGAAGAGCACAGTCCAAATCTGAGAGTCCCTCCCAATCAAGTCTGTTTACTCACGAGGGGGTTCGTGGCAGGGCACTGACCTCCCTAACGCCAGCGGTCCTTTAGAAGCGGCCGGTTGTCATGGTTTTCCTCCATCATTGATGACAAGTGTCCAGCTGGAAGGGCTTTCTGGGCCATTGATTACTAGACTGTACTTTGCAGATCTGCCCAAGCAAGTCAGAACAGCGGGACGAGGGGGTGCAACATGAAAATAAACCCTAGAGTGTGACGGATAGGTTTTCTGAAGGTTACAATACTGAGGTAATATGGAAAGATTCTCCAGGGCTCGAACAATAATAAGTGGTGAATCACTGCTTTCATGGACCATTAGGAAGGAATTCCTTTTTTACTGCTTTTTTGGCTGCTGAGAACCCCAGACAACCGTTTGGGAGGGTGTTAGCGGGCCGCCTTTCAGCAGGTAGGCGGGGCTAGCGGCGCATTACCTGTGTAGCCAAAACTCTTGCGGCTTCTTGCAGGTGCCGTGACGCGACGCTCCTGAGGGAAAGAAACTGCTATGGATTCCAGCTGAAGAAACAGCTCCAGTTCAGTGCCATATCTTGCATGGTAGTCATATTCAAAGGGGGGACCGTTTCCGCTGTGCTGATACCCAGTACAGTACTCTTTTTCTGCAGATGAATAGACCTTGAAGTGTGTTGAAGAGTCTCGCTACTAACAACAAATAATAGGCAGCTTATGTGAAGGTGCTTGTGTCAAGTGCCACACAGAGTCGAGTCGGCAACCGAGGGGCGGCTGCTGCATTTTTCCACCAGTTTTTGAATCACGTTTATTCGAGAGACTCGCTTGCTGTGTGTGTGCAGCAGGGCGGTGTGGGTGTACAGAAGCACAGAGCTCCTCTGTATTGTGTTGCGCAGAAGAAGGTGGAGTGGGAGGAGGCGGGGTGTGTGGTACAGGCTTGATGTAGGGGGTGTGAATGGTGCCAGAGTGCTCAAAAACTGCAGGGAACTCCCTCCAGATCCCAGCTGCTTAGGTCTGGCTGCAAGCTGCAAGCAAGTGCCAGGCTTCTTTTGGCCTTCCTGGAGGAATTCCAGCCTGTATGGGAGGAGGAGGAGAAGAAAATGCCAAAAATAATGTCTGGGCCTATATAAAGTTAATCCCATGGGTCAGACAATGCTGAGTCATAAAGAAAGGAAACACTCAGGGAAGTTTTTATAAAGGACCCGATTTCGATTGTCTAACAAAGATCATATTACAATGCATAATCTGCTATACCTGCTAGTTTTTCCAAATTAAGTCTGAATGGAAGGAAACTCCTACAGGTCTAGGGCATCAATGCTACATGTTCCCAAAATCAACTAGTCGGTGGGCTTCCTGAAGGTTTCTTAAGGGGGATTTTTACATCAAACACGTTTTGAACTTTCTATTCAACAAATAATCCTGAAAAAAAAAAAAAAAAAAAAACGCATCACAGTTTTAGCAGTCAGGGTGCCCATGCTGACCCCTGTCCACCGCCGAAAGTGCCAACAGTGAGCATCAGAACTGGACCAAGGAGCAATGGAAGAAGGTGGCCAGGTTGGATGAATCCTGTTTTCTTTTACATCACGTGGATGGCTGGGTGCGTGTGCGTCGCTTACCTGGGGAACACATGGCACCAGGATGCACTATGGGAAGAAGGCAAGCTGGCAGAGGCAATGTGATGCTTTGGACAATGTTCTGCTGGGAACCCTTGGGTCCTGCCATCCATGTGGATGTTACTTTGACACGTACCACCTACCTAAGCATTGTTGCAGATGATGTACACCCTTTCATGGAAATGGTATTCCCTGGTGGCTGTGACCTCTTTCAGCAGGATAATGTGCCCTGCCACAAAGCAAAAATGGTTCGGCAATGGTTTGAGGAGCACAACAACGAGTTTGAGGTGTTGACTTGGCCCTTTCAAATTCCCCAGATCTCATAATGTTATGCCTGATCGGTGTATATACAGTGTAATATATTATATTATATATATATAAATATAAATAATATCGACTAGTCAGTTGTTGTTTGACTACTCAACCATCATGACTGATCCCTATTCAGGTCCATATTAAAATGGTACAACTGAATCAGAGGATTCTGGCTTTTCTACAACAGAGTAAAGTTTATCTGGAACCATTTAATGCACTATTTGTCTAACAATCATGGGATTGAGTTTATTTTGCAGATAATTATGGCTTTTGTTGAGCTGATGGTCAGGATAAGCATGTGTTCTGAGCCATTAACTTGTGCGCTTGTTCTGGCAGCGGCTGTACTTGTTTGGTGGTGCATACGTCAAAAACGGTGATAGTGCACAGTAAACTATAACACAAGGGGATTCCAAACATTGTCCTAGTCAAGTTCTGCCACAGATGGATATGTTTCACTTTGGACCTACCCGCATAACAGTACTGTACAGCTGAAGATCTCTTTCAGTACAGAGACGCAGAAACAGAGAATACAATGAAAGTCAGTGGGGTCCAATTTTAGATTAATGGACAAAAACATTCTTCAAAATAACTTCTTATTTTAAATTCCACAGAAACAAATAACGTCATACAGGTTTGGAACAACATGAGGGTTAGAAATGATGGTAGAACCGACAATGACAAGTTTTGTGAAAAATGCTGACAAATGCATGAAATCTGAGACAAATCAGAGATTGTTCATTTGAATGACAATCGTGCGAGAGAAAAAAAAAATCCAGTCTTGCGCGTAATCTTACATTGTCTCCTGTATCAATTCTCATGTGTTTGGTTGTGAAACGTAGTTTGTAGACCAGAGAGAGTTGTTGGCAATTCTTCCTGTTGAAATGTTGTGTAAAGTGTGACCCCCTGCTGCTGATCCATCGTGTAATGTGCACACAACAGAAACTAAATGGTACCCAGGGTTGCCAGGTTTGCGTAACAAACCAGCCAATTGCTATTCAAAACCGACCCAATCATGACTAGCCCAATTGTATTCCGGGGGCAGGGGGACACGTTCCAGGAGGTAAAAATTGCGGACTTGGCGACATTGAGTGTATTGAGTGCAAAAACAATGCAAAAAAGCAAATGCAATGCAAATAGCAAATCAAACACACTATAAGCAGATGCAATTCATTCTTAGTTACTCTCCTCGGAATCTAGGTGAATCCTATGGAAGCCCGTTTCCACCACTAAATTAAAAAAAAAAAGCGTAATTGCAACTTTTTAATCACAGAATTTAATCGACAGTTTATATCTCAGAATTCTGACTTTTTTTTTTCTTTTTTTTTTCCACAATTGCGAGTTATAAAGTCCGAATTCTGACTTTTATTTCCTCGCAATTCTGACTTTATAACTCACAATTGTGAGAAAAAAAGTCCGAATTCTGAGATATAAACTCGCAATTGCGTGATATAAAGTCACAATTCTGACTTTTTTTCTCACAAATGTGAGATATAAACTAACCCTTTTCTCGCAATTCTGACTTTTTTTTTCTTGCAATTGTGAGAAAAAAAGTCAGAATTGCAAGATAAAAGTCAGAATTCTGAGATAAGAAGTCACAATTACTACAAATTTAGTGGCGGAAACAGGCTTCCATAGAATCCAAACCAGAATACAGAATCAAAGTATTTATTTCCCTTTCCTGAAGAGTTGCTATTTCTGAAGGACAAGTTTCTTTCTTAGACATGAGGCAAAGATATTGCTATTAACATACCACCCTTTCCTTTTGTGTCTGAAATATATCTGATAAGAATAGCCCAGGCTGATGCCGCTGGAATCCCCCGATGCCGCCTGCACCGCTGACTCCGGAACGACCTGGGCGGCGATCGTGGCACTTGGCAGAATGTATCACTTTCCCAGAGCTCCACAGAGGATGCCTTTCCTTTGGAAACCAGGTAATTCTCGCCTGGGATGAAACAATTGACCTGTGTGTCATCCAGGCGTGACCACACTTTAGCATTGTTCCTGAAATAAGATATTTGTCCCTTTACAATGAGCACGATCAGCCTCTATCCATTTCAGTCTCGTGCGCTCTTGTTATTCTACATGCCACACACTTCCCCTCTATTGATGAACATGTTTCCACAATGCCTTCCTGACTCATCTGTGACGTTCAGGGACATCTAATGTACACTGAGAAACACCTGTATTACATTTATCATGTTCCAAATAGACCAAATGACGGATAGAAATGCTGATGTAGCTCACTCAATAACAAACAGTGCTAAATATCTGAGGAAATGTTGACTTTCATTCGTCTCAAACTCTGACCCAATTGAGTACATCCAAATATGATTTTTTTTTTTCAACCCAGGCTCACTCAAAAAAAATGTGCCAGTGGCATCATTCCTGCAAAATGTTTCACTTTCAAAACGAAATGTCCAATGATTGGCGCCAAAAGTGTGTTCAGTTTTATCCGAAACAGATGAATGTGAATCTGGCACTATTTTATTACATTCTTTGTTGTACATATCACTGCAGAGTTGTACATATCACTGAGTGGTGCTAAAAGATTAATAAAATAATGTACCGCTTACACTAAACCCTACTAAACCTAACCAAATGTGAGATAAAAAGGCATTTGCTGATGCAACCATGCTTGCTTTTAGGAATCTTTGAGCTCTTTTATAGTGACTTGTGTTTCACGGGACTCGTACCCAAGCGTTCCACTTCGTAAATGCAATGCTGTACTAGGGTGGCCTTTAGAGCAAGTTTACTACATCAGAAAATTTGTACATATGGAGATGGAGATGGAGATGGAGATGTGATGCCGATGTGATAAATGGTTTTTGCACAGTTCCTTGCATTTATTTAATCGATAATCTGCCCCTGTGATCATAATTTGTGTGAAAAGTAATTATTAGCGTTTTCCTTCCACAAAATTTCAGCTGGAAATTGCCCTGAGTTGTCTGTATAGGTACGTTTTTGGAGTTTTGCAACAATGTAGGCAGAGGCACATTTTCCCAATGAGCCCAGATGCAGATCTGCATTTTGGATGACAGTGTATCATTTGTCTACATGGCCGACGAGCAGAGTTTGGTCAAAGTAATATTTTAGGTCACGGGTAGGTTAAACTCTTTGCTATAGTTCCCACAGTTAAACAGAAGGTTGCGATTTCACTGGTGATCAGAGGAGTGACTGAATACTTGTGTACTTGTATATACATCAAGTTTCCTACGGCAAGACAATTTTTCCTGTGCTGCAGTTTCTGGTGATGGTAGTGATAAATGTTCCGACACACAGGAGCATGGAAAAACTCATTTCCTTCTTGGCTCAAAAGCGCCAAGCCCCCAGAGACCCATCAAGACAGACCAGTGTGAACACAGGGGCACGAGGGGGAGACAGAAAAGATAACCTAATCTTTTTGCTCTTCCAGATGAAGCCATCATGAAACTATTAAATCATGTGCAAATGCCACCATATTGAAAAACTTCTAGAAGACACTATAAACTCTAAAATTTATAGTGAACTGGAGCATATTCTCAAGCTCTGTAGTCCTTTCAAGCAATTAGAAGACCTGTGCCTCTGAGGTGTATGCTCCCTTGAGACCCTGCTTTGTTTTCCTGTCCACCACATTGTTCAAGAACGTTAACTCACTACACCGGCCCCTTTGAGCAGAATTCACCAGAAAGAGCCCACCCTAATGCTGGCACTGATGCAGGAACGCTGACAAATAGCATTTACCTCAAGCTCTCCTGCTAACATGCTGAGAGCTGCTGTTTGTCTAGATAACATGACAGAGGAGGAAAGAGAAAAGATGATCATGCTAGCCAACTGGACATGAGGAAATATTCTAGTATTACTTTGTTAAAGTATTTCACATATGGTGGTCGAGAAGAGGACTTCTGTGCATCTTACTTGTATATATTTTATAATATGTAATAGTTTTATACAGTTTATCTGATGTGAAGAATGTTTCATTTGCCTGGCTTGTACATCTCTCATGTGTGTTTTCTGATAATAAAAAGGTTTATATATATATATATAATATATATATATATATATATATATATATATATATATATATATATATATATATATATATATTAAACTAAATTTAATACAAATAAAATAGTGATATTATGATGTAAATACAACTGAAATATGAACTGAAAATAAAAAGTAAAATTAAATTAAATAAAATAAGGTATTATAATAGTATTCCAAAATATATTATGTTATATTATAATGTAAATAAACTGATGTGCAAGAAAACGGATATAAAACCCTCAAAATTGAAAATATTTATAAAAAATATAATAAAATAAAACAAATAAAATGTGGTATTATAATGGTGTTCCAATATAGTAAAGAATACAGTGGTTCTGACATGGTAAATGTGAAAACAAAACAAAATATTGTGGTATTATAAAACTAAATAAATATGGAAAATAAATAATGAAATATGGAAATAAATATGTGCAAAATTAAATAAATGTAAAAAAAAAAAAATTATATTTAATAAAAATAAAAAATATAGCTGTGAGCAGCAATTATCAGGGTTCAAGCGGTTTAAGGCCTTTAAGCACATGTGTAAGAAGGTATTATGTTTTATTTAGCAAGCCTGTAACCATCTCGATCATAGATGGAAAACACAATTTACAGCTAATACAGGCAATTTACCATTAGAAATAGATGGTTTTTAAAGTTTTTTTAACAGTTATTGAGGTTGAGCCAAAAAAACTAGTGAAAAGACTAGCTCACCAAAGTTGTTTTTTGAAGTAATCTCCAATATTTAATGAACGATTCGAGTCCTAATGGCAAAGTTGCTCAGAATGAGGAGTTCTACCATGTGGTATAAATTTTGTGGGTGTGAGCGGTGGGTGGGTGATTCATTTAGATCTGTAAAAGTTCGAAGTGGGTGGAGCCACTTTTACTAAAATAGCTACAACTCGTGAACAGAATGAGCTCTTACATAGGTGTGCTGAGTTTGGTGAAAATATCTCATTCTGTTCACGAGTTATAGCTATTTTAGTAAAAGTGGCTCCACCCACTTCGAACTTTTACGGATCTAAATGAATCTTCCTCACGCCGGAGGGATAACTAAAATATGTGTCAGGTAGCTGTGCATTTAAACAGTACTCTTACAGACAAAGCTCCATCCAGGGATAACTCTACCTATTATGAGATCAATCAATCCTACCACCACAGGAAATCATTTAAAACAACTTACATGTGATGGAGGATGACTTCTCAGTCCCGGGAATATCCCGGACGAGCCCACTTTTCAACTTTTTTTAAAAATTATTGACAATCAGACTCCAGAGAATGTTGCTGCACTGGTTTGGTTCCGATCGGGCGAAAAACCTAGGACTAGTTTGCAAAAGTAGTTTTTTCAAAAAATCCCAAATACCCGAAAAACTACGAGCAAATCTTGAGCCAAGGATTCCAACGATATAAGACACTTGAGCCTACACCTAACGGTTTAGGAGTTATGAGCAATTTCGTACTTTTGACAGCTGTAGCGCCCCCGTCAGGCCGATCGGGGTGAGCCTTAGTGACTATGTAGACGGTACTACCAGCTCTCAAAGTTTCAAGTCTCTACGACTTACGATTTTGTCTGCCTGATCACTTTTAGGGGAGAATGCTGATCCTTGGAAATTTTAACGCGCTTGAACCCCTAATAATTATATTATGATATAAATAAAACATATATGTGCAAAAAAATTTAAAAATAAAATAAAATAAATACTGTATACTGTAAAATAAAATACAATTTAGTATTACTATGGTACCACAAAGAATAAGGCAATACCATGGTTAGTGTTGCTTTGCATTTTCCCCTTTTTTAAAGGTTAATCCAAGGTTAATCTAAAACATCACACGAACAGCTTGAACACGATCAAGGCATCTGAAAACCCCAGAGAACTCTATTCATATTATTGGATAAACATTATGCTTCCAGAGGTGGTGAGTCACAGCAGCATCCCCTTATGATGTGGTCTCCTTTCGTGTCCGCTCGTATTCCCATTACCGACTGCTGTGCCGTCCCTGGTGGTGTTTCTCGTAGGAGCTCAGTGTGCCGCGTGTTTGTGACTCATCGCAAATTGTTGGCGTGGCGGTGCACAACAGAGCCCTGCGGGGTGTCATAAGTGGCCCGTGCGTATAACAAGCTTCAGATAATGATAGAGTTCACTGCTGTCTGTAGCACACATGGCCTCTTAACCTCTCCCGGTTATTTTGGATAAAGATCATGTTTAGCATTTTCTTCCTTAGCCACAAGCTCACCCCAGCAATGCAGCTGAGTTGGACTGGAGCTGTTAATACATGATCTGACAGGATGTTGACGAGTTGTTAGTAACTCGAGTAAGCGATTGTGAGATTCCGTTTGAAGGTCACAGTGCTTCACATTGAATATTCACACGGTCTTAAAACCGATCCCTGGTTGTGAAAACAGTGACAGCATCTACAAACCAACACGAGGGGGATACAACATCCACTGCGTTCCTCATAGGACTTCCCAGAGAGATTTCAGGGGGATACAGTTACAGAGTGGGGGGTAAACAGAGGAATGTTGCTCCGAAACAGCTGGAAAAGTGTATGAGAATAGTGAAGGATCAGGGTCCAGTGCACTGCGTAGGATGAGGATGCAACAAGTGCGCCATTTGAAGCCTTCCAAAAATAAGCTGAGCTCTTTGACTCGCCGTATAAGCTTGAGATGGGCCAAAGTCTGCTCTTTTTCTAATAATATTGTGTGGCGTTTGCAAAACATTAATACACATTAATAAAATAAACTTCTTTTTTTTTTCCTTACGTTTCCAGACTGTAGCAAGAAAATGCTAAAATGCTGTGGCAGGAATCACTTGCATGCCTACATTTGAGCTGCACCTCATGCAGATTATGTAATTTCAATGGAAATTCTGTCATCATTGACCCTCCCTTGTGACGCTCAAAACTTTTTATCAGTGGAACATCAAAAAAATCATCAAAATATCAAAGCTGCTATTTTCCATACAGCTAAAAATGCATGGTAATCACTGGCTACAATTTATTATTAAAATTGTTTTAGAAATGTATATGATTATAGGATTTGATCTCAGGTCTCAGACCATTATTTTATATTTAAAAAAATTCTGTTTTTAAAATAGATTTGGAGCATGATGTCCTTGTTCTGATTTATATAAATCAAATTAAACACCTATTAAAATAAAATAAAATAGAAATAAAAAGTAAATGTCTTTCTTATTTACTTAAAACTATTTTATGTTGTTGTTTTTAAAACAACATCAAGATTTTAGGCTTAAAGGGATAGTTCACCCAAAAATGAAAATTATCCCATGATTTACTCACCCTCAAGCCGACTATCTTCTTTCAGACGAACACAATTGGAGATATATTTAAAATATCCTGGCTCTTCTAAGCTTTATAATGGTAGTGAATGGGGGGCCAGATTTTGCAGCCTCAAAAATGCATCCATCCATCATAAAATAATCCACACGGCTCTAATAAAGGCTTTCTGAAGAGAAGTGATGGGTTTTTGTAAGAACAATATCCATGTTTAAAACTTTATTAACTATAATAACTAGTTTCCGCATCGATTTGCAGCAGAAGAGTAACCCTTGACTCGACGCATGACGCAATGACGAACACGGAAATGCGGAACGAGAAATTTTAAAGAGAAATATTGGAGGATTTCGATTTAAAAGAAGAGGAGTTTGAGTTTGTTGCACAGCCCTATTTGTTTAAATCGCGAGAGGCATCTAAGCTTACAATACTCCTACATCCTGCGTCATACATTGCATCAGATGTTTTGCCGCAAGTCGACTTGCACAGTATGCGTACAGTCGTCTGGCGGAAGCTAGTTATTTTAATTTATAAAGTTTGAAATATGGATATTTTTCTTACAAAAACCCATCATTTCACTTCAGAAGGCCTTTATTAACCCCCTGGAGCCGTATATTGATTATTTTTATGATAGATGGATGCACTTTTTTGTGCTTCAAAATCTCACCCCCCCATTCACTACCATTATAAAGTTTGAAAGAGCCAGGATATTTATCTTCGATTGTGTTTGTCTGAAAGAAGACAGTCATATACACCTAGGATGGCTTGAGGGTGAGTAAATCATGGGATCATTTTCATTTTTGGGTGAACTATCCCTTTAAATGTAGATAAGGAAAAGTATATGTGGGCACAACACCATTTTCAACTAAAAATGGGAAAACTTTAATACGTTTTGTAGGTTCGTTTACACGACAACAGCATTTTGGGGGCCTGAAAAAGCAAGCTTTTGAAAATGGGTTTTAAAGTGCAAGTTTTTGAAAATGATACCTTTATCGTTTCTGCGTAAACTACAGGCGACACCATGCACATGCGCATTTCGCGTTCATTCTATAGGTGCTATGAGTTCTGTTTAGACTGACTTGACACTTTACTGAAACACTTTCCCGTTTAGACTGACTAACACTAGTAGGTGATGATAAATGTTGTCGTACCAAGTGCGCTTCTTGTAATACTGTCTCTCCCCAGAGACACGTCTGTCTGAAGTCATGGGGTTCGGCGGCACCAGACACCCTCCAGTCCAGTATGGGACCCTCAAACGGAGACCATGCCTAATCTGAAGCTGCCATTCTCCCTGCGCCGCAGACTTTTACAGTAAGCTGGTTTGCCTCTGAGCTCTCCGCTATTCCACTCCATGACTGATGCACTTAAAACAAGAACAAAGCTCAATTTCTGTCCCGCTCTCGCTTGCTGTCTTTGCTACCTTCCATCTTTTTTACCCCCTCTTTGAAATTGCTGAATGCCCTGAATATTCATAACTGTGTTTTTTTCTAATAAGCATGCAAAATGGATATCAGAGCACTTTGGCTGCCTGACAACACCAGGCTCTCTGACAAAGAGAGACTGGAGAGGAAAATGAATGAAAAAGAGAAAAGGACAGCGAGAGTCAAGACGATGCCCCGGACAGTTCAAAGGGTGCATTCCTAGCATTTGACAGAGGGTAAATGATGCATTTCAAACTCAAATCTATTTCCTCTGTTTTAATGAAGTCAACTGTGAATAATATCGACTCGCTAGAGATGTTTCTGGTCCCAATACACTAAGAGGTAAAAGTTGTAAAAACAAGTTGAAAACATGCAAGTGAAATCTTCCAAGCTACTTTTGAAATCAAAATGTTTTTGCTAATAATTTATGCAGTTCAAACAATGAGCAATTATCCTTTGACACGACATTAAACATTCACAATACATTCTACTTCTGTAATGTGATGCATTTCTGAATGTGAACAAGAAAAAAGGGGACTGGATCATGAAAAATATTGAAGCCTCTACCTGCTGGAAACCAAGCGGGTGACTGGGATATGGAAGATGAAAATCATCTCTGTTTATATCAGTGGTAACACTTTTATTTTTAAATCTATTGCTATTTGCTACTGTTGCTGTAAGTGTTATTATGTAGGTAAACTGGTGTTTAATTACTATTGGAAAGGCTGCATTACCTACAACAGTAGTCCAAAATTATGCCTAAAATGCTCTTTGGCTATTGGTTAACATTCCTTTCCATGCCAGCCAAGCTAAGTGATGTCAGCTGAAAAGAAAAGCAAGAAGAAGCAAGAAGCAGTCACACTACACAGTCTATGAGACAGAGTATATTAGGAAACAGGACGATCAAGTATTTATTTCATGGCATTTTAAAGCTATTGTACATGAATAGACAGGAAGAACAGTTGAGATATTGTTATTCACTGATACATCTTTAGAAACAGTTATTTAAAGATCTTTAGAAGCAGATGTGTTGCCTTAAAAACAATTCTGTTATATTTCCTGTCCTTAAACACATGCATGCAGGTGTTTACTTACACACAAAAATACACATATTTGAGTAAAAAACATTTTTAAGTAAGTAAAACAGAATTACTTGCCAGATGGCAACATTTTCAAATATGTATTTGTTGAGCGGTTTAATAAAAACAATTTACTATTATTAAAAAGCTAAATAAAATCATCAACAACAACAACAACATATTATTATTATTTTTATTAATATTATTATAAGAATGCTAAATAGTTTATTGATTAGTTACAGATATTAATAATAATAATATTTAATTAACATGTTGTTTTGTTGTAATAATAACAATTAGAGGAAATTGTATTATTATCAATTATATTAATAATAATAATAATAGTAATATAACTTTGTTGTAATAAATATTATTGTTATTATTATTATTAAAATGCTAAATAAAATCAATAACAACAACAACATATTATTATTACAAAAATGCTAAATAAAGTTTAATGATTGGTTACAGATATTAATAATAATAATATTTAATTAACATGTTGTTTTGTTGTAATAATAACAATTAGAGGAAATTATATTATCAATAATATTATTATTAATAATAATCTTAATATAACATTTTAACACAACAACAATTATTATTTTTGTTGTTGTTGTAAAATGCTAAATAAAGTTTAATGGCTGGTTAGAGATATTATTGTTGTTGTTATTTTTTATTATTTTTAATAATAATAATAATGAAACCTGTAAATACATCAGACACTACATATTTAGCAGATTTGACAAGTACAAGTAGAACAAGTACAGTCTGTTTTTCAGGGTCTAAACTGAAAGCACAACAAAACAGACACCTTGAGTCCTGCACAAATCCAATGCGCCCACTAACTATCCCAGAATTCCTTTTCCACTCCTCAAAGCTAAGGAAAGAATAGAAAGTTCCAGAAAGCAGGAACCTGCTCTAAATCTATCTGGGCCACATTTATCTGTCTTTTGTTGCAAGTGCTGAGACTGCTGAATGGTGTTGGGTCACAAGGGTAAGACGTCTATTCCTGCTCGGGCTCAGGGGGGTAGAGAAAGCACGGCGGCCTCACCGGACTGATATTTTTGGAGGAGCAAGGACCCCCTCCTGCCCTCCCTTTTCCTTTTCCTCTTCTCTAAAACCCAAATAAAGTATGTGATGGATGAGCGAACAGAGGCGACACCTCCCCCATCAATCAGACTGAGGCGAACCCCCTCATGGCCTCTGGAGGACCGATTCGTGCGCCCCCCACATCACACACATGCAGCGCTCCTGCGTAGCCCGAAACAAAATTATGTACAATTGCCATAACCCAGACAGGAAGGGGAGCGGGTGAAAGCGGGCAGAAAGAAAAAAGAAAACGAGAAAGGAGGAGACGCGGGGCAAGAAAAAACACGGCAGCAAATGGTCCTGGTTAGCAGCGGCAGAACAGAGGGGTCCCTGGGCTCTGGGGGGACCCAACACCCCTTTATGTACGGGGGCGTGTGTCCGCATTGGTGCATGTACACACACACTAACTACAAGGAGGCAAATTCCTACAGGGTGGCGTCATCAGGAGAAAGGCAACTGGTGCAGGAACAACATACCTCGCACCGAAGAACCAAGACACTTGGACATGAAAAAAACAGCACAGAATTCGCACACACGCTTATTCGAAGGGAAAAATGTAATCATTTCAGGCCCGCACGGCGCATGGGGTTTTCCCCGAACTGGCTAATACAATAACGACAAGGTTCTCGCCTGCCGCATTGTTCACTTTTTAACACAACTGTCCGTGAGCAAACCTCTAACTGCCAGCATGTGCGAAGATGAAATGGCATTAGCTCCACAACAATAACCACAAAACATGACAGCGAAGAACAACAAACAAACCCCCAGCAGATCCAAAAGCCCGGTCTTTTTCTGAGCTTTCTCAGAGCAGGCAAAGGCAGAGGTGCCCGCTGGAAAACTATTTCCAACTGTTTCCACACCTTGCTGTCATCCAAACTGTGGGGCTATTATAAACCACAAAGAACAGAGGAGGCATTGAACGATGAAAATAGATGGACTTGAGGTGAACTTCACAATAAGTGGCTGAAGTACAATGACATTATGGTCGTGCCAAGTTCGCCCAGCCAAGCTCTAAGGTTGGCGTCTCAGTGAAAGCAGGTAGCATCTTCTTAAGGAATCTGTACCTAGAGTTTGCCAGAGGTCAAGTCAGGTGCTGTTGGGGCAACTAGAAGGCCAACACACTCTACAAGAAGATGACTTATGGTGGGTCACATTAGCAATATTTTGTAGGCATAAGGGGTCCATTGTGATTGGACCTTTAACTGATCATGCTAGTCACCGTTAAGTTAAATTTGGTCATTGTTTACACACCCTCGGGTGGTTCCAAACCTTTGTGACATCCATTGTTCTGTTTTTGTCCCTACAATGAAAGTCAACTGGGGTCTAATGGTGCTTTCACACCTGAGCGTTTGTTTCAGAACCTGGTGCGTTTTCTCCCTTGGTTCGGTTCGTTTATGCATATGTGAACACGGCAATCACGCTCGGAAATTCACCAAAACAGTCGCTCCGAGACCACCTGAACGAGGTAGTCTCGGCCCGATTGCAAACGAACTCTGGGGTGGTTCACTTGAGATGTGAAAGCAATCCGACCCAACGGACCAACAAACCAAACGATTACATTCGTATGGTGTTTCTCGACGGTCACAAATACAGCCACAATAAGCTCATGGAGCGAACTTGTCAATCTCCTTGATGGATGACGCAAGGGAAACTCTGACCAATAAGAGGACAGTTTTACTCGCATGTGATTTGCATAAACACATTTTGGTACACTTTGAAATGTTGCCTTGTGAAAGTGAACCAAACCAAGAAGAAAATGCAACAAACAAATGATCTATAGGTGTGAAAACGCCCTAAAACAACACTGATTGGACCCAATTTTTTAACTTCAACAAAATGATGAATAAAGAATGTGCATCAGTTGTGCTTACTGATTTTATGAATGTGTCGTTAACTGAATTGTTATATAATTGTATAATTCTATTGTACTTCATGTATGCAACTTTTTATTCTAAATGCAAAAAATAAGCTAAAATAATTGACAGATAACTACGGACGCTGCATCCATTGCGTCCACCATATTTTCACACTGACAACCCCAAATTGAAAACTTTGGTGGCACTGATGTGCATTAAACTCATAAATACAATCTTTCTAACTACCTGTGACATTACCACGGTATCCACCAAGTAAACTGACTTGCATTAAATTGTACTGTAAGGCCCCGATACACTTCAAGGGAAATTAACTGGTTTGACGGAATTTTGAAGGTTAGGGTTCATTTGGAGTTTGTTTTGGTCGTTGAAAATTTTCAGAAAAGTTCACTCCAACTGGTAAACACCTTGCTGTTTATGTAATATATAGGAGTGGCTCTGGGTCTCCACCTCCACCAGGTTCTTTTCTTCTGTTTAGTCCATCAAGGTCAGATAAGGGTAAAATATGAAAACACCGGAGGAGCTGCTTTATAGTAGAAATTGAAGTTGTAATTCTAATTGAAAGCAACACTGGCGCTGTATCAAAGTCCCTTTAAGACAAGTCATTTCACTCGGCGACCATCTTAGAAATTCCTCTCGGCATGCAAATGCAGCTCCCATCTCTTTGAATAGGGAAACATCAAATTCCAATCATGACCAAAAATGATATTTTTCAAGCTGGATCAAGCTAATGCGC
This sequence comes from Elopichthys bambusa, assembly GCA_037101425.1. Taxonomy (NCBI): domain Eukaryota; kingdom Metazoa; phylum Chordata; class Actinopteri; order Cypriniformes; family Xenocyprididae; genus Elopichthys; species Elopichthys bambusa. The sequence continues at coordinate 10,725,269 of CM074455.1, forward strand.
ATATGCAGTCCTAATTGCGCATCTCTATAGGAAGCGTGCATCTGACTGTTTCTATAGTGACCGGAGCTTCTAACGGCCACTGCAGTGATGTGATGACTTTACCAGTCTGCGATTGGCTCTTATTTAGAAGGTGGGACTTATTCCGTCATATTGTGCATTGCACTTTCTCCCATTCAGAACAATACAAGTGTCACGTCTTGTGTTATTCTATAGCCTTTGACTGTGTTTTATGTTTAATACTGTAAAGCTGCTTGCTTTAAAGCAATCTATTGTATAAAGTGCTAAAAATAAACATGACATGACTTGACATGTTTGCACCAGCTTTACAATTTGGCACTCCTATCCACATCGTTACGATCAGATGCTTTCTTAACTGCTGTTTTCACACCGTTGTAACAGTACACCGCTGCTCAGGTATTTCAAACTTCTTTTTACCCATAAGTGAAGAATGAAAAAGAATATTTTAGGATCTTAAGTGTTGCTCTTAATATACAGTGTCGGATAACACTGTATGGATAATATACGGATTACAGTATCTAATGTTTTTCATATTCTACATAACGACCCAAACCGTGATGTCCTAAGAAGTCCAGGTGTCAACAGAACAGTCTGTTTGTTCAGAATCAGAGGGGATACCATATATACACAACATTAAACGATGGCGAACAGCTGCAAACATTTTCCATTTGAAGTGAAACATTCCTCCAGAAGGCCCTCTCTACTTCTGCAGGCTTCCTCTCGTTTCCATGTGGTATTTGTCCCCAGCTGAGCTCCAGATACTGCAAGAGCTGCAAACTTTCCCAAGAATACCATCCAACCGCATGGCGCTCCCTCATGTTTTCTCTCACTCTTTCTCTGTTCACCTCTATCTCTCTCCTTCTCTCATTCACTCTCTCCTCCGACAGGACCAAGCCCAGCTCTGTGTCTCCTGGAACGCCACTTCAACACCAACATTTAGCATTTGTTTCGAAATGTCAAGTGACTGTTTGCATTTCCCGTTGGAACTGCCTTATCCATTTTTGTTCCTCGTGCTTGTCCAAACCAGGAAACATAGATCATTCTCTCACAGTCAGCATTTACTTTATCTTTTTTTCCGGATGACAAAATATGATCCGTGTTCAACAAAACCACTAATCATGTTGGGACTAATTTCTCAACAAGTACAGTTTTAGGAAGAATGTAACTGTTAGTCGTAAAATTGTCATCGGAAAGGTGGTCTACTCATACAAACGCTCATGAAACCGTAATGAAGTCCTCCCTCCACTAGAGGGCGATGAAAATAATCCTGAAGATGGGGATGAACACACCTTACATAGTGCTGTCATCTCACTTAGAACCATTCATGTTTCCTCTGGCTTCTTGATGAGCCTTAAAATTCGTTAACTAAATCAAATTACAAGATTTTTTTTTTCAGTTGATTGATTCGATTGGTAGTTTTACTTGCCCAGCCAATATTTTTACTGGCCTCTCCACAATTTTAACAGGTTTAATATTTTAACATAATATTTTAAAATGATAATAATAATGATGATGATATTAATGATAAAAAATACTATTCTATTATTTCAAAGAATTATGTTAAAGACAAGTTCATATTTATTTATATTATTATACTTAACATATATTCTATAATAATGACAATAATTTGTTTTATTTAAAACAAAGCTGTCTTTACTTAACATAATATTTTATAATAATAATAATAATTTTAATACAATAATAGCTGTAAATAAATAAATAAAATAAATATTTTAAAATGTAATAAATGTATTTTTTTTTTAATCTGGCATGATTTTATAACCTCATATAATCAACAAAGTGCAAAATGGTATTAGAATTATATGTAGAAGTTCTTGCTTTATTATGAGAAAGAATGTCCGGAAAAATGAATTTCATTGATGTCATTCGGAGTAACCAATATAAAGGGACCGTTTGAATTGAAGTCATGTTGTCAATATCATGTGACAGGATGTGACATCATTCAGACACCTGCAAAGGACCACATGGTCATTAAGCAAAGTAGGTCAGGTCAGGTAATTCAGTAGAACCGCTATAAAACATGGAAAATGTTGTAATTTTTTAAAATCTTTATAAACACTATAAAATGTTTGACTGTCCTTTTGCTAGCTAGTTAGCTAGATATCAGCCTGTTAGCATTATTTGAAAAAATATCGTCATTCAGTATAACCAAAAGTGTCATTTGGTTAAACCGAATGACTTTTTTGGTGACAAATTTTGTCCATCTTGTAAAAAAATGATTATAATTAATTGATTATAAAAACCACATAATCTCATTGTTAATACTTAATAAAAACTTTAAAATTAATTATATCTCCATTAGTTTTTTTTTTTTTTTTTTTTTAAATGTTTTAAAAATGACCCATATAATACTTTAAAAAGCAGATGTTTTGCATAAACACCGAAGCGCAATGCATACAGGAAGTCCCTTTATCTGTACTGATGCACTGTAGAATGTGTGGGTGTGCATGAAAGCAATCAAGACTTACATGCTCTGAGCGTATTTATAGCCTCTCCTAATTAAGACAATCTGATAATGTGGAATTTGTGGTGAGGTGTTTATTTTTTCTATATATTTCGCTATATGATGGTCCTGCCATATGGCATTACAGGAACCCCTGTGGGATCACCTGGCAAAACTAGCCCTGAAAAAGACATTTTTGATTGGGTTGTTGTCTTTTTGTGATCCTTAGAAGGTAGTCTTATGTTGGGAACTGACAGTCATATAAAAACAAGAACTAAAGTTTCTCATAACAGCATGAAATCCCCTCATATCTAAGCAAAGCCTTGCGGTATGAGAGAGACAGTGTATTGCAACTGGTTGTTTCTTTTTTAACTCACCACCTTGAGAAAGTGAAAGAGAAAAGCAAGTAAATAGCAGACAAGTTGTTTTCTTGCATCAAGGGGACTAATGAAGGTGTCTGTGGCCATAAATAACCTTTGTGAGCTCATGAAATAATGGCGGGGATGTTCACAGAAGACATCCATCTATTGTGGAATCTACCTGCTTACTCGAAGCCACAAGGTATCTAGAGTGAAGCCTTCTCATTGTGAAGAACTTCATGAATGTTCTTTGTTCATTGTCAGTATGGTGTGACATCACAATGCTAGTAGTTCTAATCTATTTTGATGTGCAGCTCCCAAAATGCCAGCCAACAATGAAGCAAATATCACTGCTGAATACTAAATTTTGTGTCCACTGAGTTCTCGGTGACAGAAATAATACAGCTCTTTGAGCGTTATTTTCTTAATCTACACTCGAAAACCTCATGGTGATTTGATATTCGATATTTTGGGGGGCACATTTATGAAACAGGACATTTAGTTGCATAACAGCTGCTTCAGAGAACATATTGTCCAGGGTACAGAAGGACCTTCAGAAAGTGTCAGTCTCTTTGCCCCGCTTTCCCTGACATTCTTCTTCTATAGACTATTGTACTCTTTACCAAAAAGCGCGCTTTCCTCCCACAACTATCTAGATCTAGGCTTTACATTGTTATATATAAATAACTAGCTATCTAGATTGAGACTCTAATGCAATGCATCACCAGTTGTCTGGATCTAGATTAACTCACTAATGAAATAACCAGATATCTACTGTAGATCTAAACTGTATCACAATGGTAATCTCAGCTTAAAATTCATTGAGAGCACCAGTATATCACTTATTGAATAACCAGATATCTAGATCTAAACTGTATTAGAATGCCCAGCTTATCTGGATCTAAATTGTACAACTCATGTGATCTGCAGCTCTCCAGATCTAGACTCCATCACAATGGTGATAATCAACTATCTAGATCTAGACTGTATCATTTATTGTCACTAGCTGTCTAGATACAGACTAACAGCTTTTTCAAGTTCAATGCAAAGGGAGATATTTTCTTTTACAGAAATCACTTTTTAAGGAATACAACAAAGGGATGGTAGGGGCTAACAAACATTTTCCCAGGTTGGTGACATCACAAACCCCAAATTTTACATAAACCCTGCCCCTGAGAACACTCATCAAAGGGGGTGAGGCCATGTTTGGCTGCTCTAGAGAAGAGGAAGAGTGGTTGTAGTAGAGTGTTGTTGCCATGCTGTCATTTTAAGCCGCACTACTTCACAAACGAGGGTCAATTCAACGCTGGATTTGCACAAAAGCTTAACATGACGGCACATGCTAGTCGATGAGTTGAATCAACTCCACAGCAACTACATAAATTTATCCACTAACCAGTTGCATTCCAAAAGTTGTAACTTCTTTCTGAGTCTCTCCATCAGTGTCCAACTCCAATTTGAACAATGTAAGGCTGAACACAATTACTGACAATCGCCATTTTGGCTGCGCGAGATTCTCCAGCTTTGTTGTTGTTGTTGAGCAACCGAAGCGTGAGCTGTTAAAGCTCTGCCCTCGTCTGGAAAGGGGGCCGGGAGCAGCAGCTCAATTGCATTTAAAGGAACACACAGAAAAATGTTTTTGCTCACATCCAAATAGGGGCAAATTTGACAAGCTATAATAAATGATCTGTGGGGTATTTTGAGCTGAAACTTCACAGACACATTCTGCGGACACCAGAGACTTATATTATATCTTACATAATAGGTCCCCTTAAAATTACTTCCAGTCATTCATGATGTACTGGATAAGGATTAAAAAAAATATATTTTTACTAACAATTCTATTCAGTAAGCTTGGCATAACTATATAAATGTCCATGGTGTTTTCAGAATTTATTTTTTTTTTTTTTAATTTACATGACTTTTCCAGATCTAGAAAATAGGTTTTAAAGTCTCTCTCATCTATTCAGGTTTTCCAAGACCAATGGAATCTTAGTTCTTCAAAGAAAAAAGGGGGTTAAAAATAAAAAATAAAAAACAAATCTTAATTTTTAACCCTTCTTTTACCTTATTTTTAGTCATCTTGAGCCTCCCTTGGAAGTTTGCTGATCTAGAAA